>OY284469.1:58023962-58623962 GCA_958336335.1 Dilophus febrilis | reverse complement strand
ATCCATTTTTTCATAAGGGGTTAGTATAGCAAAACTTTGGGAAATCTTTGTCGGGCCATAACTCAAAAACTAAGTGCTAAAACGTTCTGAAACCTATTTATTCGGATTTAGCATCCCTTAAAGCATAAGTATGCAAGTTTTCAGCCCGCTAGCTCATACTTAAAGTATGCGGTACAAAATCCATTTTTTCATAAGGGGTTAGTATAGCAAAACTTTGGGAAATGTTTGTCGGGCCATAACTCCAAAACTAAGGGCTAAAACGTTCTGAAACCTATTTATTCGGATTTAGCATCCCTTAAAGCATAAGTATGCAAGTTTTCAGCCCGCTAGCTCAAACTTAAAGTATTCTGTGAAAAATCCATTTTTTCATAAGGGGTTAGTATAGCAAAGCTTTGGGAAATCTTTGTCGGGCCATAACTCAAAAACTAAGTGCTAAAACGTTCTGAAACGTATTTATTCGGATTTAGCATCCCTTAAAGCATAAGTATGCAAGTTTTCAGTCCGCTAGCTCATACTTAAAGTATTCGGTACAAAATCCATTTTTTCATAAGGGGTTAGTATAGCAAAACTTTGGGAAATCTTTGTTGGGTCATAACTCAAAAACTAAGGGCTAAAACGTTCTGAAACCAATTTATTCGGATTTAGCATCCCTTAAAGCATAAGTATGCAAGTTTTCAGCCCGCTAGCTCAAACTTAAAGTATTCGGTACCAAATCCATTTTTTCATAAGGGGTTAGTATAGCAAAACTTTGGGAAATCTTTGTTGGGCCATAACTCAAAAACTAAGGGCTAAAACGTTCTGAAACCTATTTATTCGGATTTAGCATCCCTTAATGCATAAGTATGCAAGTTTTCAGCCCGCTAGCTCAAACTTAAAGTATTCGGTGAAAAATCCATTTTTTCATAAGGGGGTACCCTTTTAAAACTTTGGGAAATCTTTGTCGGGCCATAACTCCAAAACTAAGGGCTAAAAAGTTCTGAAACCTATTTATTCGGATTTAGCATCCCTTAAAGCATAAGTATGCAAGTTTTCAGCCCGCTAGCTCAAACTTAAAGTATTCTGTGAAAAATCCATTTTTTCATAAGGGGTTAGTATAGCAAAACTTTGGGAAATCTTTGTCGGGCCATAACTCCAAAACTAAGGGCTAAAATGTTCTGAAACCTATTTATTCGGATTTAGCATCCCTTGAAGCATAAGTATGCAAGTTTTCAGCCCGCTAGCTCAAACTTAAAGTATTCGGTACAAAATCCATTTTTTCATAAGGGGTTAGTATAGCAAAACTTTGGGAAATCTTTGTCGGGCCATAACTCAAAAACTAAGGGCTAAAACGTTCTGAAACCTATTTATTCGGATTTAGCATCCCTTGAAGCATAAGTATGCAAGTTTTCAGCCCGCTAGCTCAAACTTAAAGTATTCGGTACAAAATCCATTTTTTCATAAGGGGTTAGTATAGCAAAACTTTGGGAAATCTTTGTTGGGCCATAACTCAAAAACTAAGGGCTAAAACGTTCTGAAACCTATTTATTCGGATTTAGCATCCCTTAAAGCATAAGTATGCAAGTTTTCAGCCCGCTAGCTCAAACTTAAAGTATTCTGTGAAAAATCCATTTTTTCATAAGGGGTTAGTATAGCAAAACTTTGGGAAATCTTTGTTGGGCCATAACTCAAAAACTAAGTGCTAAAACGTTCTGAAACCTATTTATTCGGATTTAGCATCCCTTAAAGCATAAGTATGCAAGTTTTCAGCCCGCTAGCTCATACTTAAAGTATTCGGTACAAAATCCATTTTTTCATAAGGGGTTAGTATAGCAAAACTTTGGGAAATCTCTGTTGGGCCATAACTCAAAAACTAAGGGCTAAAAAGTTCTGAAACCTATTTATTCGGATTTAGCATCCCTTAAAGCATAAGTATGCAAGTTTTCAGCCCGCTAGCTCAAACTTAAAGTATTCTGTGAAAAATCCATTTTTTCATAAGGGGTTAGTATAGCAAAACTTTGGGAAATCTTTGTCGGGCCATAACTCCAAAACTAAGGGCTAAAATGTTCTGAAACCTATTTATTCGGATTTAGCATCCCTTGAAGCATAAGTATGCAAGTTTTCAGCCCGCTAGCTCAAACTTAAAGTATTCGGTACAAAATCCATTTTTTCATAAGGGGTTAGTATAGCAAAACTTTGGGAAATCTTTGTCGGGCCATAACTCAAAAACTAAGGGCTAAAACGTTCTGAAACCTATTTATTCGGATTTAGCATCCCTTAAAGCATAAGTATGCAAGTTTTCAGCCCGCTAGCTCAAACTTAAAGTATTCGGTACAAAATCCATTTTTTCATAAGGGGTTAGTATAGCAAAACTTTGGGAAATCTTTTTTGGGTCATAACTCAAAAACTAAGGGCTAAAACGTTCTGAAACCAATTTATTCGGATTTAGCATCCCTTAAAGCATAAGTATGCAAGTTTTCAGCCCGCTAGCACAAACTTAAAGTATTCGGTACAAAATCCATTTTTTCATAAGGGGTTAGTATAGCAAAACTTTGGGAAATCTTTGTTGGGCCATAACTCAAAAACTAAGGGCTAAAACGTTCTGAAACCAATTTATTCGGATTTAGCATCCCTTAATGCATAAGTATGCAAGTTTTCAGCCCGCTAGCTCAAACTTAAAGTATTCGGTGAAAAACCCATTTTTTCATAAGGGGGTACCCTTTTAAAACTTTGGGAAATCTTTGTCGGGCCACAACTCCAAAACTAAGGGCTAAAACGTTCTGAAACCTATTTATTCGGATTTAGCATCCCTTGAAGCATAAGTATGCAAGTTTTCAGCCCGCCAGCTCAAACTTAAAGTATTCGCAACAAAATCCATTTTTTCATAAGGGGTTAGTATAGCAAAACTTTGGGAAATCTCTGTTGGGCCATAACTCAAAAACTAAGGGCTAAAACGTTCTGAAACCTATTTATTCGGATTTAGCATCCCTTAAAGCATAAGTATGCAAGTTTTCAGCCCGCTAGCTCAAACTTATAGTATTCGGTGAAAAATCCATTTTTTCATAAGGGGTTAGTATAGCAAAACTTTGGGAAATCTTTGTCGGGCCATAACTCAAAAACTAAGTGCTAAAACGTTCTGAAACCTATTTATTCGGATTTAGCATCCCTTAAAGCATAAGTATGCAAGTTTTCAGCCCGCTAGCTCATACTTAAAGTATTCGGTACAAAATCCATTTTTTCATAAGGGGTTAGTATAGCAAAACTTTGGGAAATCTTTGTTGGGTCATAACTCAAAAACTAAGGGCTAAAACGTTCTGAAACCAATTTATTCGGATTTAGCATCCCTTAAAGCATAAGTATGCAAGTTTTCAGCCCGCTAGCTCAAACTTAAAGTATTCGGTACAAAATCCATTTTTTCATAAGGGGTTAGTATAGCAAAACTTTGGGAAATCTTTGTTGGGCCATAACTCAAAAAATAAGGGCTAAAACGTTCTGAAACCTATTTATTCGGATTTAGCATCCCTTAATGCATAAGTATGCAAGTTTTCAGCCCGCTAGCTCAAACTTAAAGTATTCGGTGAAAAATCCATTTTTTCATAAGGGGTTAGTATAGCAAAACTTTGGGAAATCTTTGTCGGGCCATAACTCAAAAACTAAGTGCTAAAACGTTCTGAAACCTATTTATTCGGATTTAGCATCCCTTAAAGCATAAGTATGCAAGTTTTCAGCCCGCTAGCTCATACTTAAAGTATGCGGTACAAAATCCATTTTTTCATAAGGGGTTAGTATAGCAAAACTTTGGGAAATGTTTGTCGGGCCATAACTCCAAAACTAAGGGCTAAAACGTTCTGAAACCTATTTATTCGGATTTAGCATCCCTTAAAGCATAAGTATGCAAGTTTTCAGCCCGCTAGCTCAAACTTAAAGTATTCTGTGAAAAATCCATTTTTTCATAAGGGGTTAGTATAGCAAAACTTTGGGAAATCTTTGTCGGGCCATAACTCCAAAACTAAGGGCTAAAACGTTCTGAAACCTATTTATTCGGATTTAGCATCCCTTGAAGCATAAGTATGCAAGTTTTCAGCCCGCTAGCTCAAACTTAAAGTATTCGGTACAAAATCCATTTTTTCATAAGGGGTTAGTATAGCAAAACTTTGGGAAATCTTTGTCGGGCCATAACTCCAAAACTAAGGGCTAAAACGTTCTGAAACCTATTTATTCGGATTTAGCATCCCTTGAAGCATAAGTATGCAAGTTTTCAGCCCGCTAGCTCAAACTTAAAGTATTCGGTACAAAATCCATTTTTTCATAAGGGGTTAGTATAGCAAAACTTTGGGAAATCTTTGTTGGGCCATAACTCAAAAACTAAGGGCTAAAACGTTCTGAAACCTATTTATTCGGATTTAGCATCCCTTAAAGCATAAGTATGCAAGTTTTCAGCCCGCTAGCTCAAACTTAAAGTATTCGGTACAAAATCCATTTTTTCATAAGGGGTTAGTATAGCAAAACTTTGGGAAATCTTTGTTGGGCCATAACTCAAAAACTAAGTGCTAAAACGTTCTGAAACCTATTTATTCGGATTTAGCATCCCTTAAAGCATAAGTATGCAAGTTTTCAGCCCGCTAGCTCAAACTTAAAGTATTCGGTACAAAATCCATTTTTTCATAAGGGGTTAGTATAGCAAAACTTTGGGAAATCTCTGTTGGGCCATAACTCAAAAACTAAGGGCTAAAACGTTCTGAAACCAATTTATTCGGATTTAGCATCCCTTAAAGCATAAGTATGCAAGTTTTCAGCCCGCTAGCACAAACTTAAAGTATTCGGTACAAATTCCATTTTTTCATAAGGGGTTAGTATAGCAAAACTTTGGGAAATCTTTGTCGGGCCATAACTCCAAAACTAAGGGCTAAAACGTTCTGAAACCTATTTATTCGGATTTAGCATCCCTTGAAGCATAAGTATGCAAGTTTTCAGCCCGATAGCTCAAACTTAAAGTATTCGGTACAAAATCCATTTTTTCATAAGGGGTTAGTATAGCAAAACTTTGGGAAATCTTTGTTGGGCCATAACTCAAAAACTAAGGGCTAAAACGTTCTGAAACCAATTTATTCGGATTTAGCATCCCTTAAAGCATAAGTATGCAAGTTTTCAGCCCGCTAGCTCAAACTTAAAGTATTCTGTGAAAAATCCATTTTTTCATAAGGGGTTAGTATAGCAAAACTTTGGGAAATCTTTGTCGGGCCATAACTCAAAAACTAAGTGCTAAAACGTTCTGAAACCTATTTATTCGGATTTAGCATCCCTTAAAGCATAAGTATGCAAGTTTTCAGCCCGCAAGCTCAAACTTAAAGTATTCGGTACAAAATCCATTTTTTCATAAGGGGTTAGTATAGCAAAACTTTGGGAAATCTTTTTGGGTCATAACTCAAAAACTAAGGGCTAAAACGTTCTGAAACCAATTTATTCGGATTTAGCATCCCTTAAAGCATAAGTATGCAAGTTTTCAGCCCGCTAGCACAAACTTAAAGTATTCGGTACAAATTCCATTTTTTCATAAGGGGTTAGTATAGCAAAACTTTGGGAAATCTTTGTTGGGCCATAACTCAAAAACTAAGGGCTAAAACGTTCTGAAACCTATTTATTCGGATTTAGCATCCCTTAAAGCATAAGTATGCAAGTTTTCAGCCCGCTAGCTCAAACTTAAAGTATTCTGTGAAAAATCCATTTTTTCATAAGGGGTTAGTATAGCAAAACTTTGGGAAATCTTTGTCGGGCCATAACTCAAAAACTAAGGGCTAAAACGTTCTGAAACCTATTTATTCGGATTTAGCATCCCTTAAAGCATAAGTATGCAAGTTTTCAGCCCGCTAGCTCAAACTTAAAGTATTCGGTACAAAATCCATTTTTTCATAAGGGGGTACCCTTTTAAAACTATGGGAAATCTTTGTTGGGCCATAACTCAAAAACTAAGTGCTAAAACGTTCTGAAACCTATTTATTCGGATTTAGCATCCCTTAATGCATAAGTATGCAAGTTTTCAGCCCGCTAGCTCAAACTTAAATTATTCGGTGAAAAATCCATTTTTTCATAAGGGGGTACCCTTTTAAAACTTTGGGAAATCATTGTCGGGCCATAACTCCAAAACTAAGGGCTAAAACGTTCTGAAACCTATTTATTCGGATTTAGCATCCCTTAAAGCATAAGTATGCAAGTTTTCAGCCCGCTAGCTCAAACTTAAAGTATTCTGTGAAAAATCCATTTTTTCATAAGGGGTTAGTATAGCAAAACTTTGGGAAATCTTTGTTGGGCCATAACTCAAAAACTAAGTGCTAAAACGTTCTGAAACCTATTTATTCGGATTTAGCATCCCTTAAAGCATAAGTATGCAAGTTTTCAGCTCGCTAGCTCAAACTTAAAGTATTCGGTACAAAATCCATTTTTTCATAAGGGGTTAGTATAGCAAAACTTTGGGAAATCTTTGTTGGGCCATAACTCAAAAACTAAGGGCTAAAACGTTCTGAAACCTATTTATTCAGATTTAGCATCCCTTAATGCATAAGTATGCAAGTTTTCAGCCCGCTAGCTCAAACTTAAAGTATTCGGTGAAAAATCCATTTTTTCATAAGGGGGTACCCTTTTAAAACTTTGGGAAATCTTTGTCGTGCCATAACTCAAAAACTAAGTGCTAAAACGTTCTGAAACCTATTTATTCGGATTTAGCATCCCTTAAAGCATAAGTATGCAAGTTTTCAGCCCGCTAGCTCAAACTTAAAGTATTCGGTGAAAAATTCATTTTTTCGTAAGGGTTTAGTATAGCAAAACTTTGGGAAATCTTTGTCGGTCCATAACTCCAAAACTAAGGGCTAAAACGTTCTGAAACCTATTTATTCGGATTTAGCATCCCTTAAAGCATAAGTATGCAAGTTTTCAGCCCGCTAGCTCAAACTTAAAGTATTCGGTACAAAATCCATTTTTTCATAAGGGGTTAGTATAGCAAAACTTTGGGAAATATTTGTTGGGCCATAACTCAAAAACTAAGGGCTAAAACGTTCTGAAACCTATTTATTCGGATTTAGCGTCCCTTAATGCATAAGTATGCAAGTTTTCAGCCCGCTAGCTCAAACTTAAATTATTCGGTGAAAAATCCATTTTTTCATAAGGGGGTACCCTTTTAAAACTTTGGGAAATCTTTGTCGGGCCATAACTCCAAATCTAAGGGCTAAAACGTTCTGAAACCTATTTATTCGGATTTAGCATCCCTTAAAGCATAAGTATGCAAGTTTTCAGCGCGCTAGCTCAAACTTAAAGTATTCTGTGAAAAATCCATTTTTTCATAAGGGGTTAGTATAGCAAAACTTTGGGAAATCTTTGTCGGGCCATAACTCCAAAACTAAGGGCTAAAACGTTCTGAAACCTATTTATTCGGATTTAGCATCCCTTGAAGCATAAGTATGCAAGTTTTCAGCCCGCTAGCTCAAACTTAAAGTATTCGGTGAAAAATCCATTTTTTCATAAGGGGGTACCCTTTTAAAACTTTGGGAAATCTTTGTTGGGCCATAACTCAAAAACTAAGGGCTAAAACGTTCTGAAACCTATTTATTCGGATTTAGCATCCCTTAATGCATAAGTATGCAAGTTTTCAGCCCGCTAGCTCAAACTTAAAGTATTCGGTGAAAAATCCATTTTTTCATAAGGGGGTACCCTTTTAAAACTTTGGGAAATCTTTGTTGGGCCATAACTCAAAAACTAAGGGCTAAAACGTTCTGAAACCTATTTTTTCGGATTTAGCATCCCTTAAATCATAAGTATGCAAGTTTTCAGCCCGCTAGCTCAAACTTAAAGTATTCTGTGAAAAATCCATTTTTTCATAAGGGGTTAGTATAGCAAAACTTTGGGAAATCTTTGTCGGGCCATAACTCAAAAACTAAGTGCTAAAACGTTCTGAAACCTATTTATTCGGATTTAGCATCCCTTAAAGCATAAGTATGCAAGTTTTCAGCCCGCTAGCTCAAACTTAAAGTATTCGGTGAAAAATCCATTTTTTCGTAAGGGGTTAGTATAGCAAAACTTTGGGAAATCTTTGTCGGGGCATAACTCCAAAACTAAGGGCTAAAACGTTCTGAAACCTATTTATTCGGATTTAGCATCCCTTAAAGCATAAGTATGCAAGTTTTCAGCCCGCTAGCTCAAACTTAAAGTATTCTGTGAAAAATCCATTTTTTCATAAGGGGTTAGTATAGCAAAACTTTGGGAAATCTCTGTTGGGCCATAACTCAAAAACTAAGGGCTAAAACGTTCTGAAACCTATTTATTCGGATTTAGCATCCCTTAATGCATAAGTATGCAAGTTTTCAGCCCGCTAGCTCAAACTTAAAGTATTCGGTGAAAAATCCATTTTTTCATAAGGGGGTACCCTTTTAAAACTTTGGGAAATCTTTGTCGGGCCATAACTCCAAAACTAAGGGCTAAAACGTTCTGAAACCTATTTATTCGGATTTAGCATCCCTTAAAGCATAAGTATGCAAGTTTTCAGCCCGCTAGCTCAAACTTAAAGTAGTCGGTACAAAATCCATTTTTTCATAAGGGGTTAGTATAGCAAAACTTTGGGAAATCTCTGTTGGGCCATAACTCAAAAACTAAGGGCTAAAACGTTCTGAAACCTATTTATTCGGATTTAGCATCCCTTAATGCATAAGTATGCAAGTTTTCAGCCCGCTAGCTCAAACTTAAAGTATTCGGTGAAAAATCCATTTTTTCATAAGGGGGTACCCTTTTAAAACTTTGGGAAATCTTTGTCGGGCCATAACTCCAAAACTAAGGGCTAAAACGTTCTGAAACCTATTTATTCGGATTTAGCATCCCTTAAAGCATAAGTATGCAAGTTTTCAGCCCGCTAGCTCAAACTTAAAGTATTCTGTGAAAAATCCATTTTTTCATAAGGGGTTAGTATAGCAAAACTTTGGGAAATCTCTGTTGGGCCATAACTCAAAAACTAAGGGCTAAAACGTTCTGAAACCTATTTATTCGGATTTAGCATCCCTTAATGCATAAGTATGCAAGTTTTCAGCCCGCTAGCTCAAACTTAAAGTATTCGGTGAAAAATCCATTTTTTCATAAGGGGGTACCCTTTTAAAACTTTGGGAAATCTTTGTCGGGCCATAACTCCAAAACTAAGGGCTAAAACGTTCTGAAACCTATTTATTCGGATTTAGCATCCCTTAAAGCATAAGTATGCAAGTTTTCAGCCCGCTAGCTCAAACTTAAAGTATTCTGTGAAAAATCCATTTTTTCATAAGGGGTTAGTATAGCAAAACTTTGGGAAATCTCTGTTGGGCCATAACTCAAAAACTAAGGGCTAAAACGTTCTGAAACCTATTTATTCGGATTTAGCATCCCTTAATGCATAAGTATGCAAGTTTTCAGCCCGCTAGCTCAAACTTAAAGTATTCGGTGAAAAATCCATTTTTTCATAAGGGGGTACCCTTTTAAAACTTTGGGAAATCTTTGTCGGGCCATAACTCCAAAACTAAGGGCTAAAACGTTCTGAAACCTATTTATTCGGATTTAGCATCCCTTAAAGCATAAGTATGCAAGTTTTCAGCCCGCCAGCTCAAACTTAAAGTATTCGGTACAAAATCCATTTTTTCATAAGGGGTTAGTATAGCAAAACTTTGGGAAATCTCTGTTGGGCCATAACTCAAAAACTAAGGGCTAAAACGTTCTGAAACCTATTTATTCGGATTTAGCATCCCTTAATGCATAAGTATGCAAGTTTTCAGCCCGCTAGCTCAAACTTAAAGTATTCGGTGAAAAATCCATTTTTTCATAAGGGGGTACCCTTTTAAAACTTTGGGCAATCTTTGTCGAGCCATAACTCCAAAACTAAGGGCTTAAACGTTCTGAAACCTATTTATTCGGATTTAGCATCCCTTAAAGCATAAGTATGCAAGTTTTCAGCCCGCTAGCTCAAACTTAAAGTATTCTGTGAAAAATCCATTTTTTCATAAGGGGTTAGTATAGCAAAACTTTGGGAAATCTTTGTCGGGCCATAACTCAAAAACTAAGGGCTAAAACGTTCTGAAACCTATTTATTCGGATTTAACATCCCTTAAACCATAAGTATGCAAGTTTTCAGCCCGCTAGCTCAAACTTAAAGTATTCGGTGAAAAATCCATTTTTTCATAAGGGGTTAGTATAGCAAAACTTTGGGAAATCTTTGTCGGGCCATAACTCCAAAACTAAGGGCTAAAACGTTCTGAAACCTATTTATTCGGATTTAGCATCCCTTAAAGCATAAGTATGCAAGTTTTCAGCCCGCTAGCTCAAACTTAAAGTATTCTGTGAAAAATCCATTTTTTCATAAGGGGTTAGTATAGCAAAACTTTGGGAAATCTCTGTTGGGCCATAACTCAAAAACTAAGGACTAAAACGTTCTGAAACCTATTTATTCGGATTTAACATCCCTTAAACCATAAGTATGCAAGTTTTCAGCCCGCTAGCTCAAACTTAAAGTATTCGGTGAAAAATCCATTTTTTCATAAGGGGTTAGTATAGCAAAACTTTGGGAAATCTTTGTCGGGCCATAACTCCAAAACTAAGGGCTAAAACGTTCTGAAACCTATTTATTCGGATTTAGCATCCCTTAAAGCATAAGTATGCAAGTTTTCAGCCCGCTAGCTCAAACTTAAAGTATTCTGTGAAAAATCCATTTTTTCATAAGGGGTTAGTATAGCAAAACTTTGGGAAATCTTTGTTGGGCCATAACTCAAAAACTAAGGGCTAAAACGTTCTGAAACCTATTTATTCGGATTTAGCATCCCTTGAGGCATAAGTATGCAAGTTTTCAGCCCGCTAGCTCAAACTTAAAGTATTCGGTACAAAATCCATTTTTTCATAAGGGGTTAGTATAGCAAAACTTTGGGAAATCTTTGTTGGGCCATAACTCAAAAACTAAGGGCTAAAACGTTCTGAAACCTATTTATTCGGATTTAGCATCCCTTAAAGCATAAGTATGCAAGTTTTCAGCCCGCTAGCTCAAACTTAAAGTATTCTGTGAAAAATCCATTTTTTCATAAGGGGTTAGTATAGCAAAACTTTGGGAAATCTTTGTCGGGCCATAACTCAAAAACTAAGTGCTAAAACGTTCTGAAACCTATTTATTCGGATTTAGCATCCCTTAAAGCATAAGTATGCAAGTTTTCAGCCCGCAAGCTCAAACTTAAAGTATTCGGTACAAAATCCATTTTTTCATAAGGGGTTAGTATAGCAAAACTTTGGGAAATCTTTTTTGGGTCATAACTCAAAAACTAAGGGCTAAAACGTTCTGAAACCAATTTATTCGGATTTAGCATCCCTTAAAGCATAAGTATGCAAGTTTTCAGCCCGCTAGCACAAACTTAAAGTATTCGGTACAAATTCCATTTTTTCATAAGGGGTTAGTATAGCAAAACTTTGGGAAATCTTTGTTGGGCCATAACTCAAAAACTAAGGGCTAAAACGTTCTGAAACCTATTTATTCGGATTTAGCATCCCTTAAAGCATAAGTATGCAAGTTTTCAGCCCGCGAGCTCAAACTTAAAGTATTCTGTGAAAAATCCATTTTTTCATAAGGGGTTAGTATAGCAAAACTTTGGGAAATCTTTGTCGGGCCATAACTCAAAAACTAAGGGCTAAAACGTTCTGAAACCTATTTATTCGGATTTAGCATCCCTTAAAGCATAAGTATGCAAGTTTTCAGCCCGCTAGCTCAAACTTAAAGTATTCGGTACAAAATCCATTTTTTCATAAGGGGGTACCCTTTTAAAACTATGGGAAATCTTTGTTGGGCCATAACTCAAAAACTAAGTGCTAAAACGTTCTGAAACCTATTTATTCGGATTTAGCATCCCTTAATGCATAAGTATGCAAGTTTTCAGCCCGCTAGCTCAAACTTAAATTATTCGGTGAAAAATCCATTTTTTCATAAGGGGGTACCCTTTTAAAACTTTGGGAAATCATTGTCGGGCCATAACTCCAAAACTAAGGGCTAAAACGTTCTGAAACCTATTTATTCGGATTTAGCATCCCTTAAAGCATAAGTATGCAAGTTTTCAGCCCGCTAGCTCAAACTTAAAGTATTCTGTGAAAAATCCATTTTTTCATAAGGGGTTAGTATAGCAAAACTTTGGGAAATCTTTGTTGGGCCATAACTCAAAAACTAAGTGCTAAAACGTTCTGAAACCTATTTATTCGGATTTAGCATCCCTTAAAGCATAAGTATGCAAGTTTTCAGCTCGCTAGCTCAAACTTAAAGTATTCGGTACAAAATCCATTTTTTCATAAGGGGGTACCCTTTTAAAACTTTGGGAAATCTTTGTCGTGCCATAACTCAAAAACTAAGTGCTAAAACGTTCTGAAACCTATATATTCGGATTTAGCATCCCTTAAAGCATAAGTATGCAAGTTTTCAGCCCGCTAGCTCAAACTTAAAGTATTCGGTGAAAAATTCATTTTTTCGTAAGGGGTTAGTATAGCAAAACTTTGGGAAATCTTTGTCGGGCCATAACTCCAAAACTAAGGGCTAAAACGTTCTGAAACCTATTTATTCGGATTTAGCATCCCTTAAAGCATAAGTATGCAAGTTTTCAGCCCGCTAGCTCAAACTTAAAGTATTCGGTACAAAATCCATTTTTTCATAAGGGGTTAGTATAGCAAAACTTTGGGAAATATTTGTTGGGCCATAACTCAAAAACTAAGGGCTAAAACGTTCTGAAACCTATTTATTCGGATTTAGCGTCCCTTAATGCATAAGTATGCAAGTTTTCAGCCCGCTAGCTCAAACTTAAATTATTCGGTGAAAAATCCATTTTTTCATAAGGGGGTACCCTTTAAAACTTTGGGAAATCTTTGTCGGGCCATAACTCCAAATCTAAGGGCTAAAACGTTCTGAAACCTATTTATTCGGATTTAGCATCCCTTAAAGCATAAGTATGCAAGTTTTCAGCGCGCTAGCTCAAACTTAAAGTATTCTGTGAAAAATCCATTTTTTCATAAGGGGTTAGTATAGCAAAACTTTGGGAAATCTTTGTCGGGCCATAACTCCAAAACTAAGGGCTAAAACGTTCTGAAACCTATTTATTCGGATTTAGCATCCCTTGAAGCATAAGTATGCAAGTTTTCAGCCCGCTAGCTCAAACTTAAAGTATTCGGTGAAAAATCCATTTTTTCATAAGGGGGTACCCTTTTAAAACTTTGGGAAATCTTTGTTGGGCCATAACTCAAAAACTAAGGGCTAAAACGTTCTGAAACCTATTTATTCGGATTTAACATCCCTTAAACCATAAGTATGCAAGTTTTCAGCCCGCTAGCTCAAACTTAAAGTATTCGGTGAAAAATCCATTTTTTCATAAGGGGTTAGTATAGCAAAACTTTGGGAAATCTCTGTTGGGCCATAACTCAAAAACTAAGGACTAAAACGTTCTGAAACCTATTTATTCGGATTTAACATCCCTTAAACCATAAGTATGCAAGTTTTCAGCCCGCTAGCTCAAACTTAAAGTATTCGGTGAAAAATCCATTTTTTCATAAGGGGTTAGTATAGCAAAACTTTGGGAAATCTTTGTCGGGCCATAACTCCAAAACTAAGGGCTAAAACGTTCTGAAACCTATTTATTCGGATTTAGCATCCCTTAAAGCATAAGTATGCAAGTTTTCAGCCCGCTAGCTCAAACTTAAAGTATTCTGTGAAAAATCCAATTTTTCATAAGGGGTTAGTATAGCAAAACTTTGGGAAATCTTTGTTGGGCCATAACTCAAAAACTAAGGGCTAAAACGTTCTGAAACCTATTTATTCGGATTTAGCATCCCTTAATGCATAAGTATGCAAGTTTTCAGCCCGCTAGCTCAAACTTAAAGTATTCGGTGAAAAATCCATTTTTTCATAAGGGGGTACCCTTTTAAAACTTTGGGAAATCTTTGTCGGGCCATAACTCCAAAACTAAGGGCTAAAACGTTCTGAAACCTATTTATTCGGATTTAGCATCCCTTAAAGCATAAGTATGCAAGTTTTCAGCCCGCTAGCTCAAACTTAAAGTATTCGGTACAAAATCCATTTTTTCATAAGGGGTTAGTATAGCAAAACTTTGGGAAATCTCTGTTGGGCCATAACTCAAAAACTAAGGGCTAAAACGTTCTGAAACCTATTTATTCGGATTTAGCATCCCTTAATGCATAAGTATGCAAGTTTTCAGCCCGCTAGCTCAAACTTAAAGTATTCGGTGAAAAATCCATTTTTTCATAAGGGGGTACCCTTTTAAAACTTTGGGCAATCTTTGTCGAGCCATAACTCCAAAACTAAGGGCTAAAACGTTCTGAAACCTATTTATTCGGATTTAGCATCCCTTAATGCATAAGTATGCAAGTTTTCAGCCCGCTAGCTCAAACTTAAAGTATTCGGTGAAAAATCCATTTTTTCATAAGGGGGTACCCTTTTAAAACTTTGGGCAATCTTTGTCGAGCCATAACTCCAAAACTAAGGGCTAAAACGTTCTGAAACCTATTTATTCGGATTTAGCATCCCTTAAAGCATAAGTATGCAAGTTTTCAGCCCGCTAGCTCAAACTTAAAGTATTCGGTGAAAAATCCATTTTTTCATAAGGGGGTACCCTTTTAAAACTTTGGGAAATCTTTGTCGGGCCATAACTCCAAAACTAAGGGCTAAAACGTTCTGAAACCTATTTATTCGGATTTAGCATCCCTTAAAGCATAAGTATGCAAGTTTTCAGCCCGCTAGCTCAAACTTAAAGTATTCTGTGAAAAATCCATTTTTTCATAAGGGGTTAGTATAGCAAAACTTTGGGAAATCTCTGTTGGGCCATAACTCAAAAACTAAGGGCTAAAACGTTCTGAAACCTATTTATTCGGATTTAGCATCCCTTAAAGCATAAGTATGCAAGTTTTCAGCCCGCAAGCTCAAACTTAAAGTATTCGGTACAAAATCCATTTTTTCATAAGGGGTTAGTATAGCAAAACTTTGGGAAATCTTTTTTGGGTCATAACTCAAAAACTAAGGGCTAAAACGTTCTGAAACCAATTTATTCGGATTTAGCATCCCTTAAAGCATAAGTATGCAAGTTTTCAGCCCGCTAGCACAAACTTAAAGTATTCGGTACAAATTCCATTTTTTCATAAGGGGTTAGTATAGCAAAACTTTGGGAAATCTTTGTTGGGCCATAACTCAAAAACTAAGGGCTAAAACGTTCTGAAACCTATTTATTCGGATTTAGCATCCCTTAAAGCATAAGTATGCAAGTTTTCAGCCCGCGAGCTCAAACTTAAAGTATTCTGTGAAAAATCCATTTTTTCATAAGGGGTTAGTATAGCAAAACTTTGGGAAATCTTTGTCGGGCCATAACTCAAAAACTAAGTGCTAAAACGTTCTGAAACCTATTTATTCGGATTTAGCATCCCTTAAAGCATAAGTATGCAAGTTTTCAGCCCGCTAGCTCAAACTTAAAGTATTCGGTACAAAATCCATTTTTTCATAAGGGGGTACCCTTTTAAAACTATGGGAAATCTTTGTTGGGCCATAACTCAAAAACTAAGTGCTAAAACGTTCTGAAACCTATTTATTCGGATTTAGCATCCCTTAATGCATAAGTATGCAAGTTTTCAGCCCGCTAGCTCAAACTTAAATTATTCGGTGAAAAATCCATTTTTTCATAAGGGGGTACCCTTTTAAAACTTTGGGAAATCATTGTCGGGCCATAACTCCAAAACTAAGGGCTAAAACGTTCTGAAACCTATTTATTCGGATTTAGCATCCCTTAAAGCATAAGTATGCAAGTTTTCAGCCCGCTAGCTCAAACTTAAAGTATTCTGTGAAAAATCCATTTTTTCATAAGGGGTTAGTATAGCAAAACTTTGGGAAATCTTTGTTGGGCCATAACTCAAAAACTAAGTGCTAAAACGTTCTGAAACCTATTTATTCGGATTTAGCATCCCTTAAAGCATAAGTATGCAAGTTTTCAGCTCGCTAGCTCAAACTTAAAGTATTCGGTACAAAATCCATTTTTTCATAAGGGGGTACCCTTTTAAAACTTTGGGAAATCTTTGTCGTGCCATAACTCAAAAACTAAGTGCTAAAACGTTCTGAAACCTATTTATTCGGATTTAGCATCCCTTAAAGCATAAGTATGCAAGTTTTCAGCCCGCTAGCTCAAACTTAAAGTATTCGGTGAAAAATTCATTTTTTCGTAAGGGGTTAGTATAGCAAAACTTTGGGAAATCTTTGTCGGGCCATAACTCCAAAACTAAGGGCTAAAACGTTCTGAAACCTATTTATTCGGATTTAGCATCCCTTAAAGCATAAGTATGCAAGTTTTCAGCCCGCTAGCTCAAACTTAAAGTATTCGGTACAAAATCCATTTTTTCATAAGGGGTTAGTATAGCAAAACTTTGGGAAATATTTGTTGGGCCATAACTCAAAAACTAAGGGCTAAAACGTTCTGAAACCTATTTATTCGGATTTAGCGTCCCTTAATGCATAAGTATGCAAGTTTTCAGCCCGCTAGCTCAAACTTAAATTATTCGGTGAAAAATCCATTTTTTCATAAGGGGGTACCCTTTAAAACTTTGGGAAATCTTTGTCGGGCCATAACTCCAAATCTAAGGGCTAAAACGTTCTGAAACCTATTTATTCGGATTTAGCATCCCTTAAAGCATAAGTATGCAAGTTTTCAGCGCGCTAGCTCAAACTTAAAGTATTCTGTGAAAAATCCATTTTTTCATAAGGGGTTAGTATAGCAAAACTTTGGGAAATCTTTGTCGGGCCATAACTCCAAAACTAAGGGCTAAAACGTTCTGAAACCTATTTATTCGGATTTAGCATCCCTTGAAGCATAAGTATGCAAGTTTTCAGCCCGCTAGCTCAAACTTAAAGTATTCGGTGAAAAATCCATTTTTTCATAAGGGGGTACCCTTTTAAAACTTTGGGAAATCTTTGTTGGGCCATAACTCAAAAACTAAGGGCTAAAACGTTCTGAAACCTATTTATTCAGATTTAACATCCCTTAAACCATAAGTATGCAAGTTTTCAGCCCGCTAGCTCAAACTTAAAGTATTCGGTGAAAAATCCATTTTTTCATAAGGGGTTAGTATAGCAAAACTTTGGGAAATCTTTGTCGGGCCATAACTCCAAAACTAAGGGCAAAAACGTTCTGAAACCTATTTATTCGGATTTAGCATCCCTTAAAGCATAAGTATGCAAGTTTTCAGCCCGCTAGCTCAAACTTAAAGTATTCTGTGAAAAATCCATTTTTTCATAAGGGGTTAGTATAGCAAAACTTTGGGAAATCTCTGTTGGGCCATAACTCAAAAACTAAGGACTAAAACGTTCTGAAACCTATTTATTCGGATTTAACATCCCTTAAACCATAAGTATGCAAGTTTTCAGCCCGCTAGCTCAAACTTAAAGTATTCGGTGAAAAATCCATTTTTTCATAAGGGGTTAGTATAGCAAAACTTTGGGAAATCTTTGTCGGGCCATAACTCCAAAACTAAGGGCTAAAACGTTCTGAAACCTATTTATTCGGATTTAGCATCCCTTAAAGCATAAGTATGCAAGTTTTCAGCCCGCTAGCTCAAACTTAAAGTATTCTGTGAAAAATCCAATTTTTCATAAGGGGTTAGTATAGCAAAACTTTGGGAAATCTTTGTTGGGCCATAACTCAAAAACTAAGGGCTAAAACGTTCTGAAACCTATTTATTCGGATTTAGCATCCCTTAATGCATAAGTATGCAAGTTTTCAGCCCGCTAGCTCAAACTTAAAGTATTCGGTGAAAAATCCATTTTTTCATAAGGGGGTACCCTTTTAAAACTTTGGGAAATCTTTGTCGGGCCATAACTCCAAAACTAAGGGCTAAAACGTTCTGAAACCTATTTATTCGGATTTAGCATCCCTTAAAGCATAAGTATGCAAGTTTTCAGCCCGCTAGCTCAAACTTAAAGTATTCGGTACAAAATCCATTTTTTCATAAGGGGTTAGTATAGCAAAACTTTGGGAAATCTCTGTTGGGCCATAACTCAAAAACTAAGGGCTAAAACGTTCTGAAACCTATTTATTCGGATTTAGCATCCCTTAATGCATAAGTATGCAAGTTTTCAGCCCGCTAGCTCAAACTTAAAGTATTCGGTGAAAAATCCATTTTTTCATAAGGGGGTACCCTTTTAAAACTTTGGGCAATCTTTGTCGAGCCATAACTCCAAAACTAAGGGCTAAAACGTTCTGAAACCTATTTATTCGGATTTAGCATCCCTTAATGCATAAGTATGCAAGTTTTCAGCCCGCTAGCTCAAACTTAAAGTATTCGGTGAAAAATCCATTTTTTCATAAGGGGGTACCCTTTTAAAACTTTGGGCAATCTTTGTCGAGCCATAACTCCAAAACTAAGGGCTAAAACGTTCTGAAACCTATTTATTCGGATTTAGCATCCCTTAAAGCATAAGTATGCAAGTTTTCAGCCCGCTAGCTCAAACTTAAAGTATTCGGTGAAAAATCCATTTTTTCATAAGGGGGTACCCTTTTAAAACTTTGGGAAATCTTTGTCGGGCCATAACTCCAAAACTAAGGGCTAAAACGTTCTGAAACCTATTTATTCGGATTTAGCATCCCTTAAAGCATAAGTATGCAAGTTTTCAGCCCGCTAGCTCAAACTTAAAGTATTCTGTGAAAAATCCATTTTTTCATAAGGGGTTAGTATAGCAAAACTTTGGGAAATCTCTGTTGGGCCATAACTCAAAAACTAAGGGCTAAAACGTTCTGAAACCTATTTATTCGGATTTAGCATCCCTTAATGCATAAGTATGCAAGTTTTCAGCCCGCTAGCTCAAACTTAAAGTATTCGGTGAAAAATCCATTTTTTCATAAGGGGTACCCTTTTAAAACTTTGGGAAATCTTTGTCGGGCCATAACTCCAAAACTAAGGGCTAAAACGTTCTGAAACCTATTTATTCGGATTTAGCATCCCTTAAAGCATAAGTATGCAAGTTTTCAGCCCGCTAGCTCAAACTTAAAGTATTCGGTACAAAATCCATTTTTTCATAAGGGGTTAGTATAGCAAAACTTTGGGAAATCTCTGTTGGGCCATAACTCAAAAACTAAGGGCTAAAACGTTCTGAAACCTATTTATTCGGATTTAGCATCCCTTAATGCATAAGTATGCAAGTTTTCAGCCCGCTAGCTCAAACTTAAAGTATTCGGTGAAAAATCCATTTTTTCATAAGGGGGTACCCTTTTAAAACTTTGGGCAATCTTTGTCGAGCCATAACTCCAAAACTAAGGGCTAAAACGTTCTGAAACCTATTTATTCGGATTTAGCATCCCTTAATGCATAAGTATGCAAGTTTTCAGCCCGCTAGCTCAAACTTAAAGTATTCGGTGAAAAATCCATTTTTTCATAAGGGGGTACCCTTTTAAAACTTTGGGCAATCTTTGTCGAGCCATAACTCCAAAACTAAGGGCTAAAACGTTCTGAAACCTATTTATTCGGATTTAGCATCCCTTAAAGCATAAGTATGCAAGTTTTCAGCCCGCTAGCTCAAACTTAAAGTATTCTGTGAAAAATCCATTTTTTCATAAGGGGTTAGTATAGCAAAACTTTGGGAAATCTCTGTTGGGCCATAACTCAAAAACTAAGGGCTAAAACGTTCTGAAACCTATTTATTCGGATTTAGCATCCCTTAATGCATAAGTATGCAAGTTTTCAGCCCGCTAGCTCAAACTTAAAGTATTCGGTGAAAAATCCATTTTTTCATAAGGGGGTACCCTTTTAAAACTTTGGGAAATCTTTGTCGGGCCATAACTCCAAAACTAAGGGCTAAAACGTTCTGAAACCTATTTATTCGGATTTAGCATCCCTTAAAGCATAAGTATGCAAGTTTTCAGCCCGCTAGCTCAAACTTAAATTATTCGGTGAAAAATCCATTTTTTCATAAGGGGGTACCCTTTTAAAACTTTGGGAAATCTTTGTCGGGCCATAACTCCAAATCTAAGGGCTAAAACGTTCTGAAACCTATTTATTCGGATTTAGCATCCCTTAAAGCATAAGTATGCAAGTTTTCAGCGCTCTAGCTCAAACTTAAAGTATTCTGTGAAAAATCCATTTTTTCATAAGGGGTTAGTATAGCAAAACTTTGGGAAATCTTTGTCGGGCCATAACTCCAAAACTAAGGGCTAAAACGTTCTGAAACCTATTTATTCGGATTTAGCATCCCTTGAAGCATAAGTATGCAAGTTTTCAGCCCGCTAGCTCAAACTTAAAGTATTCGGTGAAAAATCCATTTTTTCATAAGGGGGTACCCTTTTAAAACTTTGGGAAATCTTTGTTGGGCCATAACTCAAAAACTAAGGGCTAAAACGTTCTGAAACCTATTTATTCGGATTTAACATCCCTTAAACCATAAGTATGCAAGTTTTCAGCCCGCTAGCTCAAACTTAAAGTATTCGGTGAAAAATCCATTTTTTCATAAGGGGTTAGTATAGCAAAACTTTGGGAAATCTTTGTCGGGCCATAACTCCAAAACTAAGGGCTAAAACGTTCTGAAACCTATTTATTCGGATTTAGCATCCCTTAAAGCATAAGTATGCAAGTTTTCAGCCCGCTAGCTCAAACTTAAAGTATTCTGTGAAAAATCCATTTTTTCATAAGGGGTTAGTATAGCAAAACTTTGGGAAATCTCTGTTGGGCCATAACTCAAAAACTAAGGACTAAAACGTTCTGAAACCTATTTATTCGGATTTAACATCCCTTAAACCATAAGTATGCAAGTTTTCAGCCCGCTAGCTCAAACTTAAAGTATTCGGTGAAAAATCCATTTTTTCATAAGGGGTTAGTATAGCAAAACTTTGGGAAATCTTTGTCGGGCCATAACTCCAAAACTAAGGGCTAAAACGTTCTGAAACCTATTTATTCGGATTTAGCATCCCTTAAAGCATAAGTATGCAAGTTTTCAGCCCGCTAGCTCAAACTTAAAGTATTCTGTGAAAAATCCAATTTTTCATAAGGGGTTAGTATAGCAAAACTTTGGGAAATCTTTGTTGGGCCATAACTCAAAAACTAAGGGCTAAAACGTTCTGAAACCTATTTATTCGGATTTAGCATCCCTTAATGCATAAGTATGCAAGTTTTCAGCCCGCTAGCTCAAACTTAAAGTATTCGGTGAAAAATCCATTTTTTCATAAGGGGGTACCCTTTTAAAACTTTGGGAAATCTTTGTCGGGCCATAACTCCAAAACTAAGGGCTAAAACGTTCTGAAACCTATTTATTCGGATTTAGCATCCCTTAAAGCATAAGTATGCAAGTTTTCAGCCCGCTAGCTCAAACTTAAAGTATTCGGTACAAAATCCATTTTTTCATAAGGGGTTAGTATAGCAAAACTTTGGGAAATCTCTGTTGGGCCATAACTCAAAAACTAAGGGCTAAAACGTTCTGAAACCTATTTATTCGGATTTAGCATCCCTTAATGCATAAGTATGCAAGTTTTCAGCCCGCTAGCTCAAACTTAAAGTATTCGGTGAAAAATCCATTTTTTCATAAGGGGGTACCCTTTTAAAACTTTGGGCAATCTTTGTCGAGCCATAACTCCAAAACTAAGGGCTAAAACGTTCTGAAACCTATTTATTTGGATTTAGCATCCCTTAATGCATAAGTATGCAAGTTTTCAGCCCGCTAGCTCAAACTTAAAGTATTCGGTGAAAAATCCATTTTTTCATAAGGGGGTACCCTTTTAAAACTTTGGGCAATCTTTGTCGAGCCATAACTCCAAAACTAAGGGCTAAAACGTTCTGAAACCTATTTATTCGGATTTAGCATCCCTTAAAGCATAAGTATGCAAGTTTTCAGCCCGCTAGCTCAAACTTAAAGTATTCGGTGAAAAATCCATTTTTTCATAAGGGGGTACCCTTTTAAAACTTTGGGAAATCTTTGTCGGGCCATAACTCCAAAACTAAGGGCTAAAACGTTCTGAAACCTATTTATTCGGATTTAGCATCCCTTAAAGCATAAGTATGCAAGTTTTCAGCCCGCTAGCTCAAACTTAAAGTATTCTGTGAAAAATCCATTTTTTCATAAGGGGTTAGTATAGCAAAACTTTGGGAAATCTCTGTTGGGCCATAACTCAAAAACTAAGGGCTAAAACGTTCTGAAACCTATTTATTCGGATTTAGCATCCCTTAATGCATAAGTATGCAAGTTTTCAGCCCGCTAGCTCAAACTTAAAGTATTCGGTGAAAAATCCATTTTTTCATAAGGGGGTACCCTTTTAAAACTTTGGGAAATCTTTGTCGGGCCATAACTCCAAAACTAAGGGCTAAAACGTTCTGAAACCTATTTATTCGGATTTAGCATCCCTTAAAGCATAAGTATGCAAGTTTTCAGCCCGCTAGCTCAAACTTAAAGTATTCGGTACAAAATCCATTTTTTCATAAGGGGTTAGTATAGCAAAACTTTGGGAAATCTCTGTTGGGCCATAACTCAAAAACTAAGGGCTAAAACGTTCTAAAACCTATTTATTCGGATTTAGCATCCCTTAATGCATAAGTATGCAAGTTTTCAGCCCGCTAGCTCAAACTTAAAGTATTCGGTGAAAAATCCATTTTTTCATAAGGGGGTACCCTTTTAAAACTTTGGGCAATCTTTGTCGAGCCATAACTCCAAAACTAAGGGCTAAAACGTTCTGAAACCTATTTATTCGGATTTAGCATCCCTTAATGCATAAGTATGCAAGTTTTCAGCCCGCTAGCTCAAACTTAAAGTATTCGGTGAAAAATCCATTTTTTCATAAGGGGGTACCCTTTTAAAACTTTGGGCAATCTTTGTCGAGCCATAACTCCAAAACTAAGGGCTAAAACGTTCTGAAACCTATTTATTCGGATTTAGCATCCCTTAAAGCATAAGTATGCAAGTTTTCAGCCCGCTAGCTCAAACTTAAAGTATTCTGTGAAAAATCCATTTTTTCATAAGGGGTTAGTATAGCAAAACTTTGGGAAATCTCTGTTGGGCCATAACTCAAAAACTAAGGGCTAAAACGTTCTGAAACCTATTTATTCGGATTTAGCATCCCTTAATGCATAAGTATGCAAGTTTTCAGCCCGCTAGCTCAAACTTAAAGTATTCGGTGAAAAATCCATTTTTTCATAAGGGGGTACCCTTTTAAAACTTTGGGAAATCTTTGTCGGGCCATAACTCCAAAACTAAGGGCTAAAACGTTCTGAAACCTATTTATTCGGATTTAGCATCCCTTAAAGCATAAGTATGCAAGTTTTCAGCCCGCTAGCTCAAACTTAAAGTATTCTGTGAAAAATCCATTTTTTCATAAGGGGTTAGTATAGCAAAACTTTGGGAAATCTCTGTTGGGCCATAACTCAAAAACTAAGGGCTAAAACGTTCTGAAACCTATTTATTCGGATTTAGCATCCCTTAATGCATAAGTATGCAAGTTTTCAGCCCGCTAGCTCAAACTTAAAGTATTCGGTGAAAAATCCATTTTTTCATAAGGGGGTACCCTTTTAAAACTTTGGGAAATCTTTGTCGGGCCATAACTCCAAAACTAAGGGCTAAAACGTTCTGAAACCTATTTATTCGGATTTAGCATCCCTTAAAGCATAAGTATGCAAGTTTTCAGCCCGCTAGCTCAAACTTAAAGTATTCGGTACAAAATCCATTTTTTCATAAGGGGTTAGTATAGCAAAACTTTGGGAAATCTCTGTTGGGCCATAACTCAAAAACTAAGGGCTAAAACGTTCTGAAACCTATTTATTCGGATTTAGCATCCCTTAATGCATAAGTATGCAAGTTTTCAGCCCGCTAGCTCAAACTTAAAGTATTCGGTGAAAAATCCATTTTTTCATAAGGGGGTACCCTTTTAAAACTTTGGGCAATCTTTGTCGAGCCATAACTCCAAAACTAAGGGCTAAAACGTTCTGAAACCTATTTATTCGGATTTAGCATCCCTTAAAGCATAAGTATGCAAGTTTTCAGCCCGCTAGCTCAAACTTAAAGTATTCTGTGAAAAATCCATTTTTTCATAAGGGGTTAGTATAGCAAAACTTTGGGAAATCTTTGTCGGGCCATAACTCAAAAACTAAGGGCTAAAACGTTCTGAAACCTATTTATTCGGATTTAACATCCCTTAAACCATAAGTATGCAAGTTTTCAGCCCGCTAGCTCAAACTTAAAGTATTCGGTGAAAAATCCATTTTTTCATAAGGGGTTAGTATAGCAAAACTTTGGGAAATCTCTGTTGGGCCATAACTCAAAAACTAAGGGCTAAAACGTTCTGAAACCTATTTATTCGGATTTAGCATCCCTTAATGCATAAGTATGCAAGTTTTCAGCCCGCTAGCTCAAACTTAAAGTATTCGGTGAAAAATCCATTTTTTCATAAGGGGGTACCCTTTTAAAACTTTGGGCAATCTTTGTCGAGCCATAACTCCAAAACTAAGGGCTAAAACGTTCTGAAACCTATTTATTCGGATTTAGCATCCCTTAAAGCATAAGTATGCAAGTTTTCAGCCCGCTAGCTCAAACTTAAAGTATTCTGTGAAAAATCCATTTTTTCATAAGGGGTTAGTATAGCAAAACTTTGGGAAATCTCTGTTGGGCCATAACTCAAAAACTAAGGACTAAAACGTTCTGAAACCTATTTATTCGGATTTAACATCCCTTAAACCATAAGTATGCAAGTTTTCAGCCCGCTAGCTCAAACTTAAAGTATTCGGTGAAAAATCCATTTTTTCATAAGGGGTTAGTATAGCAAAACTTTGGGAAATCTTTGTCGGGCCATAACTCCAAAACTAAGGGCTAAAACGTTCTGAAACCTATTTATTCGGATTTAGCATCCCTTAAAGCATAAGTATGCAAGTTTTCAGCCCGCTAGCTCAAACTTAAAGTATTCTGTGAAAAATCCAATTTTTCATAAGGGGTTAGTATAGCAAAACTTTGGGAAATCTTTGTTGGGCCATAACTCAAAAACTAAGGGCTAAAACGTTCTGAAACCTATTTATTCGGATTTAGCATCCCTTAATGCATAAGTATGCAAGTTTTCAGCCCGCTAGCTCAAACTTAAAGTATTCGGTGAAAAATCCATTTTTTCATAAGGGGGTACCCTTTTAAAACTTTGGGCAATCTTTGTCGAGCCATAACTCCAAAACTAAGGGCTAAAACGTTCTGAAACCTATTTATTCGGATTTAGCATCCCTTAAAGCATAAGTATGCAAGTTTTCAGCCCGCTAGCTCAAACTTAAAGTATTCTGTGAAAAATCCATTTTTTCATAAGGGGTTAGTATAGCAAAACTTTGGGAAATCTTTGTCGGGCCATAACTCAAAAACTAAGGGCTAAAACGTTCTG
Organism: Dilophus febrilis; assembly: GCA_958336335.1. Lineage (NCBI taxonomy): Eukaryota > Metazoa > Arthropoda > Insecta > Diptera > Bibionidae > Dilophus > Dilophus febrilis. The sequence continues at coordinate 58,598,601 of OY284469.1, read as the reverse complement.
AAACCTATTTATTCGGATTTAACATCCCTTAAACCATAAGTATGCAAGTTTTCAGCCCGCTAGCTCAAACTTAAAGTATTCGGTCAAAAATCCATTTTTTCATAAGGGGGTACCCTTTTAAAACTTTGGGAAATCTTTGTCGGGCCATAATTCCAAAACTAGGGGCTAAAACGTTCTGAAACCTATTTATTCGGATTTAGCATCCCTTAAAGCATAAGTATGCAAGTTTTCAGCCCGCTAGCTCAAACTTAAAGTATTCGGTGAAAAATCCATTTTTTCATAAGGGGTTAGTATAGCAAAACTTTGGGAAATCTCTGTTGGGCCATAACTCAAAAACTAAGGGCTAAAACGTTCTGAAACCTATTTATTCGGATTTAGCATCCCTTAATGCATAAGTATGCAAGTTTTCAGCCCGCTAGCTCAAACTTAAAGTATTCGGTGAAAAATCCATTTTTTCATAAGGGGGTACCCTTTTAAAACTTTGGGAAATCTTTGTCGGGCCATAACTCCAAAACTAAGGGCTAAAACGTTCTGAAACCTATTTATTCGGATTTAGCATCCCTTAAAGCATAAGTATGCAAGTTTTCAGCCCGCTAGCTCAAACTTAAAGTATTCTGTGAAAAATCCATTTTTTCATAAGGGGTTAGTATAGCAAAACTTTGGGAAATCTTTGTTGGGCCATAACTCAAAAACTAAGGGGTAAAACGTTCTGAAACCTATTTATTCGGATTTAGCATCCCTTAATGCATAAGTATGCAAGTTTTCAGCCCGCTAGCTCAAACTTAAAGTATTCGGTGAAAAATCCATTTTTTCATAAGGGGGTACCCTTTTAAAACTTTGGGAAATCTTTGTCGGGCCATAACTCCAAAACTAAGGGCTAAAACGTTCTGAAACCTATTTATTCGGATTTAGCATCCCTTAAAGCATAAGTATGCAAGTTTTCAGCCCGCTAGCTCAAACTTAAAGTATTCGGTACAAAATCCATTTTTTCATAAGGGGTTAGTATAGCAAAACTTTGGGACATCTCTGTTGGGCCATAACTCAAAAACTAAGGGCTAAAACGTTCTGAAACCTATTTATTCGGATTTAGCATCCCTTAATGCATAAGTATGCAAGTTTTCAGCCCGCTAGCTCAAACTTAAAGTATTCGGTGAAAAATCCATTTTTTCATAAGGGGGTACCCTTTTAAAACTTTGGGAAATCTTTGTCGGGCCATAACTCCAAAACTAAGGGCTAAAACGTTCTGAAACCTATTTATTCGGATTTAGCATCCCTTAAAGCATAAGTATGCAAGTTTTCAGCCCGCTAGCTCAAACTTAAAGTATTCGGTGAAAAATCCATTTTTTCATAAGGGGGTACCCCTTTAAAACTTTGGGAAATCTTTGTCGGGCCATAACTCCAAAACTAAGGGCTAAAACGTTCTGAAACCTATTTATTCGGATTTAGCATCCCTTAATGCATAAGTATGCAAGTTTTCCGCCCGCTAGCTCAAACTTAAAGTATTCTGTGAAAAATCCATTTTTTCATAAGGGGTTAGTATGGCAAAACTTTGGGAAATCTTTGTCGTGCCATAACTCCAAAACTAAGGGCTAAAACGTTCTGAAACCTATTTATTCGGATTTAGCATCCCTTAAAGCATAAGTATGCAAGTTTTCAGCCCGCTAGCTCAAACTTAAAGTATTCGGTACAAAATCCATTTTTTCATAAGGGGTTAGTATAGCAAAACTTTGGGAAATCTCTGTTGGGCCATAACTCAAAAACTAAGGGCTAAAACGTTCTGAAACCTATTTATTCGGATTTAGCATCCCTTAATGCATAAGTATGCAAGTTTTCAGCCCGCTAGCTCAAACTTAAAGTATTCGGTGAAAAATCCATTTTTTCATAAGGGGGTACCCTTTTAAAACTTTGGGCAATCTTTGTCGAGCCATAACTCCAAAACTAAGGGCTAAAACGTTCTGAAACCTATTTATTCGGATTTAGCATCCCTTAAAGCATAAGTATGCAAGTTTTCAGCCCGCTAGCTCAAACTTAAAGTATTCTGTGAAAAATCCATTTTTTCATAAGGGGTTAGTATAGCAAAACTTTGGGAAATCTTTGTCGGGCCATAACTCAAAAACTAAGGGCTAAAACGTTCTGAAACCTATTTATTCGGATTTAACATCCCTTAAACCATAAGTATGCAAGTTTTCAGCCCGCTAGCTCAAACTTAAAGTATTCGGTGAAAAATCCATTTTTTCATAAGGGGTTAGTATAGCAAAACTTTGGGAAATCTCTGTTGGGCCATAACTCAAAAACTAAGGGCTAAAACGTTCTGAAACCTATTTATTCGGATTTAGCATCCCTTAATGCATAAGTATGCAAGTTTTCAGCCCGCTAGCTCAAACTTAAAGTATTCGGTGAAAAATCCATTTTTTCATAAGGGGGTACCCTTTTAAAACTTTGGGCAATCTTTGTCGAGCCATAACTCCAAAACTAAGGGCTAAAACGTTCTGAAACCTATTTATTCGGATTTAGCATCCCTTAAAGCATAAGTATGCAAGTTTTCAGCCCGCTAGCTCAAACTTAAAGTATTCTGTGAAAAATCCATTTTTTCATAAGGGGTTAGTATAGCAAAACTTTGGGAAATCTCTGTTGGGCCATAACTCAAAAACTAAGGACTAAAACGTTCTGAAACCTATTTATTCGGATTTAACATCCCTTAAACCATAAGTATGCAAGTTTTCAGCCCGCTAGCTCAAACTTAAAGTATTCGGTGAAAAATCCATTTTTTCATAAGGGGTTAGTATAGCAAAACTTTGGGAAATCTTTGTCGGGCCATAACTCCAAAACTAAGGGCTAAAACGTTCTGAAACCTATTTATTCGGATTTAGCATCCCTTAAAGCATAAGTATGCAAGTTTTCAGCCCGCTAGCTCAAACTTAAAGTATTCTGTGAAAAATCCAATTTTTCATAAGGGGTTAGTATAGCAAAACTTTGGGAAATCTTTGTTGGGCCATAACTCAAAAACTAAGGGCTAAAACGTTCTGAAACCTATTTATTCGGATTTAGCATCCCTTAATGCATAAGTATGCAAGTTTTCAGCCCGCTAGCTCAAACTTAAAGTATTCGGTGAAAAATCCATTTTTTCATAAGGGGGTACCCTTTTAAAACTTTGGGCAATCTTTGTCGAGCCATAACTCCAAAACTAAGGGCTAAAACGTTCTGAAACCTATTTATTCGGATTTAGCATCCCTTAAAGCATAAGTATGCAAGTTTTCAGCCCGCTAGCTCAAACTTAAAGTATTCTGTGAAAAATCCATTTTTTCATAAGGGGTTAGTATAGCAAAACTTTGGGAAATCTTTGTCGGGCCATAACTCAAAAACTAAGGGCTAAAACGTTCTGAAACCTATTTATTCGGATTTAACATCCCTTAAACCATAAGTATGCAAGTTTTCAGCCCGCTAGCTCAAACTTAAAGTATTCGGTCAAAAATCCATTTTTTCATAAGGGGGTACCCTTTTAAAACTTTGGGAAATCTTTGTCGGGCCATAATTCCAAAACTAGGGGCTAAAACGTTCTGAAACCTATTTATTCGGATTTAGCATCCCTTAAAGCATAAGTATGCAAGTTTTCAGCCCGCTAGCTCAAACTTAAAGTATTCGGTGAAAAATCCATTTTTTCATAAGGGGTTAGTATAGCAAAACTTTGGGAAATCTCTGTTGGGCCATAACTCAAAAACTAAGGGCTAAAACGTTCTGAAACCTATTTATTCGGATTTAGCATCCCTTAATGCATAAGTATGCAAGTTTTCAGCCCGCTAGCTCAAACTTAAAGTATTCGGTGAAAAATCCATTTTTTCATAAGGGGGTACCCTTTTAAAACTTTGGGAAATCTTTGTCGGGCCATAACTCCAAAACTAAGGGCTAAAACGTTCTGAAACCTATTTATTCGGATTTAGCATCCCTTAAAGCATAAGTATGCAAGTTTTCAGCCCGCTAGCTCAAACTTAAAGTATTCTGTGAAAAATCCATTTTTTCATAAGGGGTTAGTATAGCAAAACTTTGGGAAATCTTTGTTGGGCCATAACTCAAAAACTAAGGGGTAAAACGTTCTGAAACCTATTTATTCGGATTTAGCATCCCTTAATGCATAAGTATGCAAGTTTTCAGCCCGCTAGCTCAAACTTAAAGTATTCGGTGAAAAATCCATTTTTTCATAAGGGGGTACCCTTTTAAAACTTTGGGAAATCTTTGTCGGGCCATAACTCCAAAACTAAGGGCTAAAACGTTCTGAAACCTATTTATTCGGATTTAGCATCCCTTAAAGCATAAGTATGCAAGTTTTCAGCCCGCTAGCTCAAACTTAAAGTATTCGGTACAAAATCCATTTTTTCATAAGGGGTTAGTATAGCAAAACTTTGGGACATCTCTGTTGGGCCATAACTCAAAAACTAAGGGCTAAAACGTTCTGAAACCTATTTATTCGGATTTAGCATCCCTTAATGCATAAGTATGCAAGTTTTCAGCCCGCTAGCTCAAACTTAAAGTATTCGGTGAAAAATCCATTTTTTCATAAGGGGGTACCCTTTTAAAACTTTGGGAAATCTTTGTCGGGCCATAACTCCAAAACTAAGGGCTAAAACGTTCTGAAACCTATTTATTCGGATTTAGCATCCCTTAAAGCATAAGTATGCAAGTTTTCAGCCCGCTAGCTCAAACTTAAAGTATTCGGTGAAAAATCCATTTTTTCATAAGGGGGTACCCCTTTAAAACTTTGGGAAATCTTTGTCGGGCCATAACTCCAAAACTAAGGGCTAAAACGTTCTGAAACCTATTTATTCGGATTTAGCATCCCTTAATGCATAAGTATGCAAGTTTTCCGCCCGCTAGCTCAAACTTAAAGTATTCTGTGAAAAATCCATTTTTTCATAAGGGGTTAGTATGGCAAAACTTTGGGAAATCTTTGTCGTGCCATAACTCCAAAACTAAGGGCTAAAACGTTCTGAAACCTATTTATTCGGATTTAGCATCCCTTAAAGCATAAGTATGCAAGTTTTCAGCCCGCTAGCTCAAACTTAAAGTATTCTGTGAAAAATCCATTTTTTCATAAGGGGGTACCCTTTTAAAACTTTGGGAAATCTTTGTCGGGCAATAACTCCAAAACTAAGGGCTAAAACGTTCTGAAACCTATTTATTCGGATTTAGCATCCCTTAAAGCATAAGTATGCAAGTTTTCAGCCCGCTAGCTCAAACTTAAAGTATTCTGTGAAAAATCCATTTTTTCATAAGGGGTTAGTATAGCAAAACTTTGGGAAATCTTTGTCGTGCCATAACTCAAAAACTAAGTGCTAAAACGTTCTGAAACCTATTTATTCGGATTTAGCATCCCTTAAAGCATAAGTATGCAAGTTTTCAGCCCGCTAGCTCAAACTTAAAGTATTCGGTGAAAAATCCATTTTTTCATAACGGGGTACCCTTTTAAAACTTTGGGAAATCTTTGTCGTGCCATAACTCAAAAACTAAGTGCTAAAACGTTCTGAAACCTATTTGTTCGGATTTAGCATCCCTTAAAGCATAAGTATGCAAGTTTTCAGCCCGCTAGCTCAAACTTAAAGTATTCGGTACAAAATCCATTTTTTCATAAGTAGTTAGTATAGCAAAACTTTGGGAAATCTCTGTTGGGCCATAACTCAAAAACTAAGGGCTAAAACGTTCTGAAACCTATTTATTCGGATTTAGCATCCCTTAATGCATAAGTATGCAAGTTTTCAGCCCGCTAGCTCAAACTTAAAGTATTCGGTGAAAAATCCATTTTTTCATAAGGGGGTACCCTTTTAAAACTTTGGGAAATCTTTGTCGGGCCATAACTCCAAAACTAAGGGCTAAAACGTTCTGAAACCTATTTATTCGGATTTAGCATCCCTTAAAGCATAAGTATGCAAGTTTTCAGCCCGCTAGCTCAAACTTAAAGTATTCGGTGAAAAATCCATTTTTTCATAAGGGGTTAGTATAGCAAAACTTTGGGAAATCTTTGTCGTGCCATAACTCAAAAACTAAGTGCTAAAACGTTCTGAAACCTATTTATTCGGATTTAGCATCCCTTAAAGCATAAGTATGCAAGTTTTCAGCCCGCTAGCTCAAACTTAAAGTATTCGGTGAAAAATCCATTTTTTCATAAGGGGGTACCCTTTTAAAACTTTGGGAAATCTCGCTTGGGCCATAACTCCAAAACTAAGGGCTAAAACGTTCTGAAACCTATTTATTCGGATTTAGCATCCCTTAAAGCATAAGTATGCAAGTTTTCAGCCCGCTAGCTCAAACTTAAAGTATTCGGTGAAAAATCCATTTTTTCATAAGGGGTTAGTATAGCAAAACTTTGGGAAATCTTTGTTGGGCCATAACTCAAAAACTAAGGGCTAAAACCTTCTGAAACTCATTTATTCGGATTTAGCATCCCTTAATGCATAAGTATGCAAGTTTTCAGCCCGCTAGCTCAAACTTAAAGTATTCGGTGAAAAATTCATTTTTTCATAAGGGGGTACCCTTTTAAAACTTTGGGAAATCTTTGTCGGGCCACAACTCCAAAACTAAGGGCTAAAACGTTCTGAAACCTATTTATTCGGATTTAGCATCCCTTAAAGCATAAGTATGCAAGTTTTCAGCCCGCTAGCTCAAACTTAAAGTATTCGGTACAAAATCCATTTTTTCATAAGGGGTTAGTATAGCAAAACTTTGGGAAACCTTTGTTGGGTCATAACTCAAAAACTAAGGGCTTAAACGTTCTGAAACCAATTTATTCGGATTTAGCATCCCTTAAAGCATAAGTATGCAAGTTTTCAGCCCGCTAGCTCAAACTTAAAGTATTCGGTACAAAATCCATTTTTTCATAAGGGGTTAGTATAGCAAAACTTTGGGAAATCTTTGTTGGGCCATAACTCAAAAACTAAGGGCTAAAACGTTCTGAAACCTATTTATTCGGATTTAGCATCCCTTAAAGCATAAGTATGCAAGTTTTCAGCCCGCTAGCTCAAACTTAAAGTATTCGGTACAAAATCCATTTTTTCATAAGGGGTTAGTATAGCAAAACTTTGGGAAATCATTGTTGGGCCATAACTCAAAAACTAAGGGCTAAAACGTTCTGAAACCTATTTATTCGGATTTAGCATCCCTTAAAGCATAAGTATGCAAGTTTTCAGCCCGCTAGCTCAAACTTAAAGTATTCTGTGAAAAATCCATTTTTTCATAAGGGGTTAGTATAGCAAAACTTTGGGAAATCTTTGTCGGGCCATAACTCCAAAACTAAGGGCTAAAACGTTCTGAAACCTATTTATTCGGATTTAGCATCCCTTAAAGCATAAGTATGCAAGTTTTCAGCCCGCTAGCTCAAACGTAAAGTATTCGGTACAAAATCCATTTTTTCATAAGGGTTTAGTATAGCAAAACTTTGGGAAATCTTTGTCGGGCCATAACTCCAAAACTAAGGGCTAAAACGTTCTGAAACCTATTTATTCGGATTTAGCATCCCTTGAAGCATAAGTATGCAAGTTTTCAGCCCGCTAGCTCAAACTTAAAGTATTCGGTGAATAATCCATTTTTTCATAAGGGGTTAGTATAGCAAAACTTTGGGAAATCTTTGTCGGGCCATAACTCCAAAACTAAGGGCTAAAACGTTCTGAAACCAATTTATTCGGATTTAGCATCCCTTAAAGCATAAGTATGCAAGTTTTCAGCCCGCCAGCTCAAACTTAAAGTATTCGCTACAAAATCCATTTTTTCATAAGGGGTTAGTATAGCAAAACTTTGGGAAATCTCGGTTGGGCCATAACTCAAAAACTAAGGGCTAAAACGTTCTGAAATCTATTTATTCGGATTTAGCATCCCTTAATGCATAAGTATGCAAGTTTTCAGCCCGCTAGCTCAAACTTAAAGTATTCGGTGAAAAATCCATTTTTTCGTAAGGGGTTAGTATAGCAAAACTTTGGGAAATCTTTGTTGGGTCATAACTCAAAAACTAAGTGCTAAAACGTTCTGAAACCTATTTATTCGGATTTAGCATCCCTTAAAGCATAAGTATGCAAGTTTTCAGCCCGCTAGCTCATACTTAAAGTATTCGGTACAAAATCCATTTTTTCATAAGGGGTTAGTATAGCAAAACTTTGGGAAATCTTTGTTGGGTCATAACTCAAAAACTAAGGGCTAAAACGTTCTGAAACCAATTTATTCGGATTTAGCATCCCTTAAAGCATAAGTATGCAAGTTTTCAGCCCGCTAGCTCAAACTTAAAGTATTCGGTGAAAAATCCATTTTTTCATAAGGGGTTAGTATAGCAAAACTTTGGGAAATCTCTGTTGGGCCATAACTCAAAAACTAAGGGCTAAAACGTTCTGAAACCTATTTATTCGGATTTAGCATCCCTTAAAGCATAAGTATGCAAGTTTTCAGCCCGCTAGCTCATACTTAAAGTATTCGGTACAAAATCCATTTTTTCATAAGGGGTTAGTATAGCAAAACTTTGGGAAATCTTTGTTGGGTCATAACTCAAAAACTAAGGACTAAAACGTTCTGAAACCAATTTATTCGGATTTAGCATCCCTTAAAGCATAAGTATGCAAGTTTTCAGCCCGCTAGCTCAAACTTAAAGTATTCGGTGAAAAACCCATTTTTTCATAAGGGGGTACCCTTTTAAAACTTTGGGAAATCTTTGTCGGGCCACAACTCCAAAACTAAGGGCTAAAACGTTCTGAAACCTATTTATTCGGATTTAGCATCCCTTGAAGCATAAGTATGCAAGTTTTCAGCCCGCCAGCTCAAACTTAAAGTATTCGCAACAAAATCCATTTTTTCATAAGGGGTTAGTATAGCAAAACTTTGGGAAATCTCTGTTGGGCCATAACTCAAAAACTAAGGGCTAAAACGTTCTGAAATCTATTTATTCGGATTTAGCATCCCTTAATGCATAAGTATGCAAGTTTTCAGCCCGCTAGCTCAAACTTAAAGTATTCGGTGAAAAATCCATTTTTTCATAAGGGGGTACCCTTTTAAAACTTTGGGAAATCTTTGTCGGGCCATAACTCCAAAACTAAGGGCTAAAACGTTCTGAAACCAATTTATTAGGATTTAGCATCCCTTAAAGCATAAGTATGCAAGTTTTCAGCCCGCCAGCTCAAACTTAAAGTATTCGCTACGAAATCCATTTTTTCATAAGGGGTTAGTATAGCAAAACTTTGGGAAATCTCTGTTGGGCCATAACTCAAAAACTAAGGGCTAAAACGTTCTGAAACCTATTTATTCGGATTTAGCATCCCTTAATGCATAAGTATGCAAGTTTTCAGCCCGCTAGCTCAAACTTAAAGTATTCGGTGAAAAATCCATTTTTTCATAAGGGGGTACCCTTTTAAAACTTTGGGAAATCTTTGTCGGGCCACAACTCCAAAACTAAGGGCTAAAACGTTCTGAAACCTATTTATTCGGATTTAGCATCCCTTAAAGCATAAGTATGCAAGTTTTCAGCCCGCCAGCTCAAACTTAAAGTATTCGCTACAAAATCCATTTTTTCATAAGGGGTTAGTATAGCAAAACTTTGGGAAATCTCTGTTGGGCCATAACTCAAAAACTAAGGGCTAAAACGTTCTGAAACCTATTTATTCGGATTTAGCATCCCTTAATGCATAAGTATGCAAGTTTTCAGCCCGCTAGCTCAAACTTAAAGTATTCGGTGAAAAATCCATTTTTTCATAAGGGGGTACCCCTTTAAAACTTTGGGAAATCTTTGTCGGGCCACAACTCCAAAACTAAGGGCTAAAACGTTCTGAAACCTATTTATTCGGATTTAGCATCCCTTAAAGCATAAGTATGCAAGTTTTCAGCCCGCTAGCTCGAACTTAAAGTATTCGGTGAAAAATCCATTTTTTCGTAAGGGGTTAGTATAGCAAAACTTTGGGAAATCTTTGTTGGGTCATAACTCAAAAACTAAGGACTAAAACGTTCTGAAACCAATTTATTCGGATTTAGCATCCCTTAAAGCATAAGTATGCAAGTTTTCAGCCCGCTAGCTCAAACTTAAAGTATTCGGTACAAAATCCATTTTTTCATAAGGGGTTAGTATAGCAAAACTTTGGGAAATCTTTGTTGGGTCATAACTCAAAAACTAAGGGCTAAAACGTTCTGAAACCTATTTATTCGGATTTAGCATCCCTTAATGCATAAGTATGCAAGTTTTCAGCCCGCTAGCTCAAACCTAAAGTATTCGGTGAAAAATCCATTTTTTCATAAGGGGGTACCCTTTTAAAACTTTGGGAAATCTTTGTCGGGCCACAACTCCAAAACTAAGGGCTAAAACGTTTTGAAACCTATTTATTCGGATTTAGCATCCCTTAAAGCATAAGTATGCAAGTTTTCAGCCCGCCAGCTCAAACTTAAAGTATTCGCTACAAAATCCATTTTTTCATAAGGGGTTAGTATAGCAAAACTTTGGGAAATCTCTGTTGGGCCATAACTCAAAAACTAAGGGCTAAAACGTTCTGAAACAAATTTATTCGGATTTAGCATCCCTTAATGCATAAGTATGCAAGTTTTCAGCCCGCCAGCTCAAACTTAAAGTATTCGGTACAAAATCCATTTTTTCATAAGGGGTTAGTATAGCAAAACTTTGGGAAATCTCGGTTGGGCCATAACTCAAAAACTAAGGGCTAAAACGTTCTGAAATCTATTTATTCGGATTTAGCATCCCTTAATGCATAAGTATGCAAGTTTTCAGCCCGCTAGCTCAAACTTAAAGTATTCGGTGAAAAATCCATTTTTTCGTAAGGGGTTAGTATAGCAAAACTTTGGGAAATCTTTGTTGGGTCATAACTCAAAAACTAAGGACTAAAACGTTCTGAAACCAATTTATTCGGATTTAGCATCCCTTAAAGCATAAGTATGCAAGTTTTCAGCCCGCTAGCTCAAACTTAAAGTATTCGGTACAAAATCCATTTTTTCATAAGGGGTTAGTATAGCAAAACTTTGGGAAATCTTTGTTGGGTCATAACTCAAAAACTAAGGGCTAAAACGTTCTGAAACCAATTTATTCGGATTAAGCATCCCTTAAAGCATAAGTATGTAAGTTTTCAGCCCGCTAGCTCAAACTTAAAGTATTCGGTGAAAAATCCATTTTTTCGTAAGGGGTTAGTATAGCAAAACTTTGGGAAATCTTTGTTGGGTCATAACTCAAAAACTAAGGACTAAAACGTTCTGAAACCAATTTATTCGGATTTAGCATCCCTTAAAGCATAAGTATGCAAGTTTTCAGCCCGCCAGCTCAAACTTAAAGTATTCGGTGAAAAACCCATTTTTTCATAAGGGGGTACCCTTTTAAAACTTTGGGAAATCTTTGTCGGGCCACAACTCCAAAACTAAGGGCTAAAACGTTCTGAAACCTATTTATTCGGATTTAGCATCCCTTAAAGCATAAGTATGCAAGTTTTCAGCCCGCCAGCTCAAACTTAAAGTATTCGCTACAAAATCCATTTTTTCATAAGGGGTTAGTATAGCAAAACTTTGGGAAATCTCGGTTGGGCCATAACTCAAAAACTAAGGGCTAAAACGTTCTGAAATCTATTTATTCGGATTTAGCATCCCTTAATGCATAAGTATGCAAGTTTTCAGCCCGCTAGCTCAAACTTAAAGTATTCGGTGAAAAACCCATTTTTTCATAAGGGGGTACCCTTTTAAAACTTTGGGAAATCTTTGTCGGGCCACAACTCCAAAACTAAGGGCTAAAACGTTCTGAAACCTATTTATTCGGATTTAGCATCCCTTGAAGCATAAGTATGCAAGTTTTCAGCCCGCCAGCTCAAACTTAAAGTATTCGCAACAAAATCCATTTTTTCATAAGGGGTTAGTATAGCAAAACTTTGGGAAATCTTTGTCGGGCCATAACTCAAAAACTAAGTGCTAAAACGTTCTGAAACCTATTTATTCGGATTTAGCATCCCTTAAAGCATAAGTATGCAAGTTTTCAGCCCGCTAGCTCATACTTAAACTATTCGGTACAAAATCCATTTTTTCATAAGGGGTTAGTATAGCAAAACTTTGGGAAATCTTTGTTGGGTCATAACTCAAAAACTAAGGGCTAAAACGTTCTGAAACCAATTTATTCGGATTTAGCATCCCTTAAAGCATAAGTATGCAAGTTTTCAGCCCGCTAGCTCATACTTAAAGTATTCGGTACAAAATCCATTTTTTCATAAGGGGTTAGCAAAACTTTGGGAAATCTTTGTTGGGTCATAACTCAAAAACTAAGGGCTAAAACGTTCTGAAACCAATTTATTCGGATTTAGCATCCCTTAAAGCATAAGTATGCAAGTTTTCAGCCCGCTAGCTCAAACTTAAAGTATTCGGTACAAAATCCATTTTTTCATAAGGGGTTAGTATAGCAAAACTTTGGGAAATCTTTGTTGGGCCATAACTCAAAAACTAAGGGCTAAAACGTTCTGAAACCTATTTATTCGGATTTAGCATCCCTTAATGCATAAGTATGCAAGTTTTCAGCCCGCTAGCTCAAACTTAAAGTATTCGGTGAAAAATCCATTTTTTCATAAGGGGGTACCCTTTTAAAACTTTGGGAAATCTTTGTCGGGCCATAACTCCAAAACTAAGGGCTAAAACGTTCTGAAACCTATTTATTCGGATTTAGCATCCCTTAAAGCATAAGTATGCAAGTTTTCAGCCCGCTAGCTCAAACTTAAAGTATTCTGTGAAAAATCCATTTTTTCATAAGGGGTTAGTATAGCAAAACTTTGGGAAATCTCTGTTGGGCCATCACTCAAAAACTAAGGGCTAAAACGTTCTGAAACCTATTTATTCGGATTTAGCATCCCTTAATGCATAAGTATGCAAGTTTTCAGCCCGCTAGCTCAAACTTATAGTATTCGGTGAAAAATCCATTTTTTCATAAGGGGTTAGTATAGCAAAACTTTGGGAAATGTTTGTCGGGCCATAACTCAAAAACTAAGTGCTAAAACGTTCTGAAACCTATTTATTCGGATTTAGCATCCCTTAAAGCATAAGTATGCAAGTTTTCAGCCCGCTAGCTCATACTTAAAGTATTCGGTACAAAATCCATTTTTTCATAAGGGGTTAGTATAGCAAAACTTTGGGAAATCTTTGTTGGGTCATAACTCAAAAACTTAGGGCTAAAACGTTCTGAAACCAATTTATTCGGATTTAGCATCCCTTAAAGCATAAGTATGCAAGTTTTCAGCCCGCTAGCTCAAACTTAAAGTATTCGGTACAAAATCCATTTTTTCATATGGGGTTAGTATAGCAAAACTTTGGGAAATCTTTGTTGGGCCATAACTCAAAAACTAAGGGCTAAAACGTTCTGAAACCTATTTATTCGGATTTAGCATCCCTTAATGCATAAGTATGCAAGTTTTCAGCCCGCTAGCTCAAACTTAAAGTATTCGGTGAAAAATCCATTTTTTCATAAGGGGTTAGTATAGCAAAACTTTGGGAAATCTTTGTCGGGCCATAACTCCAAAACTAAGGGCTAAAACGTTCTGAAACCTATTTATTCGGATTTAGCATCCCTTAAAGCATAAGTATGCAAGTTTTCAGCCCGCTAGCTCAAACTTAAAGTATTCGGTACAAAATCCATTTTTTCATAAGGGGTTAGTATAGCAAAACTTTGGGAAATCTTTGTCGGGCCATAACTCAAAAACTAAGTGCTAAAACGTTCTGAAACCTATTTATTCGGATTTAGCATCCCTTAAAGCACAAGTATGCAAGTTTACAGCCCGCTAGCTCAAACTTAAAGTATTCTGTGAAAAATCCATTTTTTCATAAGGGGTTAGTATAGCAAAACTTTGGGAAATCTTTGTCGGGCCATAACTCAAAAACTAAGTGCTAAAACGTTCTGAAACCTATTTATTCGGATTTAGCATCCCTTAAAGCATAAGTATGCAAGTTTTCAGCCCGCTAGCACAAACTTAAAGTATTCGGTACAAAATCCATTTTTTCATAAGGGGTTAGTATAGCAAAACTTTTGCTATAAAAACTTTGGGAAATCTTTGTTGGGCCATAACTCAAAAACTAAGGGCTAAAACGTTCTGAAACCTATTTATTCGGATTTAGCATCCCTTAAAGCATAAGTATGCAAGTTTTCAGCCCGCTAGCTCAAACTTAAAGTATTCGGTGAAAAATCCATTTCTTCATAAGGGGTTAGTATAGCAAATCTTTGGGAAATCTTTGTCGGGCCATAACTCCAAAACTAAGTCCTAAAACGTTCTGAAACCTATTTATTCGGATTTAGCATCCCTTAAAGCATAAGTATGCAAGTTTTCAGCCCGATAGCTCAAACTTAAAGTATTCGGTGAAAAATCCATTTTTTCATAAGGGGGTACCCTTTTAAAACTTTGGGAAATCTTTGTCGGGCCATAACTCCAAATCTAAGGGCTAAAACGTTCTGAAACCTAGTTATTCGGATTTAGCATCCCTTAAAGCATAAGTATGCAAGTTTTCAGCCCGCTAGCTCAAACTTAAAGTATTCGGTGAAAAATCCATTTTTTTCGTAAGGGGTTAGTATAGCAAAACTTTGGGAAATCTTTGTTGGGCCATAACTCAAAAACTAAGGGCTAAAACGTTCTGAAACCTGTTTATTCGGATTTAGCATCCCTTAAAGCGTAAGTATGCAAGTTTTCAGCCCGCTAGCTCAAACTTAAAGTATTCGGTGAAAAATCCATTTTTTCATAAGGGGTTAGTATAGCAAAACTTTGGGAAATCTTTGACGGGCCATAACTCAAAAACTAAGTGCTAAAACGTTCTGAAACCTATTTATTCGGATTTAGCATCCCTTAAAGCGTAAGTATGCAAGTTTTCAGCCCGCTAGCTCAAACTTAAAGTATTCGGTGAAAAATCCATTTTTTCATAAGGGGTTAGTATAGCAAAACTTTGGGATATCTTTGTTGGGTCATAACTCAAAAACTAAGGACTAAAACGTTCTGAAACCAATTTATTCGGATTTAGCATCCCTTAAAGCATAAGTATGCAAGTTTTCAGCCCGCCAGCTCAAACTTAAAGTATTCGGTGAAAAACCCATTTTTTCATAAGGGGGTACCCTTTTAAAACTTTGGGAAATCTTTGTCGGGCCACAACTCCAAAACTAAGGGCTAAAACGTTCTGAAACCTATTTATTCGGATTTAGCATCCCTTAAAGCATAAGTATGCAAGTTTTCAGCCCGCCAGCTCAAACTTAAAGTATTCGCTACAAAATCCATTTTTTCATAAGGGGTTAGTATAGCAAAACTTTGGGAAATCTCTGTTGGGCCATAACTCAAAAACTAAGGGCTAAAACGTTCTGAAACCTATTTATTCGGATTTAGCATCCCTTAATGCATAAGTATGCAAGTTTTCAGCCCGCTAGCTCAAACTTAAAGTATTCGGTGAAAAATCCATTTTTTCATAAGGGGGTACCCTTTTAAAACTTTGGGAAATCTTTGTTGGGCCATAACTCAAAAACTAAGGGCTAAAACGTTCTGAAACCTATTTATTCGGATTTAGCATCCCTTAAAGCATAAGTATGCAAGTTTTCAGCCCGCTAGCTCAAACTTAAAGTATTCGGTGAAAAATCCATTTCTTCATAAGGGGTTAGTATAGCAAATCTTTGGGAAATCTTTGTCGGGCCATAACTCCAAAACTAAGTCCTAAAACGTTCTGAAACCTATTTATTCGGATTTAGCATCCCTTAAAGCATAAGTATGCAAGTTTTCAGCCCGATAGCTCAAACTTAAAGTATTCGGTGAAAAATCCATTTTTTCATAAGGGGGTACCCTTTTAAAACTTTGGGAAATCTTTGTCGGGCCATAACTCCAAATCTAAGGGCTAAAACGTTCTGAAACCTAGTTATTCGGATTTAGCATCCCTTAAAGCATAAGTATGTAAGTTTTCAGCCCGCTAGCTCAAACTTAAAGTATTCGGTGAAAAATCCATTTTTTCGTAAGGGGTTAGTATAGCAAAACTTTGGGAAATCTTTGTTGGGTCATAACTCAAAAACTAAGGACTAAAACGTTCTGAAACCAATTTATTCGGATTTAGCATCCCTTAAAGCATAAGTATGCAAGTTTTCAGCCCGCCAGCTCAAACTTAAAGTATTCGGTGAAAAACCCATTTTTTCATAAGGGGGTACCCTTTTAAAACTTTGGGAAATCTTTGTCGGGCCACAACTCCAAAACTAAGGGCTAAAACGTTCTGAAACCTATTTATTCGGATTTAGCATCCCTTAAAGCATAAGTATGCAAGTTTTCAGCCCGCCAGCTCAAACTTAAAGTATTCGCTACAAAATCCATTTTTTCATAAGGGGTTAGTATAGCAAAACTTTGGGAAATCTCGGTTGGGCCATAACTCAAAAACTAAGGGCTAAAACGTTCTGAAATCTATTTATTCGGATTTAGCATCCCTTAATGCATAAGTATGCAAGTTTTCAGCCCGCTAGCTCAAACTTAAAGTATTCGGTGAAAAATCCATTTTTTCATAAGGGGGTACCCTTTTAAAACTTTGGGAAATCTTTGTCGGGCCACAACTCCAAAACTAAGGGCTAAAACGTTCTGAAACCTATTTATTCGGATTTAGCATCCCTTAAAGCATAAGTATGCAAGTTTTCAGCCCGCTAGCTCAAACTTAAAGTATTCGGTGAAAAATCCATTTTTTCGTAAGGGGTTAGTATAGCAAAACTTTGGGAAATCTTTGTTGGGTCATAACTCAAAAACTAAGGACTAAAACGTTCTGAAACCAATTTATTCGGATTTAGCATCCCTTAAAGCATAAGTATGCAAGTTTTCAGCCCGCTAGCTCAAACTTAAAGTATTCGGTACAAAATCCATTTTTTCATAAGGGGTTAGTATAGCAAAACTTTGGGAAATCTTTGTTGGGTCATAACTCAAAAACTAAGGGCTAAAACTTTCTGAAACCAATTTATTCGGATTTAGCATCCCTTAAAGCATAAGTATGTAAGTTTTCAGCCCGCTAGCTCAAACTTAAAGTATTCGGTGAAAAATCCATTTTTTCGTAAGGGGTTAGTATAGCAAAACTTTGGGAAATCTTTGTTGGGTCATAACTCAAAAACTAAGGACTAAAACGTTCTGAAACCAATTTATTCGGATTTAGCATCCCTTAAAGCATAAGTATGCAAGTTTTCAGCCCGCCAGCTCAAACTTAAAGTATTCGGTGAAAAACCCATTTTTTCATAAGGGGGTACCCTTTTAAAACTTTGGGAAATCTTTGTCGGGCCACAACTCCAAAACTAAGGGCTAAAACGTTCTGAAACCTATTTATTCGGATTTAGCATCCCTTAAAGCATAAGTATGCAAGTTTTCAGCCCGCCAGCTCAAACTTAAAGTATTCGCTACAAAATCCATTTTTTCATAAGGGGTTAGTATAGCAAAACTTTGGGAAATCTCGATTGGGCCATAACTCAAAAACTAAGGGCTAAAACGTTCTGAAATCTATTTATTCGGATTTAGCATCCCTTAATGCATAAGTATGCAAGTTTTCAGCCCGCTAGCTCAAACTTAAAGTATTCGGTGAAAAATCCATTTTTTCATAAGGGGGTACCCTTTTAAAACTTTGGGAAATCTTTGTCGGGCCACAACTCAAAAACTAAGGGCTAAAACGTTCTGAAACCTATTTATTCGGATTTAGCATCCCTTAAAGCATAAGTATGCAAGTTTTCAGCCCGCTAGCTCAAACTTAAAGTATTCGGTGAAAAATCCATTTTTTCGTAAGGGGTTAGTATAGCAAAACTTTGGGAAATCTTTGTTGGGTCATAACTCAAAAACTAAGGACTAAAACGTTCTGAAACCAATTTATTCGGATTTAGCATCCCTTAAAGCATAAGTATGCAAGTTTTCAGCCCGCTAGCTCAAACTTAAAGTATTCGGTACAAAATCCATTTTTTCATAAGGGGTTAGTATAGAAAAACTTTGGGAAATCTTTGTTGGGTCATAACTCAAAAACTAAGGGCTAAAACGTTCTGAAACCAATTTATTCGGATTTAGCATCCCTTAAAGCATAAGTATGTAAGTTTTCAGCCCGCTAGCTCAAACTTAAAGTATTCGGTGAAAAATCCATTTTTTCGTAAGGGGTTAGTATAGCAAAACTTTGGGAAATCTTTGTTGGGTCATAACTCAAAAACTAAGGACTAAAACGTTCTGAAACCAATTTATTCGGATTTAGCATCCCTTAAAGCATAAGTATGCAAGTTTTCAGCCCGCCAGCTCAAACTTAAAGTATTCGGTGAAAAACCCATTTTTTCATAAGGGGGTACCCTTTTAAAACTTTGGGAAATCTTTGTCGGGCCACAACTCCAAAACTAAGGGCTAAAACGTTCTGAAACCTATTTATTCGGATTTAGCATCCCTTAAAGCATAAGTATGCAAGTTTTCAGCCCGCTAGCTCAAACTTAAAGTATTCGGTGAAAAATCCATTTTTTCGTAAGGGGTTAGTATAGCAAAACTTTGGGAAATCTTTGTTGGGTCATAACTCAAAAACTAAGGACTAAAACGTTCTGAAACCAATTTATTCGGATTTAGCATCCCTTAAAGCATAAGTATGCAAGTTTTCAGCCCGCCAGCTCAAACTTAAAGTATTCGGTGAAAAACCCATTTTTTCATAAGGGGGTACCCTTTTAAAACTTTGGGAAATCTTTGTCGGGCCACAACTCCAAAACTAAGGGCTAAAACGTTCTGAAACCTATTTATTCGGATTTAGCATCCCTTAAAGCATAAGTATGCAAGTTTTCAGCCCGCTAGCTCAAACTTAAAGTATTCGGTGAAAAATCCATTTTTTCATAAGGGGGTACCCTTTTAAAACTTTGGGAAATCTTTGTCGGGTCATAACTCCAAAACTAAGGGCTAAAACGTTCTGAAACCTATTTATTCGGATTTAGCATCCCTTAAAGCATAAGTATGCAAGTTTTCAGCCCGCTAGCTCAAACTTAAAGTATTCTGTGAAAAATCCATTTTTTCATAAGGGGTTAGTATAGCAAAACTTTGGGAAATCTCTGTTGGGCCATCACTCAAAAACTAAGGGCTAAAACGTTCTGAAACCTATTTATTCGGATTTAGCATCCCTTAATGCATAAGTATGCAAGTTTTCAGCCCGCTAGCTCAAACTTATAGTATTCGGTGAAAAATCCATTTTTTCATAAGGGGTTAGTATAGCAAAACTTTGGGAAATATTTGTCGGGCCATAACTCAAAAACTAAGTGCTAAAACGTTCTGAAACCTATTTATTCGGATTTAGCATCCCTTAAAGCATAAGTATGCAAGTTTTCAGCCCGCTAGCTCATACTTAAAGTATTCGGTACAAAATCCATTTTTTCATAAGGGGTTAGTATAGCAAAACTTTGGGAAATCTTTGTTGGGTCATAACTCAAAAACTTAGGGCTAAAACGTTCTGAAACCAATTTATTCGGATTTAGCATCCCTTAAAGCATAAGTATGCAAGTTTTCAGCCCGCTAGCTCAAACTTAAAGTATTCGGTACAAAATCCATTTTTTCATAAGGGGTTAGTATAGCAAAACTTTGGGAAATCTTTGTTGGGCCATAACTCAAAAACTAAGGGCTAAAACGTTCTGAAACCTATTTATTCGGATTTAGCATCCCTTAATGCATAAGTATGCAAGTTTTCAGCCCGCTAGCTCAAACTTAAAGTATTCGGTGAAAAATCCATTTTTTCATAAGGGGTTAGTATAGCAAAACTTTGGGAAATCTTTGTCGGGCCATAACTCCAAAACTAAGGGCTAAAACGTTCTGAAACCTATTTATTCGGATTTAGCATCCCTTAAAGCATAAGTATGCAAGTTTTCAGCCCGCTAGCTCAAACTTAAAGTATTCGGTACAAAATCCATTTTTTCATAAGGGGTTAGTATAGCAAAACTTTGGGAAATCTTTGTCGGGCCATAACTCCAAAACTAAGGGCTAAAACGTTCTGAAACCTATTTATTCGGATTTAGCATCCCTTGAAGCATAAGTATGCAAGTTTTCAGCCCGCTAGCTCAAACTTAAAGTATTCGGTACAAAATCCATTTTTTCATAAGGGGTTAGTATAGCAAAACTTTGGGAAATCTTTGTTGGCCCATAACTCAAAAACTAAGGGCTAAAACGTTCTGAAACCTATTTATTCGGATTTAGCATCCCTTAAAGCATAAGTATGCAAGTTTTCAGCCCGCTAGCTCAAACTTAAAGTATTCTGTGAAAAATCCAATTTTTCATAAGGGGTTAGTATAGCAAAACTTTGGGAAATCTTTGTCGGGCCATAACTCAAAAACTAAGTGCTAAAACGTTCTGAAACCTATTTATTCGGATTTAGCATCCCTTGAAGCATAAGTATGCAAGTTTTCAGCCCGCTAGCTCAAACTTAAAGTATTCGGTACAAAATCCATTTTTTCATAAGGGGTTAGTATAGCAAAACTTTGGGAAATCTTTGTTGGGCCATAACTCAAAAACTAAGGGCTAAAACGTTCTGAAACCTATTTATTCGGATTTAGCATCCCTTAAAGCATAAGTATGCAAGTTTTCAGCCCGCTAGCTCAAACTTAAAGTATTCTGTGAAAAATCCATTTTTTCATAAGGGGTTAGTATAGCAAAACTTTGGGAAATCTTTGTCGGGCCATAACTCAAAAACTAAGTGCTAAAACGTTCTGAAACCTATTTATTCGGATTTAGCATCCCTTAAAGCACAAGTATGCAAGTTTTCAGCCCGCTAGCTCAAACTTAAAGTATTCTGTGAAAAATCCATTTTTTCATAAGGGGTTAGTATAGCAAAACTTTGGGAAATCTTTGTCGGGCCATAACTCAAAAACTAAGTGCTAAAACGTTCTGAAACCTATTTATTCGGATTTATCATCCCTTAAAGCATAAGTATGCAAGTTTTCAGCCCGCTAGCACAAACTTAAAGTATTCGGTACAAAATCCATTTTTTCATAAGGGGTTAGTATAGCAAAACTTTGGGAAATCTTTGTTGGGCCATAACTCAAAAACTAAGGGCTAAAACGTTCTGAAACCTATTTATTCGGATTTAGCATCCCTTAAAGCATAAGTATGCAAGTTTTCAACCCGCTAGCTCAAACTTAAAGTATTCGGTGAAAAATCCATTTCTTCATAAGGGGTTAGTATAGCAAATCTTTGGGAAATCTTTGTCGGGCCATAACTCCAAAACTAAGTCCTAAAACGTTCTGAAACCTATTTATTCGGATTTAGCATCCCTTAAAGCATAAGTATGCAAGTTTTCAGCCCGCTAGCTCAAACTTAAAGTATTCGGTGAAAAATCCATTTTTTCATAAGGGGGTACCCTTTTAAAACTTTGGGAAATCTTTGTCGGGCCATAACTCCAAATCTAAGGGCTAAAACGTTCTGAAACCTAGTTATTCGGATTTAGCATCCCTTAAAGCATAAGTATGCAAGTTTTCAGCCCGCTAGCTCAAACTTAAAGTATTCGGTGAAAAATCCATTTTTTTCGTAAGGGGTTAGTATAGCAAAACTTTGGGAAATCTTTGTCGGGCCATAACTCAAAAACTAAGGGCTAAAACGTTCTGAAACCTATTTATTCGGATTTAGCATCCCTTAAAGCGTAAGTATGCAAGTTTTCAGCCCGCTAGCTCAAACTTAAAGTATTCTGTGAAAAATCCATTTTTTCATAAAGGGGTACCCTTTTAAAACTTTGGGAAATCTTTGTCGGGCCATAACTCCAAAACTAAGGGCTAAAACGTTTTGAAACCTATTTATTCGGATTTAGCACCCCTTAAAGCATAAGTATGCAAGTTTTCAGCCCGCTAGCTCAAACTTAAAGTATTCTGTGAAAAATCCATTTTTTCATAAGGGGTTAGTATAGCAAAACTTTGGGAAATCTTTGTCGGGCCATAACTCAAAAACTAAGTGCTAAAACGTTCTGAAACCTATTTATTCGGATTTAGCATCCCTTAAAGCATAAGTATGCAAGTTTTCAGCCCGCTAGCTCAAACTTAAAGTATTCGGTGAAAAATCAATTTTTTCGTAAGGGGTTAGTATAGCAAAACTTTGGGAAATCTTTGTCGGGCCATAACTCAAAAACTAAGTGCTAAAACGTTCTGAAACCTATTTATTCGGATTTAGCATCCCTTAAAGCACAAGTATGCAAGTTTTCAGCCCGCTAGCTCAAACTTAAAGTATTCTGTGAAAAATCCATTTTTTCATAAGGGGTTAGTATAGCAAAACTTTGGGAAATCTTTGTCGGGCCATAACTCAAAAACTAAGTGCTAAAACGTTCTGAAACCTATTTATTCGGATTTAGCATCCCTTAAAGCATAAGTATGCAAGTTTTCAGCCCGCTAGCACAAACTTAAAGTATTCGGTACAAAATCCATTTTTTCATAAGGGGTTAGTATAGCAAAACTTTGGGAAATCTTTGTTGGGCCATAACTCAAAAACTAAGGGCTAAAACGTTCTGAAACCTATTTATTCGGATTTAGCATCCCTTAAAGCATAAGTATGCAAGTTTTCAGCCCGCTAGCACAAACTTAAAGTATTCGGTACAAAATCCATTTTTTCATAAGGGGTTAGTATAGCAAAACTTTGGGAAATCTTTGTTGGGCCATAACTCAAAAACTAAGGGCTAAAACGTTCTGAAACCTATTTATTCGGATTTAGCATCCCTTAAAGCATAAGTATGCAAGTTTTCAACCCGCTAGCTCAAACTTAAAGTATTCGGTGAAAAATCCATTTCTTCATAAGGGGTTAGTATAGCAAATCTTTGGGAAATCTTTGTCGGGCCATAACTCAAAAACTAAGGGCTAAAACGTTCTGAAACCTATTTATTCGGATTTAGCATCCCTCAATGCATAAGTATGCAAGTTTTCAGCCCGCTAGCTCAAACTTAAAGTATTCTGTGAAAAATCCATTTTTTCATAAAGGGGTACCCTTTTAAAACTTTGGGAAATCTTTGTCGGGCCATAACTCCAAAACTAAGGGCTAAAACGTTTTGAAACCTATTTATTCGGATTTAGCACCCCTTAAAGCATAAGTATGCAAGTTTTCAGCCCGCTAGCTCAAACTTAAAGTATTCTGTGAAAAATCCATTTTTTCATAAGGGGTTAGTATAGCAAAACTTTGGGAAATCTTTGTCGGGCCATAACTCAAAAACTAAGTGCTAAAACGTTCTGAAACCTATTTATTCGGATTTAGCATCCCTTAAAGCATAAGTATGCAAGTTTTCAGCCCGCTAGCTCAAACTTAAAGTATTCGGTGAAAAATCAATTTTTTCGTAAGGGGTTAGTATAGCAAAACTTTGGGAAATCTTTGTCGGGCCATAACTCCAAAACTAAGGGCTAAAACGTTCTGAAACCTATTTATTCGGATTTAACATCCCTTAAACCATAAGTATGCAAGTTTTCAGCCCGCTAGCTCAAACTTAAAGTATTCGGTGAAAAATCAATTTTTTCGTAAGGGGTTAGTATAGCAAAACTTTGGGAAATCTTTGTCGGGCCATAACTCAAAAACTAAGGGCTAAAACGTTCTGAAACCTATTTATTCGGATTTAGCATCCCTTAAAGCATATGTATGCAAGTTTTCAGCCCGCTAGCTCAAACTTAAAGTATTCGGTACAAAATCCATTTTTTCATAAGGGGTTAGTATAGCAAAACTTTGGGAAATCTTTGTTGGACCATAACTCAAAAACTAAGGGCTAAAACGTTCTGAAACCTATTTATTCGGATTTAGCATCCCTTAATGCATAAGTATGCAAGTTTTCAGCCCGTTAGCTCAAACTTAAAGTATTCGGTACAAAATCCATTTTTTCATAAGGGGTTAGTATAGCAAAACTTTGGGAAATCTTTGTTGGGCCATAACTCAAAAACTAAGGGCTAAAACGTTCTGAAACCCATTTATTCGGATTTAGCATCCCTTAAAGCATAAGTATGCAAGTTTTCAGCCCGCTAGCTCAAACTTAAAGTATTCGGTACAAAATCCATTTTTTCATAAGGGGTTAGTATAGCAAAACTTTGGGAAATCTTTGTTGGGCCATAACTCAAAAACTAAGGGCTAAAACGTTCTGAAACCCATTTATTCGAATTTAGCATCCCTTAAAGCATAAGTATGCAAGTTTTCAGCCCGCTAGCTCAAACTTAAAGTATTCGGTGAAAAATCAATTTTTTCGTAAGGGGTTAGTATAGCAAAACTTTGGGAAATCTTTGTCGGGCCATAACTCAAAAACTAAGGGCTAAAACGTTCTGAAACCTATTTATTCGGATTTAGCATCCCTTAAAGCATATGTATGCAAGTTTTCAGCCCGCTAGCTCAAACTTAAAGTATTCGGTACAAAATCCATTTTTTCATAAGGGGTTAGTATAGCAAAACTTTGGGAAATCTTTGTTGGACCATAACTCAAAAACTAAGGGCTAAAACGTTCTGAAACCTATTTATTCGGATTTAGCATCCCTTAATGCATAAGTATGCAAGTTTTCAGACCGCTAGCTCAAACTTAAAGTATTCTGTGAAAAATCCATTTTTTCATAAGGTGGTACCCTTTTAAAACTTTGGGAAATCTTTGTCGGTCCATAACTCCAAAACTAAGGGCTAAAACGTTTTGAAACCTATTTATTCGGATTTAGCATCCCTTAAAGCATAAGTATGCAAGTTTTCAGCCCGCTAGCTCAAACTTAAAGTATTCTGTGAAAAATCCATTTTTTCATAAGGGGTTAGTATAGCAAAACTTTGGGAAATTTTTGTCGGACCATAACTCAAAAACTAAGTGCTAAAACGTTCTGAAACCTATTTATTCGGATTTAGCATCCCTTAAAGCATAAGTATGCAAGTTTTCAGCCCGCTAGCTCAAACTTAAAGTATTCGGTGAAAAATCCATTTTTTCGTAAGGGGTTAGTATAGCAAAACTTTGGGAAATCTTTGTCGGGCCATAACTCCAAAACTAAGGGCTAAAACGTTCTGAAACCTATTTATTCGGATTTAACATCCCTTAAACCATAAGTATGCAAGTTTTCAGCCCGCTAGCTCAAACTTAAAGTATTCGGTGAAAAATCCATTTTTTCATAAGGGGTTAGTATAGCAAAACTTTGGGAAATCTTTGTCGTGCCATAACTCAAAAACTAAGTGCTAAAACGTTCTGAAACCTATTTATTCGGATTTAGCATCCCTTAAAGCATAAGTATGCAAGTTTTCAGCCCGCTAGCTCAAACTTAAAGTATTCGGTGAAAAATCAATTTTTTCGTAAGGGGTTAGTATAGCAAAACTTTGGGAAATCTTTGTCGGGCCATAACTCAAAAACTAAGGGCTAAAACGTTCTGAAACCTATTTATTCGGATTTAGCATCCCTTAAAGCATATGTATGCAAGTTTTCAGCCCGCTAGCTCAAACTTAAAGTATTCGGTACAAAATCCATTTTTTCATAAGGGGTTAGTATAGCAAAACTTTGGGAAATCTTTGTTGGACCAAAACTCAAAAACTAAGGGCTAAAACGTTCTGAAACCTATTTATTCGGATTTAGCATCCCTTAATGCATAAGTATGCAAGTTTTCAGACCGCTAGCTCAAACTTAAAGTATTCTGTGAAAAATCCATTTTTTCATAAGGTGGTACCCTTTTAAAACTTTGGGAAATCTTTGTCGGGCCATAACTCAAAAACTAAGGGCTAAAACGTTTTGAAACCTATTTATTCGGATTTAGCATCCCTTAAAGCATAAGTATGCAAGTTTTCAGCCCGCTAGCTCAAACTTAAAGTATTCTGTGAAAAATCCATTTTTTCATAAGGGGTTAGTATAGCAAAACTTTGGGAAATTTTTGTCGGACCATAACTCAAAAACTAAGTGCTAAAACGTTCTGAAACCTATTTATTCGGATTTAGCATCCCTTAAAGCATAAGTATGCAAGTTTTCAGCCCGCTAGCTCAAACTTAAAGTATTCGGTGAAAAATCCATTTTTTCGTAAGGGGTTAGTATAGCAAAACTTTGGGAAATCTTTGTCGGGCCATAACTCCAAAACTAAAGGCTAAAACGTTCTGAAACCTATTTATTCGGATTTAACATCCCTTAAACCATAAGTATGCAAGTTTTCAGCCCGCTAGCTCAAACTTAAAGTATTCGGTGAAAAATCCATTTTTTCGTAAGGGGTTAGTATAGCAAAACTTTGGGAAATCTTTGTCGGGCCATAACTCCAAAACTTAGGGCTTAAACGTTCTGAAACCTATTTATTCGGATTTAGCATCCCTTAAAGCATAAGTATGCAAGTTTTCAGCCCGCTAGCTCAAACTTAAAGTATTCGGTGAAAAATCCATTTTTTCATAAGGGGGTACCCTTTTAAAACTTTGGGAAATCTTTGTTGGGCCATAACTCAAAAACTAAGGGCTCAAACGTTCTGAAACCTATTTATTCGGATTTAGCATCCCTTAATGCATAAGTATGCAAGTTTTCAGCCCGCTAGCTCAAACTTAAAGTATTCGGTGAAAAATCCATTTTTTCATAAGGGGTTAGTATAGCAAAACTTTGGGAAATCTTTGTCGTGCCATAACTCAAAAACTAAGTGCTAAAACGTTCTGAAACCTATTTATTCGGATTTAGCATCCCTTAAAGCATAAGTATGCAAGTTTTCAGCCCGCTAGCTCAAACTTAAAGTATTCTGTACAAAATCCATTTTTTCATAAGGGGTTAGTATAGCAAAACTTTGGGAAATCTTTGTTGGGCCATAACTCAAAAACTAAGGGCTAAAACGTTCTGAAACCAATTTATTCGGATTTAGCATCCCTTAATGCATAAGTATGCAAGTTTTCAGCCCGCTAGCTCAAACTTAAATTATTCGGTGAAAAATCCATTTTTTCATAAGGGGTTAGTATAGCAAAACTTTGGGAAATCTTTGTTGGGCCATAACTCAAAAACTAAGGGCTAAAACGTTCTGAAACCTATTTATTCGGATTTAGCATCCCTTGAAGCATAAGTATGCAAGTTTTCAGCCCGCTAGCTCAAACTTAAAGTATTCTGTGAAAAATCCATTTTTTCATAAGGGGTTAGTATAGCAAAACTTTGGGAAATCTTTGTTGGGCCATAACTCAAAAACTAAGTGCTAAAAAGTTTTGAAACCTATTTATTCGGATTTAGCATCCCTTAAAGCATAAGTACGCAAGTTTTCAGCCCGCTAGCTCAAACTTAAAGTATTCGGTGAATAATCCATTTTTTCGTAAGGGGTTAGTATAGCAAAACTTTGGGAAATCTTTGTCGGGCCACAACTCCAAAACTAACGGCTAAAACGTTCTGAAACCTATTTATTCGGATTTAGCACCCCTTAAAGCATAAGTATGCAAGTTTTCAGCCCGCTAGCTCAAACTTAAAGTATTCGGTACAAAATCCATTTTTTCATAAGGGGTTAGTATAGCAAAACTTTGGGAAATCTTTGTTGGGCCATAACTCAAAAACTAAGTGCTAAAACGTTCTGAAACCTATTTATTCGGATTTAGCATCCCTTAATGCATAAGTATGCACGTTTTCAGCCCGCTAGCTCAAACTTAAATTATTCGGTGAAAAATCCATTTTTTCATAAGGGGGTACCCTTTTAAAACTTTGGGAAATCTTTGTCAGGCCATAACTCCAAAACTAAGGGCTAAAACGTTCTGAAACCTATTTATTCGGATTTAGAATCCCTTAAAGCATAAGTATGCAAGTTTTCAGCCCGCTAGCTCAAACTTAAAGTATTCGGTGAAAAATCCATTTTTTCGTAAGGGGTTAGTATAGCAAAACTTTGGGAAATCTTTGTTGGGCCATAACTCAAAAACTAAGGGCTAAAACGTTCTGAAACCTATTTATTCGGATTTAGCATCCCTTAAAGCATAAGTATGCAAGTTTTCAGCCCGCTAGCTCAAACTTAAAGTATTCGGTGAAAAATCCATTTTTTCATAAGGGGGTACCCTTTTAAAACTTTGGGAAATCTTTGTCGGGCCATAACTCCAAAACTAAGGGCTAAAACGTTCTGAAACCTATTTATTCGGATTCAGCATCCCTTAAAGCATAAGTATGCAAGTTTTCAGCCCGCTAGCTCAAACTTAAAGTATTCGGTGAAAAATCCATTTTTTCGTAAGGGGTTAGTATAGCAAAACTTTGGGAAATCTTTGTCGGGCCATAACTCAAAAACTAAGTGCTAAAACGTTCTGAAACCTATTTATTCGGATTTAGTATCCCTTAAAGCATAAGTATGCAAGGTTTCAGCCCGCTAGCTCAAACTTAAAGTATTCGGTACAAAATCCATTTTTTCATAAGGGGTTAGTATAGCAAAACTTTGGGAAATCTTTGTCGTGCCATAACTCAAAAACTAAGTGCTAAAACGTTCTGAAACCTATTTATTCGGATTTAGAATCCCTTAAAGCATAAGTATGCAAGTTTTCAGCCCGCTAGCTCAAACTTAAAGTATTCGGTGAAAAATCCATTTTTTCGTAAGGGGTTAGTATAGCAAAACTTTGGGAAATCTTTGTCGGGCCATAACTCCAAAACTAAGGGCTAAAACGTTCTGAAACCTATTTATTCGGATTTAGCATCCCTTAAAGCATAAGTATGCAAGTTTTCAGCCCGCTAGCTCAAACTTAAAGTATTCGGTGAAAAATCCATTTTTTCATAAGGGGTTAGTATAGCAAAACTTTGGGAAATCTTTGTTGGGCCATAACTCAAAAACTAAGGGCTAAAACGTTCTGAAACCTATTTATTCGGATTTAGCATCCCTTAAAGCATAAGTATGCAAGTTATCAGCCCGCTAGCTCAAACTTAAAGTATTCGGTACAAAATCCATTTTTTCATAAGGGGTTAGTATAGCAAAACTTTGGGAAATCTTTGTCGGGCCATAACTCAAAAACTAAGGGCTAAAACGTTCTGAAACCTATTTATTCGGATTTAGCATCCCTTAAAGCATAAGTATGCAAGTTTTCAGCCCGCTAGCTCAAACTTAAAGTATTCGGTACAAAATCCATTTTTTCATAAGGGGTTAGTATAGCAAAAAATTTGGGAAATCTTTGTTGGGCCATAACTCAAAAACTAAGGGCTAAAACGTTCTGAAACCTATTTATTCGGATTTAGCATCCCTTAAAGCATAAGTATGCAAGTTTTCAGCCCGCTAGCTCAAACTTAAAGTATTCGGTGAAAAATCCATTTTTTCGTAAGGGGTTAGTATAGCAAAACTTTGGGAAATCTTTGTCGAGCCATAACTCCAAAACTAAGGGCGAAAACGTTCTGAAACCTATTTATTCGGATTTAGCATCCCTTAAAGCATAAGTATGCAAGTTTTCAGCCCGCTAGCTCAAACTTAAAGTATTCGGTGAAAAATCCATTTTTTCGTAAGGGGTTAGTATAGCAAAACTTTGGGAAATCTTTGTCGAGCCATAACTCCAAAACTAAGGGCTATAACGTTCTGAAACCTATTTATTCGGATTTAGCATCCCTTAAAGCATAAGTATGCAAGTTTTCAGCCCGCTAGCTCAAACTTAAAGTATTCGGTACAAAATCCATTTTTTCATAAGGGGTTAGTATAGCAAAACTTTGGGAAATCTTTGTTGGGCCATAACTCCAAAACTAGGGGCTAAAACGTTCTGAAACCTATTTATTTGGATTTAGCATCCCTTAATGCAAAAGTATACAAGTTTTCAGCCCGCTAGCTCAAACTTAAAGTATTCGGTGAAAAATCCATTTTTTCATAAGGGGGTACCCTTTTAAAACTTTGGGAAATCTTTGTCGGGCCACAACTCCAAAACTAAGGGCTAAAACGTTCTGAAACCTATTTATTCGGATTTAGCATCCCTTAAAGCATAAGTATGCAAGTTTTCAGCCCGCTAGCTCAAACTTAAAGTATTCGGTACAAAATCCATTTTTTCATAAGGGGTTAGTATAGCAAAACTTTGGAAAATCTTTGTTGGGTCATAACTCAAAAACTAAGGGCTAAAACCTTCTGAAACCAATTTATTCGGATTTAGCATCCCTTAAAGCATAAGTATGCAAGTTTTCAGCCCGCTAGCTCAAACTTAAAGTATTCGGTACAAAATCCATTTTTTCATAAGGGGTTAGTATAGCAAAACTTTGGGAAATCTTTGTCGGGTCATAACTCCAAAACTAAGGGCTAAAACGTTCTGAAACCTATTTATTCGGATTTAGCATCCCTTAAAGCATAAGTATGCAAGTTTTCAGCCCGCTAGCTCAAACTTAAAGTATTCTGTGAAAAATCCATTTTTTCATAAGGGGTTAGTATAGCAAAACTTTGGGAAATCTTTGTCGGGCCATAACTCAAAAACTAAGTGCTAAAACGTTCTGAAACCTATTTATTCGGATTTAGCATCCCTTAAAGCATAAGTATACAAGTTTTCAGCCCGCTAGCTCAAACTTAAAGTATTCGGTGAAAAATCCATTTTTTCGTAAGGGGTTAGTATAGCAAAACTTTGGGAAATCTTTGTCGGGCCATAACTCCAAAACTAAGGGCTATAACGTTCTGAAACCTATTTATTCGGATTTAGCATCCCTTAAAGCATAAGTATGCAAGTTTTCAGCCCGCTAGCTCAAACTTAAAGTATTCGGTGAAAAATCCATTTTTTCATAAGGGGTTAGTATAGCAAAACTTTGGGAAATCTTTGTCGAGCCATAACTCCAAAACTAAGGGCTATAACGTTCTGAAACCTATTTATTCGGATTTAGCATCCCTTAAAGCATAAGTATGCAAGTTTTCAGCCCGCTAGCTCAAACTTAAAGTATTCGGTACAAAATCCATTTTTTCATAAGGGGTTAGTATAGCAAAACTTTGGGAAATCTTTGTTGGGCCATAACTCCAAAACTAAGGGCTAAAACGTTCTGAAACCTATTTATTTGGATTTAGCATCCCTTAATGCAAAAGTATACAAGTTTTCAGCCCGCTAGCTCAAACTTAAAGTATTCGGTGAAAAATCCATTTTTTCATAAGGGGGTACCCTTTTAAAACTTTGGGAAATCTTTGTCGGGCCACAACTCCAAAACTAAGGGCTAAAACGTTCTGAAACCTATTTATTCGGATTTAGCATCCCTTAAAGCATAAGTATGCAAGTTTTCAGCCCGCTAGCTCAAACTTAAAGTATTCGGTACAAAATCCATTTTTTCATAAGGGGTTAGTATAGCAAAACTTTGGGAAATCTTTGTTGGGCCATAACTCCAAAACTAAGGGCTAAAACGTTCTGAAACCTATTTATTTGGATTTAGCATCCCTTAATGCAAAAGTATAAAAGTTTTCAGCCCGCTAGCTCAAACTTAAAGTATTCGGTGAAAAATCCATTTTTTCATAAGGGGGTACCCTTTTAAAACTTTGGGAAATCTTTGTTGGGCCATAACTCCAAAACTAAGGGCTAAAACGTTCTGAAACCTATTTATTTGGACTTAGCATCCCTTAATGCAAAAGTGTACAAGTTTTCAGCCCGCTAGCTCAAACTTAAAGTATTCGGTGAAAAATCCATTTTTTCATAAGGGGGTACCCTTTTAAAACTTTGGGAAATCTTTGTCGGGTCATAACTCAAAAACTAAGGACTAAAACGTTCTGAAACCAATTTATTCGGATTTAGCATCCCTTAAAGCATAAGTATGCAAGTTTTCAGCCCGCTAGCTCAAACTTAAAGTATTCGGTACAAAATCCATTTTTTCATAAGGGGTTAGTATAGCAAAACTTTGGGAAATCTTTGTTGGGCCATAACTCAAAAACTAAGGGCTAAAACGTTCTGAAACCTATTTATTCGGATTCAGCATCCCTTAAAGCATAAGTATGCAAGTTTTCAGCCCGCTAGCTCAAACTTAAAGTATTCGGTGAAAAATCCATTTTTTCATAAGGGGTTAGTATAGCAAAACTTTGGGAAATCTTTGTCGAGCCATAACTCCAAAACTAAGGGCTATAACGTTCTGAAACCTATTTATTCGGATTTAGCATCCCTTAAAGCATAAGTATGCAAGTTTTCAGCCCGCTAGCTCAAACTTAAAGTATTCGGTACAAAATCCATTTTTTCATAAGGGGTTAGTATAGCAAAACTTTGGGAAATCTTTGTTGGGCCATAACTCCAAAACTAAGGGCTAAAACGTTCTGAAACCTATTTATTTGGATTTAGCATCCCTTAATGCAAAAGTATACAAGTTTTCAGCCCGCTAGCTCAAACTTAAAGTATTCGGTGAAAAATCCATTTTTTCATAAGGGGGTACCCTTTTAAAACTTTGGGAAATCTTTGTCGGGCCACAACTCCAAAACTAAGGGCTAAAACGTTCTGAAACCTATTTATTCGGATTTAGCATCCCTTAAAGCATAAGTATGCAAGTTTTCAGCCCGCTAGCTCAAACTTAAAGTATTCGGTACAAAATCCATTTTTTCATAAGGGGTTAGTATAGCAAAACTTTGGGAAATCTTTGTTGGGCCATAACTCCAAAACTAAGGGCTAAAACGTTCTGAAACCTATTTATTTGGATTTAGCATCCCTTAATGCAAAAGTATAAAAGTTTTCAGCCCGCTAGCTCAAACTTAAAGTATTCGGTGAAAAATCCATTTTTTCATAAGGGGGTACCCTTTTAAAACTTTGGGAAATCTTTGTTGGGCCATAACTCCAAAACTAAGGGCTAAAACGTTCTGAAACCTATTTATTTGGACTTAGCATCCCTTAATGCAAAAGTGTACAAGTTTTCAGCCCGCTAGCTCAAACTTAAAGTATTCGGTGAAAAATCCATTTTTTCATAAGGGGGTACCCTTTTAAAACTTTGGGAAATCTTTGTTGGGCCATAACTCCAAAACTAAGGGCTAAAACGTTCTGAAACCTATTTATTTGGACTTAGCATCCCTTAATGCAAAAGTGTACAAGTTTTCAGCCCGCTAGCTCAAACTTAAAGTATTCGGTACAAAATCCATTTTTTCATAAGGGGTTAGTATAGCAAAACTTTGGGAAATCTTTGTCGGGCCATAACTCAAAAACTAAGTGCTAATACGTTCTGAAACCTATTTATTCGGATTCAGCATCCCTTAAAGCATAAGTATGCAAGTTTTCAGCCCGCTAGCTCAAACTTAAAGTATTCGGTGAAAAATCCATTTTTTCATAAGGGGTTAGTATAGCAAAACTTTGCGCTAGTTACGCCAATCGTTATCTTGAAATCGCCATTTTTAATTTTTAATTTCTATATCCAATAAATAAAACATATATATATATATTTTAATTATACATTTATTAATTTTTATATTACAAAATTAATTTATTGCTTATTAAATTAAATTGCATAATTATAACAATTTTAGTACCGTTATTTTTAGAGTATTTTTTATATAGTCTTTTAATTTTCTATTATATACTTAAGTGTATTTTATATGTTACATATTTACATATTTACATTTTGTTAATAAATTACATTATAGGTTTTTAGATTACAGTTATAAATACAGTTAATATTACAGTTAATAATAGTTTTCCCCCCCAAATTCCATTCATTCAGTATAGTTATTCAAACTCATAATAGATGAAGATATAGATCGCGTGCGGGAATGCAGTCAATAATGTATATACCGAAAAAAAGGAATTAACATATATTGATTGTAAGAGATTTATTTCCTTAAAATATGGTAAAACTAACCAATAAATTATAATCATCATCATCAGAGAAAAGAATTTTATTCTTTAGAACCTTTTTTTTTTTTTGAGTGTGATTGGAATTAAATCAAGGTGCGACAGAGAAGCGCCGTCTGAAAGGATGAGGCGGCTTTGGAAAGAGATTAAGCAAAAGGTTACATTTCAAATTAAATATTTGGAATTGAACTAATAATAATTAAAATATATAAAAAAAAAAAACCAATATACATATATAGCGTTCATAATATATAATAGAATTTTTCAAATATAACAAAAAAATAAATAACGACGAATAACTATATATATATAAAAATTAATAACATAACACATGAATTTTTAAGGGATAGTAAAATGAATAAATAATCCATTATTTTGTGTGTTAATTACCAAGTACATGTACAATAACATCATCTTGTTCTTTTTCTCTTTGACGAACAGCCACAGCCGTTTCCACAAGTAAGTATAAACACTTAAATTTATCTTTATCATCGCGAATGAAACCTATAAAACAAAAAAAAAAAAATAAAGTAAGAAAACAAAACAAAATAAAAAAAAAAAGGTTTTATTATTTCAACAAGTAGTAGTTAAAAAGAAAATTAGGCAAAATTCAGAGGTTGGCATGCCTGGCAATGAGCAATGCGAACGACGACTCCATTGGTGGCAATGGATGGCATACATAATTAATCTGAGCCCTATATATATCCCCACATTGCCATAAAAAAAGCAGCCATTAAAGAATTAGAGTGTGGCGTGAACATGAAGGGATGAGCTTTATCGAAGAAGGAAATCTTTGGGGGGGGGTCATCTAGAGTTAATAATAATAAGGGATAGATATGCTGATGCCTATATGACGTCATACCGTGTGACCAATTAAAAGGAAAAATGAACTTCGTTCATAAATATATATATATGGGATATACATATATCCCAAAAATGGGTGAATGGGACCTGTCATGCAAGGCAGGCTAAGTAATGACGCCTCCAAAAAATGGTTCACAATCGGTGAGTCAAAAAGACATGCATGAGTGGGAGTTGGTGCCGGGATATATGGTCCTATAGATGTTCTCTTTCATATAGCATGTCTCTAAGTATGGAGATGCAAGTCCATATTCCAAGCGGAGATATCTCAACGCTATATCAAAGCGGCGGCGGACATAATCAGAGCGAGAGAGAGAGTGGGATATGAATGGTATTCGTATCTAACTAAACTCTCGCCGCCGATAAGTCAGGCGTCTTTGATGGCACAGCTCAGCAAAACAGTTTCAACTCCAAGTTATGGTCTTCAATCAAGAATGTCACGTCGAAGTCCTAAACGATTTTTGGCAAACAAGGGTGATGTTATAGAGTTAGAGTGGATGCCGGCTCATATAGGACCGCAAAAAAAAAAAAAAAGAGGCCGAGAAACTAGCTGGAAAAACTCGCAAAAACCTAACTATGGTGCGGTGGGATCGTACGTTGCGGTCCCTCGCCCTTTTGTGGGGGTTTACCAGCAGGAAAGATAGAGATGGAAGCAATTGAATTGTTGCGGTTGGTCCAATGAATTGTGGTTAAGGGAAACTAAGGGATGTAATATCAGGGGCCTTAAGCATTCAAAAATAATTTATTTATATAAATGCAAAGCGAGAGCTGATGAAATTCCCCGGAACTTATCGAGATCTTAACATCTTAAGGTTCTCTGTTCTCTGCTGGGTTCTCTGCTGTGCAGATGCGCCGTGTAACTACTCAATCTCAAAAATTTAATTGGATTGGATTGGTCGAAAATCCCAAAAAAAATGCAGATTCTGCAAAAAGGATAATGAGACTATATATATATGGAACACATATACTTGCAAAATGTCCATAGCTCTGTAAAAAAACGAAGGAAATATCTTAGGAAAAGCGACTTTCTCAGGGGAAAGTGGATATAAAAAAACCTTCCGTTAAAAGCGGTCATCAATTTCCTAAATATATGGTGACCTATATGAGAAAAAGGTCTATATTCCGTTTTGAGTAAAAGGAATAAAGAATAAAATAGGGGGCACAATCTGAGACCTTAATGGTCGCGCAGTGCGAGGGGGTATCTCCCGGAACTCCAACCCTGTGTGGTAGAGGTTTTTAGGAGAGGTAGGACGTCCTAGTGACGACACAGAGTCTGTAAATAAGAGGAAATCTTCCAAGAAAAAAAAAATAAAAATATATATTATATATAAATGCGGTTATCGATCCAAAATTGAGACAAGACTATATATTCTTCATCATATATACATACATTAAAAATACAACCAATCAATATTTGAACTCTGAGTCAATATTCCAAAAGTCAACATATATATATCATCGAATAACGCCCAACACTTTTCCGGATCCCCCATCTGGATGATAACAAATGATACGGCAACTACTCATAAAAAAAAAAAGTCTGCCGCCTTATAATAGATTGCCCAGGTAATTAAATTTTTCATGTCCATAAAAATGCCCATATATATATAAAAAGAGTTTTCACTATGGTAGACTATGGTAGAGTAGTCCAAGTGGTCGGATATTTAACCGGCCACTATAATCTAAGAGCTCATCTATACAGGATGTTCAGTCGTAAGCTGCGATACGTGTAGGCTTTGCCACACGGAAGATAAAACTGCGGAACACATTCTTTGTGAATGTGAAGCTTTAGCAGGGATCAGACTCAGGATCATTGGTTCATCATTTCCATTACCTGAGGAAGTTATGTCCATATCAATTAAAAAGTTGACCAGTTAGAAGGTCGTAAGAAGGGCCAATGAATGTATGAATATGGGATAGAGTAGGGCAATAACACAATGAACCCAGGGGGTCAAGTGTTTAGGGGATTGACGACCCAGCCCAATACAATTAATTCTAAATTAATTCTAATGGTAGACCAGACCTCACCCGCCCACATTCTTCTATATCTGATGAAATCATTGCACGATTAACCATAAAATAAATCTTTGAATTTGTGTTCAAATAGTAAGTTTGTAAATTGGGGGGGGGGGGGGGGAGTGATATTCGTCACAGGCACTACTGGGTTCCCGCAGGGTAAGTAAGTAAGTAAGTATATTTTTGTTTGACATCGTTTTTTGCCATTTACCTTTCCGCCCACCCCACGATTTATCCGAAGACTTTATCAACACCCACCCACCCACACTTTACAAACACACCATAAAGTCATCGATTCTGGTCTTTTTTATTGATTGAAAATGCGGTTA
The DNA here is from genome assembly GCA_958336335.1 of Dilophus febrilis. NCBI lineage: Eukaryota > Metazoa > Arthropoda > Insecta > Diptera > Bibionidae > Dilophus > Dilophus febrilis. The sequence continues at coordinate 58,561,829 of OY284469.1, read as the reverse complement.
AGGTTCATTAATATATTAGTTTTAGTATATTCGATTTCACGATAAAAAAAACATGTACAATTTAAAAAAAAAAACCAAATTAATTATCCTCAAAATCTCAAAAAAATATATTGAAAACGCGAACAAATGAAAGTAAAAAAGTCAAAAAAAAAACATTTTCCAATAATTTTTCTGTTTATATTATAATAATATGAATGGATAAAATTTAAGATGGGGGGGGGGCCTAAAGGCACGTTCAATGGACGCAAATGAAAAATGTTCAGAAGATTGTTTCAATAATGAATTTTATGATTGAGTTTTGATGATGGTGGTGGTGGTTTGTGGGTTGGTTTGGTTGGGTGGGTGGTTTGGTTGCGTGGTTTTCAAATTTCTTTTTTAATTAAACCAAAATTTAAATGGAAATGAAATGTGATTTTGAAATGTGAATTGTGTGCATGAAATATAATAAATATAAATTTAATAATAAAGATTAAAAACAATTTACAATTTATATTTATCAAATCAAATACAAATAAAAGAATAAAAACAAAAACAATTTTATATTTTATATTTATTTTTTTTTAATTAAAATTATTAACTAATTTTATTTCATTATTATTTTATTATTATATTGTGTGTTGTTATTATTACAAATTGTACTTAAAAAATATTTAATTATACAAGTTTTTTTTTTAACAGAAAGCAGCAGTTTTTAACAGAAAAATGATTGGAAAAGTAAGTTTAAATTGGTTTTTTTTTTATAATATTGGATCTTAAAATATTAAATTTATTAAAATTATTAATTATTTCTTATATATATATATATATATTTTGTATATTTTGAGAATAATTACAACCATTTTTATTTGATTGTCCATTGGAACTACGTACTATTCTATTCTAAATCTTTTAGCCTGATGAATGAATTTTTTCGTATTCAATTTCAACAAAGAATAATGCATTTTTATACTGTTTTTTTTATTATTATCAAAAAAACAATTAAAATTTTGAATATTAATATTAGAAAATTATACAAAAAAATATAGCAAAATTCAAATAGATATAGATAAAAAAATGATTAATTAACCCGCGACTGACTGCGGGTTTCATTTTATAAAAAAAAAACATAAATTTTTCCAGTTAAAATCCACAGTGTTTTCAAAATTTTCTAATTAAAAAATTAAAATATTCCACATCTCATTAAAGTTAATTATTAAAATTATATTCTTAAATCTCTATTATATTTAAATCTCTATCTATCGGTTTTTTAATTTTTAAAAATCATTTTTTTATCTGCAATATTTAATTTTGCCATTTGTGCCAATTGAATTCGCGTTAAGTTGATATTCTTAAATAAAAAAAAAAAAAAAAATAAAATAATAATCAAATAAATGCATTATACAAAACTAAATTCCGATTGTTATTTTTTAGATATTCAAAATGAAAAAAAAAATTCAACAACCTTTCAAAATTCAACATAACAGAAGAAGAGAAATAATAGATAGAGGAGTTCCACACACACCCACCCACACAAGTATCATCCCAATAATTTTTTTTTATGCATAATTATGTTCCATTAAAACATTAACTTTTTTATGTTTACCTTTGATAATATGCTGTTGCTGCTGCTGTTGTTGTTGTTGTCCACCCCTTGCCCCTTGTGAATTCTGAATTGCTTTAACTAATGTTGATGTTGATGATGGATAATTTGAAGAAGTAACCGTTCGAATGACTTTTGTCATTGGTGTACCTTTATTTTTAGTTGTTGTTGTGGTTCTTATTTCTCCTTCTTCTAGATCTATTCCAGTCCCATTATTTGATACCACTTGAACGCGTGACAATGAAATTGGAACTATCAAAAAGGATAACAATAAAAAAAAAACAAATTTTAATTCATGCTCTAGAATTCATATCCTAGACATGCAACACATGCAAAGAAGCTCCCTCTCAGGGGTGAGGGTGTGAAAATGGAACACCCTCTCACAAGTGAAAATGGATGTACCTTAACAGAAAGAACATTTTGTCTACGGAAGCGGAAGTATCGAAACATTGAGTAAATATATATGATAAAATAACAACAAAATACTAGTATTAACGTTTCCGATAAATGTAAGTTTTCCCAAGGGCGCACATAAATGAATATTTATTTTTATGGTTTTAGGTCGGTGGGTAGGATGGTTTATGGTGGTTTAATATGATTATACAAAACAAAACCTGTTTTTTTTTTTATTTACCTGCATTGCTTATTGGATGCGGTAATTGTGGCAAATGTGCCATAAATTGTGGTGAATTCGTTGTTGTTGTTGTCCAATATTCTTGAATGGGACTGCTAGACTCTGGAACATCATCACTGGAAAATTTTTTTGAATATATATATATATATATATAAAACATTATTGTGAACAATTTCTATTATAATATATAAATTGCGTTCCATTCAATTACCAGGAGTAGGTAGGAGTAGATAAGAATAGAAATCATCTACTCTTTTCTACGCCGAACTACTCCGTAATATAGCAAAGAGTAGGAGTTCGGAGTAGCAAAAAACATCTACTCTTTTCTACTCTTAACTACTCTTACGTACTCCTGGTAATTGAATGGAACCCGGCTATAAATACAAAAAGAATATATTCTTAATATTAACCTAATAATTTCTTCCCATGCCCCATTTGAATCAACTTCTTCGATTATCGGTGAACATGATTCATAATCATTCATACTTTCACCATCAGACCTATAAACAATAACAAAAATGATTTGATAACATATTGTATTGTATTGAAATTGTAAAATTTTAAATTGTTTTGGGCTACATACTTATAAATAATATCATCTTCATCGTATTCTAAATCATGTTCAATTTTAATAATGGCACCACTTTCTGTTTGAACAAAATGATGACCTAATGCAATTGCTTGATCTACATCTTCCTCTTTAACCTCTTCATATTGATATTCCTCATCATCATTTCCATCATTTCTATATTGTGATTCTTCTTCTTCATTTTCTTCTTCTTCTTGTTGGTGTTGGTGTTGTTCGTATCCCTGTTGAATTTCTTCATATTCTATACCATCATCTTCTGAATTATTCTGAATAATCTGATATTTTCATTCAACCAGAGAAATCCAAAAAAAAAAAAATATAACATAAAAATTTACTATACACAGAACCATAGTAGCATAAACACAAATAAAAAAATCCCTACAATTTCTGTATATTCCTGTTGTTGTTGTTGTTGTTCTTCTTCCAACAGTAAATTTTGCATTTGAGCTAATTTTTTACCACGCCTTGATATTGTATAATGTAATGGATCATTTCCTTCACGTCTTATCATTTCCGGTAAAATACGTCGACGTGCATTTATAAACCAATTGCATACCTAAATTATTTAAATTTGGTTATAAAAATTATACAAAAAAACGTTTGTACAAATAGAACAAATAGATTGTAGATCGATTGATTGTTGATCATGTTTAGTTTATGAAAAATGGGGATTAATATTTTTAAAACTTACTTGTAAAACTGTTAAATCTGCTTCTTGAGCTAATAATACTTTTTCTGCATCATTTGGATAAGCATTGTATCGATGCTCATATAACCATCGTTTTAATATTCGTACTGAATTTTTAGGTAAATTACCTCGTCGTTTACGTATAGGAGTTTCTGATGGAATTTCTTCTTCTATTATTCATACAAAAAAAAAAGAAAAGAAAAGATGTAAGTTGAATAGAACATTTTTTGGAACCACCTATAATTATAATTCTTATCTATTATACCAATAATTTCACGAAAATGAGCACTATCATTATCATCAATATCTTGTTCTTGTTCGTATTCAAATTCGTTGTCATCTACGTTGTGGTCAACATCATGGTGGTGGTGGTGGTGGTGGTCGTGGTCAATATCAATTTCCTGTTTTATTTGAATTTCATGTTCTTGTTCCGAATCATCATCATCGGCTATCGATGCGGATGTATATTGTTCATCACGTGCTATTTTAAACAAAACCAATAAAAAATTTTTTTTAATTTTGGTTCATTTTTTCTGATAAAATTAATAACTATATATAAGTACAAAAAATGGAATTAATTCCCTAATCACAATAAATTTTTAGTTATCGCGTTTAAATTTTGTCTAACTGGGTTTTTTTTTGTATTTGTTTTGTATGTTGAACAATTGAACATGCATGCGAAAGAGCAAAATGCAATTGTATTGTACAGCAGCACACGTACGAGTATTTTAAATGCCAAAAATTAAAATGGGATCCGCCATTTTTCTGAATAAAATGCGAAATTCAAGAAAAAATATAAACAATATATAAACTGTCAGCATTGGCATTCCCAATGACATGTTTTTTTTTTTTTTTATCAAATAGTTTTGTGATACTTCAAATAAAAGATTAATTTCATTATTTTGAAATTGTTTATCAGTTTTTTTTTTTTTTTGTATATATACAATTATTTTTAATTTGTTCAATAGCCTTTTTTTTTATATCACAGACACAGACACAATATTTATATATATGGGAAAAGGTTTAGCGCGCGAATGCTCCCAATTTTTTTTTTGGATTGCAGCTTCTTTTATAGTTTAATATAATAATTACATACAGAGTCTAAGCACATTTCAATTTGTCCATTATTTATTAAATTACGTAATTTAATAATTATAATTTCCGCTGTTTTGTTGATTACATTAAAAAAAAAATTAATAAATATACATTTCAACATATACGCATATACTACCTTGTTCTGTAAGAAGTTGTGTCTGAAAATGAGCTTCACGTGCCATATCTCGTAAATCATGGTGTAATAAACTATCATCTGATTCTAAAGGATCCATATTCATTTCAAAATATTTTATAAATTTTCAAATTCCAAATCTTCTTCTTCTTGTTTTCAAATTATTCCTGTGACATCTGTCAATTTAATAAAAAAAAATCCACACTTTTTCCAAATCGAAAAAACAAAAAAATAATAATTATTTTTCACATATGACGCAAATGACAAGTATCTAAATTTCAAAATGGATACGAAAAAAAAAATTGAAAAAAAAATAAATATATTTTGAAATAAATGTTCACGTCAGAAGAAAATACAAACTTCAACTAAAAAAAAAAAAAATTACGCTACGAATTCTATCAAAAAATTGTATATTGTAATACTTTTTTCACAAACACTATCATAGATTTTTATTACTCATTTGATCGCATCTATACGCAAACACCGGAAACTATGAAAATTATTTTAAAAATATTATCGATAATCGAAATTCATTTAATTTTCCACCATTTACTTGCAGATGGAGTAGGTTTCCAAAATTGTAATTATATTCAATTCAGACACCATTATTTATTTTGATTATGGCGGCTAAACCTACCGGCAAAAATCAAAGTAATTTTCATTTGCTCAATAATTAAAATGTCATTTCTTGTTTATTTTATTTTTATTTATATATATTTTTGGTTTTTTTTTTTAAACTTCTGAAAAGGCATCTTCTTCTTCTATGATTCCAAATTAACAAAATAATAATAAATAATATTTAAAAAAAAGTTAATAATATAAAAAATGCCTTTTGTACCATTACAATCACTATCACCAGCTAGTGGATTAGGTAAATTTTATAAAAAATCAGCTAAAATAATACGTTTTGCAAAATATGGTTGTGCAAATCGTCCATTCTATCATATTGTCGTAATGGAAGTGAGTGTTTGTTTTAATTATAACCTATATAGAATACTGTATTATATTATACTATTGTGGTTCCATAAATTGATTGTATCATTTAAAAAAAAAAAAAAAATTAATATAGAGACGAAAAGGTATGCACGAACCAGTTATAGAACAAGTTGGATCCTTTGATTGTATGCGAAATCAATATGATGAACGATTAGTATCATTAAATTTTGAACGTATTCGACATTGGATTGGAAAAGGTGCTCATCTATCAATACCGGTGGCTGAACTATTAGGTAATTTCCAAAAAACAAAAAAAAAACATTTAAAAGATACAACACTATATTCTAGTGTAATTTCATGGTTTCTGCAATTATGTTTGCAACTTTTTTTTTGTTCGTTAAGAGCCTATTATATTTAGATTTAGCACAACACATTTTTTTTTAACTCCCAATACTATTTTCTATTTTACTATCAAATACACAGGCGTTGCAGGATTTTTACCCATTCATCCACGAACATACATGACCGCCTGGAGACGTACGGCTGACATTGAACAACAATATCTAAAACGTGTAGCGGCAAAATTGGCAGCACAACAGAATGATCAGACAAAAGAAACGACTGCCCAATTAGAAAATTGAATTGAACACATTACAAATATATTATTTTAATGTAATATTAAGTTGTTGTTCAGTGTTGTTGAGTTCAATTGTTTAGTTATTTTTAAGAATTTGTTATAAAAAATTTATTAGAATAAATATTAATTTAATTTAATAGTTAAAAGATAATTTACCACTATTAAATTCTTAAGATTTTATCTTGTATTATTTGAATATTATAGCAGTCAACAGTCTGGAATAAACCAGGAATAAACATTCCTCTCCCCATCATTTTTGCATAATTTACTATATTACTATAATTTACATTTACATTATTTAAATAATTGCATTTATTTTTCAAAACATTTTTCATCTTTAATATATATGTATAATTATTATTTTTTAATAAAAAAAACATTTTTAATGTGATTTCCTTCAAAGGATATAGTTACAATAAAACGTTGTTGGTCAAAATGTTGATGTTGATTTTACGTGGTATGTAGTAAATTATTAAATGCAGCATATGCAGATTCTAAATCAAATAGTAATTGGCGTACCTGTGATTCAGTTAATTCATCGGATGCTTGCATAGAATTTAATGTATTTAACCAATTGGTTACTTTTTCTTTACCTTCAAAGTTTTCCGGTATCATTGATAGGCGATTCATTGTATCAACTAAATCACGAAGCTCCGGATGAAGTTCATCCATTGCTTTAATTTCTAATCGTAATTTATCCATTAGGGTGATGAACAGCGAAACAATGTCGGCAATACATTTACTGGTATTACCTTTATCATCTTTGATTGTAATTGGACGATCTTCTTTGATGCGTTCCAGGGCGGCCGGACAATCTAAACGAAATTTTTTCACAAATGCATCAACAGTTGGAAATTCATCATTTTGAATTTGTTTAAATGCAACTTTATATTGAACTAAAAACTTTGAACATGCAGCTGTATATTGTTGTGGTGTAATACAATCCCAAATGTATGCCTTTTCTAAATTTTGTAATGTATTTATTAACGCATACAAATCAGCCATATTATCATATTTTTCACGTTCTCTGGCATGACGATATAATTTTACTTCTTCGTATAATTCAGGACGATTATCTTGCATAACTATTATATATACGTTTGTTTTTTATTGTGTAATGTATAATATAATATAAAAGACAAAATTTATTTTGTATTTTATTCAATTACTTACTGATGATGAATAAGTTATAATGGGAATTTTACAAAAACAAATCAAAAAAATCACAATGTATGTTCTTATAAAGGAATGGAATATAAAAATAAAGGATTTTGGAACACAAAGAACACAATTTATATTTATTTTTATTTAAAAATCTATTTAATAACTTGTTATTATTATAATATTTATATAAATTAAATGGAGAAAAATTCGCTATAGTATTTGAATTATTAATAATTGAAATAAAATAATTCTTTTTCACAAAAACACAAACAATACGACGAAGTGATGAAATCAAAATGCGATGTTGTGTTGTTGTTGTTGATGACCAATCAATAGTGTCAAGTATGGCAACGATATATGAATAAAGTTGCTCAATTTTTATCAATTCAAATGCCAATGCTTGATTTAAAAGAATAAAAGTATATATATAGAAAAATGCATTTAAATTGGTTTTTAAAAGGTAATTTCTATGATTCCCGTGGATCAAGGATGTTCTAGTAATTAAATCACTGTAGAATTTGATTACCAATCAATTTATCACAAAGTTTGGAAGTTATAAACTAATGTTTTCTGGTGGTGATCTGTGGTAAAACCTCTTGGATGACCTGGATTTTCAGCATACAAAAAGTAGTTATTTGTGAATAACTTGAAAATGGTTAGAGATAGATACACCATATATCTATTCGGCACACTTAAAAGATATTAAAAATAGCCAGAAAATCTCACTGGTCCGGTTTGATTATCTTTAGGAATATAAGGAAGTTATGGAACTTACAAAATTGGAATTAAGTCATTTTCAAAGTACCACCAAATTGCTCCTGAATCAGCTACATATCTGAAACTTTCAGGAAAGTTGAACACACCCTTTAGTTATAACGTATCAAAATCTGGAGTACGTGACATATCGGGAAGCTTCAGAAATCCCAATTTACCTTATCCAGATTTGGAAAAAACCTTACAAATGTATTTATTTTGTATGAAATCGGCCAAACAAAAATGGAAAATGTTCAAAATGAAAATTATTCATTTTTTTATAACTTTTTGATGCAAAAAATCCATTTTTTTAATGAATTTTTAAGGTAATTCTTATGATTCCCGGGGATCCAGACCACACACGAAGGTCCCCAGATACTTAAATCGCTGTAGAATTTGATTACCAATCGATTTATCACCGTTTGGAAGTTATAAACTAAGGTTTTCTGGTGGTTATCTATGAAAAACCTCCTAGATGACATATTTTCAGCATACAAAAAGTAGTTATTTGGAAATAACTTGAAAATGGTTAGAGATAGATACACCATCTCTTCGGCACACTTAAAAGATATTAAAAATAGCCAGAAAATGTCACTGGTCACTGGTTTGATTATCTTTAGGAATATAAGGAAGTTATGGAACTTACAAAATTGGAATTAAGTCATTTTCAAAGTACCACCAAATTGCTCCTGAACCAGATACATATCTGAAACTTTCAGGAAAGTTGAACACACTCTTTAGCTATAATGTATCGAAATCTGGAATACGTGGCATGACGGGAAGCTTCAGAAATCCCAATTTACCTTATCCAGATTTGGAAAAAAAACCTTAAAAATGTATTTATTTTGTGTGAAATCGACCAAACAAAAATGGAAAATGTTCAAAATGAAAATTATTGATTTTTTTATAACTTTTTGATACAAAAAAACCATTTTTCTATGAATTTTTAAGGTAATTCTTATGATTCCTGGGGATCCAGACCATGCCCGAAGATGCCCAGATACTTAAATCATTGTAGAATTTGATTACCAATCGATTTGTCACAGTTTGGAGGTTATACACCAATGTTTTCTGGTGGTTATCGATGAAAAACGACCTGGATGATATATTTTCAGCACACAAAAAGTATTTATTAGTGAATAACTTGAAAATGGTTAGAGGTAGATACACCATCTCTTCGGCCTTTAAAAAATATTAAAAATAGCCAGAAAATGTCACTGGTCACTGGTTTGATTATCTTTAGGAATATAAGGAAGTTATGGAACTTCCAAAATTGAAATTAGGTCATTATCAAAGTACCACCAAATCGCTCCTGAACCAGATACATATCTGAAACTTTCAGGAAAGTTGAACACACTCTTTAGCTATAATGTATCGAAATCTGGAATACGTGGCATGACGGGAAGCTTCAGAAATCCCAATTTACCTTATCCAGATTTGGCAAAAAACCTTAAAAATGTATTAATTTCGTATGAAATCGGCCAAAAAATGCAAAAAGTTTAAAATGAAAATTATTCATTTTTTTAACTTTTTGATGAATTTTTATTTGAATTTTTTAGGTAATTCTTATGATTCCAGACCACGCCCGAAAATGCCCAGATACTTAAATCACTGTAGAATTTGATTACCAATCGATTTATCATAGTTTAGAGATTATAAACTAAGATTTTCTGGTGGTCTGATCTATGAAAAACCTGGATCTGGATGACATATTTACTGGATTAGAAAATGGGTCATATAATTTATATAATTTAGTTATTTATAATTTAAACACCTGTAATACATCTCGCTATATCTATATATGTATATAATATATCTTCAAATACACAAAAAGCATATTAATAACTATTTATAAATTGCTATAAGTGTATAGTAATTAATATGATTAATAACAAAATTATAATGAACAAATAAAAATCATAATGTTTACTTATAGACACATTATTATTGTACAAAAAAAAATTAAATTAAATTGACATACAGATGACCTCAAAACATATTTTTTTTTTTAAATTTTTTATAGTTACAAGGTACGGACGGTATATATATATAAAATTTCATATTAATTTTATTAATCGGAAGTAATATATTTTTATACCTGCCTGATACATACAAAACAATGTGTAAGTATCAAAACAAAAAACAAAACTAAACGTACGTGTTTGCCATTGGACAAAAAATATGTATAATTATCAATAAAAGCGATCCGATTGTTGTAAAGTATATACGAACTGGGATTCAAACTTACAATTTTAGCATTTAGTTCCGATTGAACGGCATATTTATAGTTACCCCGCGGTTTGCCGAACGGTCACTGCATGTGGAGGTGCAGGTAAAGTATAAGCGCACTTCATCTAATATGCGATAGTATATATAGGGATTTAGATAATAAAATATATCTTAGAAAGATCATTTTTTACAAGTTTAAACACATGGAAAACTTAAAACAAAACAAAAAGAGGGTTTTAAAATATATATTGCTATATTGTTTTACTTATATAGTGCTTATAGAATATAGAGTCAATGCGATTATTATATCATATATATGTATAACTGCCTACATAAGCTTTAATTACTTAAAAAAAAATAAATAAATATCACGTACTATACATAAATTAAAATTACATTACACAATAATAAAGTTAATTTTATTAAATATATATAAATACCTATTAATTTTTATTAATATATCATTTATTAAAATTGGTTGACCTTTTTATTTTTATACAATATTAATAAAATAACAATAATAAAAAATGATTAATAAAAATATATATAATTTTTATAAGCACTTAAACGTTAATATGATAAAGTGACTTAATGGCTTATGGAACGGACTTGTTTGTGTTTAATATTAATTTTTAAAATTAAAACTATAATTGCAGGTATAATAAAATGGACATCTACTCGCAATCTCATATTCATTCCATTTGCACAATCCAGCGTACTGGCCTTTCGGAATTAAGTAAAATTATAATTACTATGTTGCACTGCGATCATTTGATAAAAACAATTGTATTATATAGGAATTGGGGGGGACTGCGTGTGTATAAATGCTTATCATCTATAGATAGATCACATATATATATAGAATAAGCAAATGAAATATACTATCATAATAAAACTATTATATCTTGCAAATATATAAAGATCATGAACATATAGTATAGTGTAATAAAAGTTGATGAAAATAAAAGTACATTGAATTTGCCGTTTATTAATAAAATATATGTATGTGAATTGAATTGAATTGAAAAAAAAAGCGGAAATATGCACATCTCGCACAAACAAACCCTGTTATGGTTGATCATTGAAAACTCTAAACAACAATAACAAAACAAGATATTATTCTCTTCCGCAAATAAAATAATTTTTATTAATTATTTTTAATATTATATTATTAAAGTTATTATTATAAATATATGATTATATAATAATAATTTAATATGGATATTTCACACAGATATGCTTAATATATAGGGTCATTTTATTGTGTATAAAAAAATGGTCAAGTTTTGTATGCGCGGTGTTATGTATAAGATTAAAAAATTATTATATTTATTTAAGAAAGAAGATATAGTTTTATAGTAAAAACCTTTATTGTTATTTAGATTATATCAAATTGGAAATATACCACACAAAATAGATAATTAATATATCAATATAAGCTTAAAATAAACAGTCTTCGTCTGGGTATAGCAAAAAGATAAAAATCTTCACGGACGGATCTATGAAAAATGGCAGCTTCGTTCGGGCCGGGTACTACTACTCGATGGAACTTGGTTTTTGAACTGTCAGATAAACATTGGGGAGTTATGACTCAGTATACCAGGCGGAGCCGCATAGATTCTAGATATACCCAATTAATTAAATATATCTACTGCAACGCAACAGCACAGGTTAGATTGCATGAAAACACTGAAAAAATAAAGTTAGAATGAGATGTTATAGACAAGGTGATACAATATCACCGAAGCTGTTCACTCTCGCATTGGAACATCTATTTAAAAAGTTTGAGTGGACTCAAAAGAAGGGCTTAAATGTCAACGGCGATAGGCATTAATCATTTGAGATTTGCCGATGATATTTTGATTTTGATCGTAGCAAGAACTTACGAAGAGGCAGTTGCAATGATACAAGATCTGAATACTGAATCTCAGAAAATTGGTTTAAGAATGAACCTTTCCAAAACAAAGATTATGTCAAATATTGAAGATTTTCAGCCTATCCGCATCAATGATTCAACCGCATTATTGAGAGGGTAGAAAACTATGAGTATATTTGGGACATATACTTTAGTTATGGGCGCAGGGAAAATCAAAGGTATGAGATTCAGAAACGCATTAATAAGTCTGAGGGATAGAAAGACCAGCGTATGGATACGGCAACAGACGAGGGTGACAGATGTGATACAACGAGTATGCAGAATTGAAGTGGAGTTGGGCTATGGTCATATTGCGAGATTGACAGACCATCGTTGGATCCAGAATGTGATGGAATGGAGGCCACGAGAGGGACGCAGAAATGTTGGAAGACCTCCGGCTAGATGGACGGATGATATTAAGCGCTTGAAAAGTAATTGGAAGCATTATATGCTCAGGACCGTGATCGATGGAAGAAATTGGGAGAGGCCTACATCCAGCAGTGGATTGATATGGGCTGAAATGATGATGATACCAGGCGGAGACGATGACCCTAATTCATGCGTTGGACCATGTTCAGGGCAACGGGGTGTGCGGGAAGGAACTCCTTTTTTTGCCACTGATTGCAAGGAACTGCGGTAAGGTGTATGAAAGGTGGTGGGACGTTTGATTCATCCCTGGCACTGGAATGTGCTCACAGCCTTAAAGAGTGTACCAAAGACTCAGAATGCGGTCACATTGGTTTGGGTCAGGGGGCATAGTGGAATCCATAGGGGAAGGAAAGGGGGCGGACGCTTTTTTAGCAAAAGGCGGAACAACGGAACAATTTCCGGAAAGGCGGAAATAAGTTCATTTGACCCCGGAGCCGTTACACTGCGATTAGCCATAGAAGTACGGCGAGGGACATAGTCGAGAATTCATCGGGCCATTCATCAGAACATCAACAGAAAAGATGGAAGGAAGTAAAAGGACAGTCCAGACAGTCCAGGATGACACTTGGGCTGAGAGTAGGAAACACCAATCGGGGAGGTTCTTGGCTTAGGACGGAGAACTCTCAGGAAACTGCTGGTGGCACTCGCATCAGGGCATCATCGGGCAGGCTCATTCAGACATCATATTGTGGGGATGAAAATTCTTACAGATCAAACTACAAAATTCCCAATCCAATTTATATAATCTATAATAACAGAGGGCTAATATATTTACACATTATCAATAAAATCATTAATGCAATTATATCACGATCACATATTTGCGAATTAGCAATTTTCTTATTATAAATGGAACTGTATCTCTGTATATATGTATATGACGTGTAATATTTGAGCATCTATAAATACATATTGTTAAAAGTGTAAAACAAATAACAACTCTATATATATATATATATTAAGGAAATAATAAAAAGGTCAAGAAATAACATTGACTGTGTCTATCTATACCTTATATTATATACATAACAATATGAAAGCCCGCGTACTTGTTCATATATATATATATGCTTACCTGCTGATTTATGCATATATACTTGAAAACATTTAAAAATGACATATGAAATTTATGCGAATTGAATTTGAATTTATATATTGAATGTATACATTTCATTAAATGTATATATTATATAGGTTTTTTTTTTTTGTATAATATATGATCACCATACCATATACAATCACACATACCTACCATACATACCATTTGCTTTTGTACAAATTATTTTCATTCCCGAGAGAATATGTGTATTCTAATAATTCTTCCTCCTAATCCATTAAAAACTTTTCATATATACAAATTCAAAATGAGACGATTTATACAATTTTTTTTTGTCATCAAAAGATCAAAAATTGGATCGAAACCATAGGCGGCGATCAAATTGTTTTCCAAATACAAATCTGACGGAATCTGGCCTTTTAAAAACTACTTCCATCCATATTATATATACATAAGCAGTGTAAATTCACAATTATGTATTACTTTTTTGTTATTTTGTAAATATATTTACATCGAATTCTTATCTACTATATATAAATTAAAATATTTTTCATTTACCTGCACTTCAAATTTAAATTTAATTGAAATAAACATGCTTTATATATAATGTATTATCATTATTATCGTCGCATATATGTACAACACAATAAAGCGCGATGCATTTCTTCAATTTAATTTTGCATATATAGGGTGTCCCAGTACAGAGTACCAACCCGAAACGCAGGCAGGTTCTACACCTCATTTCCAATCAAAAAAAGCGACCCCATGTCTATCTCGCTTGGGTTTCGAGCTAGCCCGAAAAGCTAACGATTTCGTTGAAGTTCAATAAGGTAGTACGTAAATGTTATTTACCATATCTCAGCAACCACTTTTATCGGAATCCAATAATTATAACGTTGTTCGAAAGGTATTTTAACTATCTTTAACTCTTTCTATAATAACATAAATATCGGCGACAACCCGTTTTCATGCTATAGCCCAAGTCAAACACAATAAATTTCAACGGTTTCAAATATTTTTGAAAAATTTGAATTTCAATATTATTTTCATCATATCTCTACAACGAGTAGACACATTTTAGACACAAAAGTTTGTACATCAAATTAAAGAGAAAACATCAAAGAAGTTTTTTCCTAAAAACCGACCACTAATAAACCTAAAAGTCCTACAGTTTCAGGGCTTGCAAAATAACAAAACCACCCTGTATAATGTTGTTGTTTTCTTTTAAAACGTTTATTTTTTAATTATATATACAAAATAAAAATAAAAATAAAATGTCAACATTAAAGTTGAAAGTATGTATACAAAATAATGAATATATATATATATATAGAGTCATTCAATTGTTTTTTTTTAAATTTTACTATGTTAAACCTTCTGTTTCGTTTTATTTGCATACCTACAATAATCATTTATTATTATATAATCATATATATATATGTAAAACATGTGTAAAACAGTATAAAACGCACACCTATATATTATATATATATACAAAACATATATATCCTTGGCAATTCGCCAATATATTAAAAAAATAGAAAATCGTAACATATCCTTATTTATATATATTATTATACATTATTTTTTATACCTTATAACATTGATATTGCGCGCTCATTATAAAGATTCCGTGTATGCGTTATATATATCATTAAGAAACACGCGGAAGGAGGATTAAATATGGATATATATGGGATGCGAATGCATTTTAATAGTTTTATCTATAACCAGAGTGTATAATATCGGGCACGTGCTATATTTTATCCCTCGTCTGCTCGGTTTTTGAGATGCCAAGCAAAGGACTAAAAACTACTTAAAGGGGTTATTAAAATTAAACATTTAAAAGATCATCCTATCTATTTGCTATATAGATGCTATATATACTAGCACACATCATCTTATTATTTACCCCATAAATATATAATAAATACACAAAAACATATATAATAATAATAAATGTGTGTATTTAAGAAAGAAAAAAACAACTTGTTTGTTTCTATGACTATATAAAATATATAAATTAAAGTATGAGTTTTATAAATATGGGTCAAGTTCATATACAGTTTGTATTTTTATTTTTAGTATATTTCTATATATGCGGTGCGTTTTGTTGTGTCTTCTCTTTATATACAGAATATATGCCTTGTGTTGTTGTGATGTACATTATTCTATTCTATTTAGTTTTTTTTTATATTGTAATGTGAATGACTGCAAAATATATATAATAATAATAAAGAGAAGGTTCTATATATATATAGATTCGTATATAGAATATAGAGGTATGATTTTTAAAGTTTTATTGGAATTTTGTAAGGTATAATTCTCATGCGATATTCCTAATAAGGATCAAGACGCGATGCTAACGCAGCAGGATGTTCAATATAGTACTTAAATCGGTGTAGAATTTTATTATTATCTATATCTATTTTTATTTCTATTTCTCATCGGTCTTTGTCGGTGTTTGTGGGAAGGGTATAATAAGAAGTCTTTATAATATAATGTAAAATATTTTATAATGAAATGAATTCGATAATGAAATGAAATTAATAAAATAAAGGGCTCCCTTATGAATTTTATGGAAGTTTTCAGCCCGATAGCTCAAACTTAAAGTATTCGGTGAAAAATCCATTTTTTCATAAGGGGTTAGTATAGCAAAACTTTGGGAAATCTTTGTCGGGCCATAACTCAAAAACTAAGGGCTAAAACGTTCTGAGACCTATTTATTCGGATTTAGCATCCCTTAAAACATTAGTATGCAAGTTTTCAGCCCGATAGCTCAAACTTAAAGGTTTCGGTGAAAAATCCATTTTTTCATAAGGGGTTAGTATAGCAAAACTTTGGGAAATCTTTGTCGGGCCATAACTCAGAAACTAAGGGCTAAAACGTTCTGAAACCTATTTATTCGGATTTAGCATCCCTTAAAGCATAAGTATGCAAGTTTTCAGCCCGATAGCTCAAACTTAAAGTATTCGGTAAAAAATCCATTTTTTCATAAGGGGTTAGTATAGCAAAATTTTGGGAAATCTTTGTCGGGCCATAACTCAAAAACTAAGGGCTAAAACGTTCTGAAACCTATTTATTCGGATTTAGCATCCCTTAAAGCATAAGTATGAAAGTTTTCAGCCCGATAGCTCAAACTTAAAGTATTCGGTACAAAATCCATTTTTTCATAAGGGGTTAGTATAGCAAAATTTTGGGAAATCTTTGTCGGGCCATAACTCAAAAACTAAGTGCTAAAACGTTCTGAAACCTATTTATTCGGATTTAGCATCCCTTAAAACATATATACACAAATTTTCAGCCCGATAGCTCAAACTTAAAGTATTCGGTACAAAATCCATTTTTTCATAAGGGGTTAGTATAGCAAAATTTTGGGAAATCTTTGTCGGGCCATAACTCAAAAACTAAGGGCTAAAACGTTCTGAAACCTATTTATTCGGATTTAGCATCCCTTAAAACATGTATATACAAATTTTCAGCCCGATAGCTCAAATTTAAAGGTTTCGGTGAAAAATCCATTTTTTCATAAGGGGTTAGTATAGCAAAACTTTTGGAAATCTTTGTCGGGCCATAACTCAAAAACTAAGGGCTAAAACGTTCTGAAACCTATTTATTCGGATTCAGCATCCCTTAAAGCATAAGTATACAAGTTTTCAGTCCGCTAGCTCAAACTTAAAGTATTCGGTACAAAATCCATTTTTTCATAAGGGGTTAGTATAGCAAAACTTTTGGAAATCTTTGTCGGGCCATATCTCAAAAACTAAGGGCTAAAACGTTCTGAAACCTATTTATTCGGATTCAGCATCCCTTAAAGCATAAGTATACAAGTTTTCAGTCCGCTAGCTCAAACTTAAAGTATTCGGTACAAAATCCATTTTTTCATAAGGGGTTAGTATAGCAAAATTTTGGGAAATCTTTGTCGGGCCATAACTCAAAAACTAAGGGCTAAAACGTTCTGAAACCTATTTATTCGGATTTAGCATCCCTTAAAACATATATATACAAATTTTCAGCCCGATAGCTCAAACTTAAAGGTTTCGGTGAAAAATCCATTTTTTCATAAGGGGTTAGTATAGCAAAACTTTGGGAAATCTTTGTCGGGCCATAACTCAAAAACTAAGGGCTAAAACGTTCTGAAACCTATTTATTCGGATTCAGCATCCCTTAAAGCATAAGTATACAAGTTTTCAGTCCGCTAGCTCAAACTTAAAGTATTCGGTACAAAATCCATTTTTTCATAAGGGGTTAGTATAGCAAAACTTTGGGAAATCTTTGAGGGGCCATAACTCAAAAACTAAGGGCTAAAACGTTCTGAAACCTATTTATTCGGATTTAGCATCCCTTAAAGCATAAGTATGTAAGTTTTCAGCCCGATAGCTCTGTTCATATTTTTTTTTTAATTTATGAAGATCATATAGATTATATATTGTCGAGTTTAAATAAAACTATTTATATGCATTTTTTTTTCGCAAAAATAACCACATATTTTTGTATAAATAAAACAATAAAAATCATCATTACTATATATAAATAATAAGTTTGTTGAACTCTATATATGATTATTTTATATATATATATATGTTTATAAATTATAATCTGAATACATTTTGTTTAAAAATTAATTACAATTATGTGAACCGTGAATATTTTAGAGGTTTTTATTTTTATAATATATTATTGTAATTCATTTTCTGCTTTTCTTATATTTTTTATTGTTTATTTGCTTGGCTTATGTTTGTTAGTGAATTGAATTGTGAATATGCTTAATATGCAATATAATATATAAGATTATTGATGTTTTATATATAGTTATATAAATTGAAATCTCTTAAACATCCTCTAAATTTTGTGCTACATTTGACCTATCATAATAATAACATATATATATATTCAAATTTATAAAATAAATTATCTAATTTTACAAAAATAAATTATCTAATATCTAATAAAAGCGATAAAACTAATTCAATTTTATTTTTTATCCTATTATTATATTGAAATTCACACTGCATTAATTTGGCTTCTTATATATTCATATATATTTAGATATTATATAGTTCAGTCATATATAGACCTAAATATTAGTTCAGTTATAGACATAAATATTTATAGAAATAATATATAATTTCTATATATATATATATATAGTCCTAGTCCATTTCATTTCTGTATATTTTGTTTTAATTCAGTTAAAAGTGTCTCGCAATTAAATATATATATAAGTACACTGCATCTATAAGCATATTTTTTTTATATATATTTATAAGAATTTTATAGATTAACATATATGTATTGTTGAATTGTTGAATTGTTGAATTGTTGAATGTTAAAAATTTACATTCACTTAATAATATGAATTTATATTATATAATAATAATATGTTAAAGCAATATGCCAGTGAGACATTTTGTCTGCGGTTCACTATCGCCACTATCGCGTAAATGCAATCTCTATATATATAAATTATATATATTTTAGCCATATATAAACATTCGTGTACGCGTTAACATACAGATAAAACAAGTCAGAAAATATAATTCATTCATATATATATAGAATAGATATTTGCGTTTATAATCAACACATATATTTTCGGTATAATTTAATAACATATTATTATTTCGGTTTAAATATACTATATAAAAATATGTGCGTGAAAGATATTATATAATTATATTTATACGAATCAAATAAACAAATAAACTAAAAAAGATATGAAAATATAACGTGTTTTAAATGATGAAGGTTGGATATATATGTATATTGTATATATTACCTATAAAAATTGTTTCTGTTTACTATATATTTTATTATATAATATATAAATACACAATTTTGAATGACTGACTGACTTAATGACTGACTGACTGACTGATTGATTGTAAATACGAGTGACGCAAAGTCTGAATTTTATTGAATTTAAGGTTTTATGAATTAAATATAATAAATAAATAAATAAATAAATAAATAATAATACAAATGAATGAATGAATGAATGAATGAAAAACTATAAAAAAAGAAAAGAATATATAAAGTTAAAAAAAATCATTTGAAATAATATGTATATATAAATAATGGGATTAAGGGTAAAAACGAGGAGAAAACCAAGTACTAATGCGATCGCACCAACGAACAGTAGTAGGTTTATGGCACAACGACAACATCCAGAGCGTATATGGCAATTGGTCAGAACAACAGATGAAACGGCGGACAGGTTTGGAAGCTACCTTGGAAGAAGCAGCGGCATAAACAGCGAAAACGATATAGTGGAGTGGAGGAAGTTCAATCCCAGGATTGCTTCGGGGGAAGAACAAGGCCTTTTACCGTGTTTGCGAAAGATGTTGCATTCTCGTCGAAGACATGGTGAGTAAAACATATTGAAACTAAAGCTATATCAAACACTAATTCGATCAATGGTCACCTACGATTCTGAAACGTTATACAAATGACAAAGGCCACACCGAACGGCGACTTGGAGGGACTTGGGAAAAGAAAATACTACGCCTCATCGTCTTTGGACCGACTTTGGAGGAAAGGAAAGGGGATGGTGGCGTATAGACGATTCGATTTCGAGCTATATAAACTATATATATACCGATCATTAAGATTGATCGCCTGAGGTGGTTTGGTGGTCATGTGTTGGTACGAATGGATGGCGATCGTATACCGTCAAACCGCTGGCTGAACAGCAAACCGGGCGGATATAGGAGTGTGGGAAGACCACGGCGGGGTAGTAGGTGGAAAGATAGTAGAAGTAGAACCGAGGACCGTCGGGCCCTCGACGTTTCCGCGGCTGGCGGACGTTGGCGGTTTGAATATAGGTCCGGTTGGAGGAGGCTGTTAATGATGAACGCCAAAACCAATTGTATAGATCCTACAACCTAAAGCGCTAAAGTAACGTATATATAAAGTTATTTTGTAAATTTAGGATTAAGTATATAGGTAACAATTTTCACTTAACCGTAGCTTTTCTTTTCTTCAAACTTCTTAAAACCAGCTAATATCGGTGACAAATTCACGTAGGGTTTTGAAAGCTCCTCTCCGCGATGCTTAATGCTTATCATGTGTGTGTGTGTTCATTTGTATATACTATATGAATTTTAAAATGTTCATTCATAATGAAATTGATCACTCTATATATTTTTCAACTATATACACTATACATATAAAATCATTTCAATAAAATAATGAATAAAAATATATATATATATATATATATATATATAAAAGCCATCAAGGACTCTCTATATATCCTGTGTGTATATATGTACTATACTATATTGTATGAAATTTTTTATTAATTAAAACATTGAATTATAATTCATAATTCGTTATATATTAGAATATTCCAAAAATATAAAGAAAATAGAAAGTTTGGCTAGTTTCCAATAAGGAGAATATCATTATATATATTTACATTTTACAAAATTATTTTAATTAATATATACACACATTTGCATATATATAATATATTATCTATACAATCTACGTCGCTCTTTTTGTCATCGCATATTGTTATTATTATTATTATTATTTTATTATATATATATGCAACTGCAATTGTCGTATATATATATATATTTGTATATGAGGTGACCACGAAAATTTACTTTTAAACTTATTTATATATGTAAAAACCTTGATATTCATTTTTAATTCTACGTTTTATTATAATATATATATTATATATATACATTGATTATAT
This sequence comes from Dilophus febrilis, assembly GCA_958336335.1. Classification (NCBI taxonomy): domain Eukaryota; kingdom Metazoa; phylum Arthropoda; class Insecta; order Diptera; family Bibionidae; genus Dilophus; species Dilophus febrilis. The sequence goes on along the minus strand of OY284469.1, from coordinate 58,540,283 downwards.
ATACATATAATCTATATCTCTATATATGCATTTTAGCATGATAATGTATATAAACAACGACGATTCAGTTAAGTTAAGCGTTTACGTACCATAAATTATAAATTTCAATTTTGAATTAATGTTTTTTTTTCCCGCAGTTGACTTCATCTCTGCGCGCATCTATTAAAGGATCATTTTCCACCCTTGTTGCCATACAAAATTTCATCCTATATAGAGAAAAATTTGATAAACAAGGAAAGTAATAAATTAATTATATGTCATTCCAATAAGAAACCTATATATGATGAGGAACAAAAAAGTACGTGTGCTTAAACACATTAAATCTTGTATGTGTTTTTATATACAAATACATATATATTTAGTTGAATTGAATCCAATGAACTATTTATATATATATATTGAACGATGCACATTTATTCTGTGCATTGCAATTGCAATAATAATAATAATAATAATAATAATAAAGAAAAAAAATAAACAAAAGGAAAATTGAAACATATATATAAATATATAGTGAAATTTACAATGTTTGCATAAATTGCAATAGTAATTATAAAGTGGTTCATTTCGTTATATTCATTGCATATATTATCAAATATTTATATAGATATAATTGCATGAATGCATATTTTATACTGTCTTTAATATATTATATATTCGCATATAAAAAATCTATGAAATTTCACAATGTATGGTGGTGGTGTAGCGTATGATGAATTATACAAAAAACAATATATATAATGTATCAGAAATGGTTACGCAGCTTGTCAGAAATAAGTAGGGAATTTCAATTAAATCATCATTATATATCTGAACCATATAATGCGGTCTTATATGGGCAATAATAATTCTTTTTTTTCGGAAATTTTTCGGGACCTCAGAGTATATGGGATTAATATGGGATTATATTTTTTTTCGCTGTTTCTGTTGCAAGAGAAATGAAATTTTAGTTGTATTGCGAATAACTGAATGAATGATAGAGGTTCCCAAAATGTATATATACGACAACGTGATTATTATTATCTGATCCATCATCAGGAGCGCCGCAATTTGATAAAAACTTGAAAATAACAAATTTAAGTGCGGCTGAACATCTTATTGGTACGCATATCGTTTAGATCCTTATATATATAGAAATCATTAGAATTAACTTAAAAAATATTGGTTTTTGCATTACGAAAATGTGCAATTCAAATTATTATACCCTATATATGTATCATAAGTAGCTGCACGGACAAAATCCAAATCCGGCAAAACATGAGCGCAAACATGATTCAATCTTTACAAATGTTTTTTTGTGATACTTCTCAGTATTCAACATCGATCATATTCAATCAGTATTACATTTGAAATCAAAATGAAAGTATATGTTAACCAAATCATTTGCGATCACGCGGATTTAAATGGCTTGGACAACAAGATCAAAAATACTTTTTGCGACATTTTCTGAATGAAGGATATATATATGATCGTAGTACAATATATTCGATGATTATATATATATATTAAAGCACATTGATACTATGAGTGGAGTGATACTATATATTATCAGCGCTGTAGTATCCTTGTTTTGCGATATCTGTACTATTTGAAAACGTTCGTCATCCGTCATGATGACTGTTTCGCGTTGCAAAAATTTTCCACTCAATAATCTACATTTCCCCTAGGCATTTCTATATTAATTGTTTGTCTGGGTTTACAATCCTTTTGTATCCTTTTAAGTTCATTTTCTTCAAATTCCGACTAATGCGGTATCTTTTTGAAAACCTTGAATTGTCTGGCTAATTTGCGTATGTACTCACACCCCGATTGTGTTTTCAGCTTCCTTTTTTTTTAATAAATTCAATTTTGTGGTGTTCAATATATATTGACTTTTTTCACGATTTTTTTTATATTTTTAGGTTCAATATATGTTCTTCTGGAAATTCTGGAAATTATTGAATATATTGCTGTGCTATATACGACTACGCATCCTTCATTCAGAAAATGTGGCAAAACGTATTTTTTATCTTGTTGTCCAAGCAATATGTAAATCCTCGTGATCGCAAATGATTTTATTCTTATATATACTTTCATCTTGATTGCAAATGTAATACTAATTGAATATGATTATGATTGTTGAATACTGAGAGGAATCACAAAAAACAATATTTGTAAAGATTGAAGAATGTTTGCGCTTATGTTTTGCCGCATTTGAATTTTGTCCAGCTATACTTATATGATACATATACGTTGTTATAACTATTCCATTTTACGATTTGAAATTATACTTAAATTAAAAAAAAAATCTATATATATATAACATATATATATTATTACAATAAATATAAAATTTAACACAAATAAATCGATATTTTTCCCTTGATTTTTGACAAATATCACTTTATAAAGAAAAACCAAAAAAAAAAAAAAAAAACTATATACAATATATAATAAACGTACAATAAGTAAAGTACACAGTCGATTTTTAAATATATACATTTAAAAAAATATTCACAAATCCGCAAGTACAAATATATATATTTAAAACGCGAATAGGTGGTTTTTTTTTTTTGTTGGCAGTGGGAGCTTATGCTATATAACCGGCATCAATTTAATATACTATTTTAGTCTTCTTTTTCAACTACTCTCTGCGTTGTGTGTATATAGCTAGCAAAATCTGTGTATCATATATCTGTGAGCTATAGTAACATATCATCAACAATATATATAAAATATAATAAACATCTATATATATATATATAATATATAGAAAGTGATATATAGAAAAGATTAATTAATTTATTTATTTATTTATTTATTTATTAATTTGTTTTCTATTATGTAATTTAATTTAATAATTAATTTTAAAACTTATATTTAATTATTGTATATAAGATAAAAATCTATCGCGAAATATTTAAAAATTATTATTATAATTCGCTATATATGAAATAAATATTTTATATATAAGTATAAAAGGATTAAAACAAAAAAAAATCCCTTTTTTTTTGTATTTTCTTTTATTAAAAATCAACGATTTTCCGGATAAATTCTACACTAATATAATACGAATAATGAATTTAAATTTAAAAAAGAAAATGTATTCCATCACAATTAAGACACATCACCACGCAATTAATAAGGGGATAGAAAACGAAATATATTAAAATACAGATCGTATACGGAACGGAAATTTATTCCATTTTATATTAATTAATTAATTAATTTTTTTATTGTATTTAATTAAAACCGTTTTTTGTTTTTTTTAAATTATATTTTAAAAAGTGTGTAAATTAAATTGTGTATAATAAGCAAAAAATAAAAAACATTGTGAATTTTATTCATGTTAAAATAAAATAAAAAATAATAAATCAAATTCAAATAAATTCAAACTATATCGAAACAATTCAGTGTATAAAGAAAAGTTTTGTGAAAGTAAACATTTTTTATACAATAAAAAGCAAAAAAAAATACAATTTATAAAAACTATATTGCATTTATATAACAAAAAAAAAAGAAAACTAATTTAAAAATCATTATTTTTTTATAATTTATATATAATTTTTGTTCCTATAAAGATATATTTTTTTGTTTTCGGTTGAAGAGTATCAAACTATTTTTATATTATATATATATATATATGAATTTAAAAAGTTTTTTTTTTATTATATATATATATCTATCGTTACAAAAATTAATGAAGCGTGTGTGTTACAATTTTTTGTAGTTTTGTAAACATTTGAAATAAAAAAATTATATTAATTTTTTTTTTCTTATTTAACTTTTTAAATTATATAAATGTATAAAAGAGCAGGTATACAATGCACTTTAAATTAATAAAATTAATAAACCTAAATTAAAAGCGATTATATAATAATATATAAACTGTGTGTGTGCCTGTTTGTGTTGTTGTTTAGATTTAAATTTGTTCTATTCATAATTAAGAGTGTCCTTTATATAATATTTTAAAAATACTCATAATACATATTTGACTATATAAACTTCTAATGAAAAACATTTATATGGATATTAAAAAAAGACCATAACCATATTTGGTAATTTAAAAAAAAAAAAAAAGTGATATATTAATTATTATAATTTCACATAAAGCATTTAAAAAATTGTTATCAACGCGATTATATTATTATATAATCGCAGCTAATCCCGAACCTTATTACGCAAAATGGATCTAATAGAATTCGATGGTGATATAAATAAACAACAACAACAACATCAATCAGATGAAAAACAACAAACACATCATCTTATTGATAATAAAAATGTTACAATAACAGCGGCAGTACAAACTACAACAACAACGATGACGACGACGATGACGACCAAAGTAATTGATAATGTTGAATTAAAAAAAAAAGATATAGTAAAAGTAGATGAAGAAATTAAATTTGTTGAATCAAACGAAAGTAATATTAATAATAATAATGAGACAGACAACAATTTAATAAATCCTATTGATCAATGTCCATCGCCGCCAAAGCAAAAGTTGAATGATCAGGTGTGTATACAAAAAAAATAAATAAACTTGTTATTCATATATAAATATATATTATATATATTCATATAAGATTAAGCAATATATAATTATATAGACAACCGACTGCGACTGAATGACTGTGTGGTTTTTATCTGCCCAACAACGCAGTCTATACTAAACTCATAGTCAGTTGATGGGTTTCATAATTTATTGCTTTTTAATTATGGTGTCGTCTGTAAATTCGATAAATTATCGCCAAGATCCATAACCGCATGAGAAAATATTCAATTCTGTGTGAAAATTTAGAAAATAGTCGGAAAAACTTTAAAAATATTTTATGTCGTTCTCTTTTATGCAGTTGGTTTTGAACCGCGACGACTCCAATAGGATTTTGTAAGGATTTAAGACGGTTGTTTTGTTTTTTTTTTTCCGATATATACGAGACAAAAAGCATTGGAAACATTGGAAAATTATTGTAAAAGGGAAAACAAAGGGAAGTTAAAAAAATAAATCCGCATTATATAGGAATGCAATAATTCAAGTTAATAAATATATAATAATAGTAAGGTTCATATATTCAAATATGAATCTTATAAAATGAATCTCGATCTGTATATAGTATATCTATATTGAAATATATCCCATATACACAGTGCAACAATTAATATTCCGGACTGGTCCTATAGGAAATACATTAAAAACACGATATTTTATTTATTCAAAATATTCTCCTCCTGATATTCAACAATACAACTGTTACATCGATTGCAAATAATGATTCAAATGCGTTTTCCAGCTCATTGCGTGTGGTATTTTGCCTCTATAGTGCGCGTGTATAGATGCTGTTTGAATGCGGTTTCAAATCATCAAAAAAAAAACATCCTTTCAATTTCATTTTAAGTTTTAAGGGAACAAGGAGAAGTCACATCAGGTTCTAAATCAGGTGAACACCTGATGATTTAGGGGATGATTTAACACACACATAATTGATCTCGAACCAAAAACTGACGAACAATAAGTGAAGTGTGATTTGGTGCATTATCGTGTTTCAAGCACCAACTATCTGATTCACGATATTTTGAGGTCGAAGAATACGACGAATCCTGCCCATCAAACGCTTCAAAACTTCGATATGCGCCACTGACTGTTTGACCGCAGTTGGAACGAATTCTTTATGGATAATTCCCTTGCTATACCGAAGAATGTTACTATAGCATTGTCTTGATTTTCTATGGAACTTTTCTTGTTTTTTTAGCCTGCGTTTTAACCACCCACCCACGAAACATTTATACCACTCAAAAACTTGTGTTCTACCCATATACAATTATCGTCATTAACTTGCTGCTGCATGGATTTGAACGTTTCTGTTGCGCAGATTTACCAAGCTTAATGACTGCTCTTTGTTCCATATGTTAAAATTTCTACTTCAACTCAAAAATATTGTTTCACCAGGAAATATCATAACTTTTTTATTTGTCCAACTGCAAATGCAATGAATGAATTTTTACAGACGATAGAGAAAATATGAAGCTTCAAAACTCTTGTTCGATCACATAGTTCGATCGTCCCACTGGTTATTGAGATATATGGTTTGAGTCCGGAATATTAATTGTCGCACTGTTTATATTTGCTGCCCACGTAAATTATCCATCTATATATAGATAAAAAATTTACTTTAATTGTAATTAATTTACTTTACCGCTGAGTATATAGTGTGTTGAATATACAACATTTTTGAGAAAATATGAAAGCAAAAAATGTTTGGAAATATATGCGTGTATGTGCACATTCGCTTTATGTTAATATATATATTTATGTTTTGTTGAATCGTTAAATGAAACTTAATAAATAATAATGAAAAAATATTTATTATAGAATTTTAGATTGCAATTGCTGTTTAATTGTATATTATATTAAAATATTAACACACTCGTAATAAATACATATTGTAAAAATAATTATTTATGCATTTATTAAAAACAAAAAATATTCCATGTGTGCGCGTATGTTAATATATAAAATTCGAAAGAAATAAACAAAAAACGTATAGAAATATAGATCTTTGAGTATGAAAAACTTGCGTAGATATATATCATATATATCTTGATACACATTTGTGTATCAAAATGATTAAATTATACTTGAACAATATATATATTATATATAGGTGTGTTGTTTATGCGCTTTTTAAAGTCAATTCAAGTTTATCGCATGTTTATTATATATTCGATTTAAATTTGAAATTTCAATAGTCTAATATTTAATATTAAATTGAATTTGTAATTGAAATGTTTTTTTTTTTATATTATTTTAAATGACATATATGTATTATTATTATTTTAGATCATATATTATATATTGTTATTATATTGCGAATTTAGATTTAAAAGCATATATACAACATATATGTATATAATTTATAAACTAATCAAAAAAAAAAATTCTTTTTAAATCCTTTTATTCATGCGTTTATAACATTTTGTCTATGTCTTATTCGGTTATCATATAGGTATACCGCAAATATATGCCTTCAAGCGTATTCCAATTATAACGAACGGACGACGAACGGATAGATCTTTACTATATAACCCACCCATGCTATGGTTTTTTACCGGGTTTTCCGATTTTGTTTAAAACATTTTTAATTTATATATATACTTCAAATTTGTATATGAAATTACTTCTGAATTATATTTCCATTCACTCACGCGTAAATATGCCAAAAAATTATTAAATATAAATATCTGTGAAGTTTCCACCTGAAATTGAATTGAATTTTTGCGATTCCACACGCACGCACCTTCAAAAGTTGTATTGCATTTTTTTTTTTTTTTATAGAATTAGTGAGTCCACAATTTCTAATGTCTTACGATCATATATATATATTTAATATTATGTGTTAAAGGTAAGTCAAACATATATTCATTTAATTAACATCATTTGGTGATAAATTTTGTTTAATATGGCCAAACATATATATATATATATATATATATAATTTAATTGAATTCAATTCAATTGATTATTAAAACGTTAAAAGTTTGATGTTTTATAATAATTGACGTATTATTTTTTATGATTGCAATATATATATATGGATGGATCAGGGGCGCCTCGTGAAATTCACAATTTTTAATAAATTAACTATAATTATTATTTGTATGCGAATTCCTTTCGCGGATGATTTCCATCATTTGAGATCTATATATAACATATATATATGTAAAGGGTGATTTTTTAGCTATTATCTTTTTGGTAACACTGCGGTTTAAACATAGCTGACGCGCACGTTTCGTGTTTTTTTGTTTCACTGTCAAACATCTTCAGTTTGGGGTCTATAATTTAACCATGAATCGTTTTGTCTTACAAACGAACAACGCTTGCAAATTGAAATTGAATTTTATTATTAAAATGCGTTGGTTCTGCGTTAAGAAAATTCATCGCGATGAAATTGTGTTCAGCGACGACAAAGCTCATTTTTGGCTCAATGGGTACGCAGAATAAGCAGAATTGATTGTCGATTTTGGGAGAGTGAATATCAGCCAGAAGCATTGCAATGCAGCTATACCAATGCATCCAGAAAAAGTCACAGTTTGGTGCAGTTTATGGGCTGGTGCGGCATCATTGGTTACTTCTTCAAATATGATGCAAATCGTAACGTAACTGTGTGTGGTGGTGAGTGCCCGACAGTGAGATGATATCCAACTTTTTTTTGCCCAAAATGCAAGAACTTGACTTGCATGACATGTGGTTTCATCGACAATTAAGACGGTGCCTTCAATGCCACACAGCACTCGTAACAACGGACAATGGATTGAGAGGCGAGTTCGGTTAGGTGAATATTTTATTTCACGTTCGGGACCGCCGGTCAATCGTGCGCCGCCTAGATCGTGCGATTTAACGCCCTTTAGACTATTTTTTGTGTTGGGCTCATGGGTTAAAGCTCATGTCTATATACAGACAAACCCGCTTCTCAATTGCCAATGCGTCAATTGGCATTGGAAGAAAACATTGAAGCATTTTTTTGTCGTGAGATACCGGCCGTAATGTAGGAAAGAGTATGCCCAAAATTGGACTTTAGCGGACCATTGGACCATTTGAGGCGCAGCAGTCAAGGTCAACATTTGCATGAAATAATCTTCAAACATTAAATTATATGGACCGTCGTACTATCGACTATCAAATAAAGATTTCATGAATTTTTCGCAATTTTATGGGTTTTTTTTTTTTTTAAAAACTGTCCTATAGCTTTTAAAAAATCACCCTTTATATGGATCAAAAAAAAATTTTCATGAGACGCCGCTGCAAATTATACAATGCATTTTCATATACAATGCATATATATGGATTTAAACAATCGCAAACACATATGTAGATATATATATAATTTGAAGGTGTATTTATTTTTAATGAAATATTCAAAATATACAGCACAGATCACAGTTATTTATCGGTAAAGTATTATCATAATGCTTAATATAATTAACAATTAATATTATAATTAACATATAAAAAAAAAATGATAGAATAATTTTATTATTACAATTTTGGGTTTTGTGAAAATTATTATATAACTTTTTAAAAATAATTTATTTAATCGCAATAAATTAAGTCAAATTATTGTGTGTAATATTTCCTGAGAATAAAAAAATTGTTTTTTCCATAATATACATTTTGTTTATAATCGCGCGTCGTGTTTTACAAAAAAAAAAAAAAACGTAAAAGACTAATAAAAAAAAGTATAAGAGCTATATCGAATAAGGTAATAAAAAAATTTGAACTTGAAAAACCAACGAAAAACCTATGATTTTAAAAAAGAAATGTATTTTACCTTGAGTTATTAAAAAAAAAAAAAAAAAGACACGTCGACAAAGAAAGATTATATAAGCTATATATATATATAGATAAACGAATTTCCATTGAATTCCAGCGATTTTTTATTATTTAAAATAGTTAATTTTTTTATTTTGGTCGATCAATCAGATAAGTACACGAGATTTATATATATATTTAGAATTAGATGTGGGAAATTGATAACCGAAAAACTGAAAAAATCTATATATATTCATTGTCTTTATAAATATAAGGTAAAAGTAATCCGAAAAAAAAAATTATTATTATTATTATATTGACAAGGTTGTATTTATTGATTCACTAATAATAATAAAAAAAAAAATTAAAAATTAAGAGGTATTGAATTTGATATATAATTATTGTAATCTGGAAAGTATATTATCGTTAATAAATTTACACGAAATTATTGTAACCCGCTGTTGCGAATAAATTAATAGTAATAATAATAATATATATGGCTTAAACCATATATATATATATTTTTTTATGTATATTAATAACCTTGACCGTATTTCAATGCTTTTTTATTAATATTTCATATACACGTATGCGAAATTATATTTAATCTTTTTTTTTTTTTTTTGTACTCGTAATAATTAACTTTCATTTAACAAAAAAAAAAAAAATCACAAATCACCTTATATTAATCCATTTATGTAAACATACACATTTCCATATAAGTGTATAGAAAAAAAAAACCAGATAGTATTTATTATTTTTAATTTTTTTTTTTTTAGGATTAAATTATTTATTAAAAATTTACAAGGATTCTGATTAATCATTTTGTATAAGTAATGTTATAGTCGTCGTCGTCGTCGATTACTATTTATATATATATATTATAAAATTTACTCACCTTAAATGCGTGATCTTGTGTATTATTATGTGTATACAACAATAACAATATAATATATATTAACACATCTGAATAATAATAATAAATAATGAATTATTTTAATTGCATATTCAATTGAAAGGGGACTTACATTAAAAATTATGCGGATTATATATACAATACAATATATAATTGATTTTTTTTTTATTTTTCGTGTTATTATATAAATCATTATGTAACTCGCCGTTGCTGTCTGTCGTCGACATTAACATTTATTATTTTGCTTTCATCCATTGCCATTCAATATTTTTAAATATTATTATTAATATTTGAATGTGTAAAATACGGCGAGGTTCAATATATGTGTCTCCTCGTATATGTGCGGGTTGTTTAATGTTTTTTTTTTTATTGAGAGGTCATATATTTATTAATATTTTATTTCTGGTGTGTATATTCTATGGTGATTGCGACCTACACACTTTTTTTCCTTTTCTATAATTCTATAAAGGACAAAAAAAAAAAAAAAGGTAATTGATATATGTGTGTTAAGAATCGCATGACCTTATGATTATATTAAATTATATTGATTATATTAAATTATAGCCCTTTACGTATATGCGGTATAAAATTAAAGCCACGTATAGTATACAATAGAAATAAATATTTTAGATATTTTAGATCTTTGTCACTTAGTATTTGAGTTATGACCCGACACAGATTTCCCAAAGTTTTGCTATACTAACCCCTTATGAAAAAATGGATTTTTCACCGAATATTTTAAGTTTGAGCTAGCGGGCTGAAAACTTGCATACTTATGCTTTAAAGGGTGCTAAATTCGAATAAATAGGTTTCAGAACGTTTTAACCCTTAGTTTTTGAGTTATGGCCCTCCAAAAAAGATTTCCCAAAGTTTTGCTATACTAACCCCTTATGAAAAAATGGATTTTTCACCGAATACTTTAAGTTTGAGCTAGCGGGCTGAAAACTTGAATACTTATGCTTTAAGGGGTGCTAAATCCGAATAAATAGGTTTCAGAACGTTTTAGCCCTTAGTTTTTGAGTTATGGCCCGGCAAACATTTCCCAAAGTTTTGCTACACTAACCCCTTATGAAAAAATGGATTTTTCACAGAATACTTTAAGTTTGAGCTGGCGAGCTGAAAACTTGCATACTTATGCTTTAAAGGGTGCTAAATCTGAATAAATAGGTTTCAAAACGTTTTAGCCCCTAGTTTTTGAGTTATGGCCCTCCAAAAAAGATTTCCCAAAGTTTTGCTATACTAACCCCTTATGAAAAAATGGATTTTTCACCGAATACTTTATGTTTGAGCTAGCGGGCTGAAAACTTGCATACTTATGCTTTAAAGGGTGCTAAATCCGAATAAATTGGTTTCAGAACGTTTTAGCCCTTAGTTTTTGAGTTATGGCCCGGCAAAGATTTCCCAAAGTTTTGCTATACTATAACCCCTTATGAAAAAATCGATTTTGATTTTATTTTATTTTGGAATTATACCGAGATAAATTATAATATAAAAGTCCTATATTGTTCGATGCGGGGGTTTTGTTTTCGCAATTAATATATAAGTATAATTGCAATAAACAAAAATCAATCATTATAATTTAAAATAAAACATATTTGTATTTTATATAGTTTAAAAATAAAACTCTAAAGTTTAAATTTAAATTTCCGCAATTAAATTATAAATTTTAATAATGGTTGTTTTTCTTTTTTATATTTTTATTATATTTCGCAGGTAATTCAAAAAGTGTGTAATTCAGATATTGAATGCGATAGTAGTAGTACTACTGAAAATAATAATAATAATAATAATACAAATAGCACAAATGGTATGCATGAAGTGCAATTATCTGAAGAAGAAGAAGATGATGATCATTTAACGCCATTAATAATGGATAATCATACAATAGTTGTACTTGAGCACAACAATAAAGAATTATATAATACAGATATTTTGTGTTGTAATAATAATATTAATAAATTGAATATAAATAATAATAATAATAATAATAAAAATATAGATAATAATAATATTAAAAGTAATAAAAATTCCATTATGATTGAAAGTGAACCAAATCAATTATCATCATCAACATCTACATCATCATCGTCGTCGTCGGCCTCATCGTCATCATCGTCGTCATCGTGTATATCAGTATCACCACCACCACCACCATCATCTCCTACATCACCGTTATCCATGATTTTAAATAAAAATCGTGAATTTGTATTAAAACGACCGGTTGTTATTGTTGATGATCAGTGTAGTGATCCGCCGGAAATATCTTATGACAATACACAATTACAATTACATCATCAAGCATATCAGCGTCGTAATTCAAGTGAATCATCGACGACCACTGCACCATCATCGGCAAATGGTGATAGTGGTGAGGATGCATGTTTAACGTCATCCGATGAAAATGCACGAGATTCGGGTATTGATGTACATTTAAAATCAAATCAACTAAATACAAAATTAAATAATGCTATGTTAATTGAACATAAACAGCAATATATTGGTATTGGTAATGGCAATAATGATATTATTATGAATAGTGGTGATAATAGCGGCGGGGTCAGCGTTGATTGTGGTAACAGCGGTCCCATCGAACCACCGGATGATCAAGAAAATCAAACACCCATTGAAATACCCGATGATGAAATGGCCGAAAAAATTGTTCAACAAGTAGAATTTTATTTTTCCAATGATAATATACTAAAAGATGCATTCCTTTTGAAACATGTACGACGTAATAAAGAGGGTTTTGTTAGTTTAAAATTAATTTCAAGTTTTAAGCGGGTACGACAATTGACGAAAGATTGGCGTGTCGTTGGCTATGCCATAAAAATAAAAAGTAAACAAATTGAATTAAATGATTTGGCTTCGAAGGTACGTCGTCTGGAACCGTTACCGGTGTTCGATGAGACAATGCCATCGCGTACGGTGGTCGCCACCGATTTACCATGGGAAAAATGTACAATTGAAAAGGTTTCCGATTTATTTTCGAAATTCGGTGAAATAGCATTAATACGGATATTGCGTCCGGGTGCCTCAATACCAGCCGATGTCCGTCAATTCATTAATAAATATCCAGAATTACAACAAAAAGAATGTGCATTGGTGGAATTTACCGAATCACATTCAGCTCGTACAGCACAAACTTTACATGGTACAAAATTACCAACAACAACAACAATAACAACAACGGAAAATAATGGAAATAATAATTATGAAAATTCTGGTGGTATGCAAATATTTGAAATGGTTGCACCAAAAAAGAAAACTGGTAAAAAGGCAACAGTTGCCAAATTAATTGAAAATTATAAATATCAACATTTTAATGAAGTGGAACGTGCTCGTGGTGGTGTTACCAGTGTTACCAGTGGTGGCATTGCCAGTGTTGATGATTATAAATTACGTATACGTAGAAATAGTTCTGGTTATTATCAAAAATCATCAGATTCACCTAATAATCACCAATTAATTAACATTAATAATAATCAACATCATCAACGAAAATTTTCATTTTCTAATAATAATACAATAAATACTATGAACAATTTAAATAATCCCAATAATAATACCATGAATAATATTAATAATAATATGAATCATATGAATATTATTAGCAATAATAATAATAATATTCAAAATAATGAAAATTATGATCATTTCAATAATTTACGAAGAATAAGTAATTGTTCAACAACAAATACATCATCAGACGGTTCTAGAAAATGTTCAACGTGTTCAGATATCTCATATGGTACAACATGTTCGGAATTGTCATCATCGGCATCATCATCGTTACCGGGATCCAGACGTCCATCACAATGTTCGACTACTGCCGATTTATCCATTAGTCGACGTACATCAAATTGTTCGGTTAACGATTTACAATATCGTCGTTTATCCATTTGTGCAAATGAATTATGTTCATGTATGAATGGACGTCGTACATCGTCACAAAGTACAGATATTTATCGTCGATTATCACAATGTTCAGATAATAATAATAATAATAGTATTGGTAATAATAATAATGGTAATAATAATGTTAATAGACGATATTCAAATGGTTCATTATTAAATTTTGATCGTCGTCTATCGAGTCAATCATCAACAAATTCCGATTTACTAATGCGTCGTGTTTCATTTGATTCCGATTATGATCGTAAATTATCAATTGGATCAATTACCAATAATGCTGGAACTGGAACAACACAACAACCAACAACAACAACAATTGCCACAGCCGCTACAGCCGCAACCGCAATTTATGATAATGATTTTTATCATAACAATAATCATTATCACCATCATTATCAACAATTACAACAACAACAACAACCAATAGCACATATACCGTCCACATTACAACATCAACCTAATAATAATAATAACCATCATCATCACCATCACAATAATAATAATAATCATCATCATCATCAGCATCATAATAATACACATCAAAATTATAATCATCAAGTGCAACAACAACAACAACAACAAATTCCTCCTCAACAACAACAAGTAACAAACATTCAACAACAAATTATTCCTCAACATCGTAAAATTTCAAGTGTAGGTTTTGAACAAATACGTAAATATTCAAATGCATCGACGAATTCCGATCAGTATTACTGTAGTAATAACGGACGTAAAATTTCAACTGATTCAGGTTTTCAAGATCGTAAAATGTCAATCAGTTCAATGGGTAGTGATACATTTATTGGTGGTGGTGGTGGTGGTGGTACATCACCACGTTCACGTAGCAACAGTTTAATTAATATGGGAAATCATAATAATAATAATAATATGAATTATAATAATGGTGCAATGAACAACAATAATAATAATAACGGTATTTTAAATAATAAAATTGAAAATCTTGTACGAACACCAATTGGTCCCGATGGTAGTAAAGGTTTTAATGCAAGATCACGTAAAATTGGTCAAGTAATTTCACCCGTTTAGAGAACACGCGCACAGAAAACAATATAGAAATAGATTTTATTTTTTTTTTTTCTTTTTGTATAATATCATTTTTAAGTTTTCTCTTTTATTGTTTATTTGTTTGTTTGTTTTTTTTTTTATAAGTAAATTTTAATTAAGAAAAACTGAGAAAAAATTTTGATGCGATGCGACTTTTTATTTTATGTGAAAAAGTATAGTAAAAAAAAAACAGTTTTCAAAAAGAAAAAACAACGACAAAACAACGAAAAAAACAACAGAATTTTAGTAGAAACGGGGCTGTGCTTTTTTTGATAAATTCCAAAAAAATATTAAATTTCCTAAATTTTAGACTTTTTTTTTTGGAAAAAAATAAAATAAAATTATAATATAATAAAATAAGGGGGCGGCGGATTATATATTTTTTTAAGATTTTATGTATGCAAAAAAAAGAAAAACACTTTTCCATCTCTATAATAAAATTAAAATGCGATTTATATTAATTTTAATATTTTAATTATTTTTATCTATATATATAATGAAAAAAATTAATATTTTTTAGTATAATTTTATTCAATATCTAAAAAATTATTTCATTTCTTTAATTTGTATAATTTCTACTAAAAAAATAAAATTATTTCGACGATATAATATAATAAATATATGCTATTAAAAAAAAAAAAAGAAGAAGAATGAATATATATATAGAGGGGAAGAAAAAAATATCCACCCCACCCCCCCGAAAATTTTAATAAACATAATAATATTATAATTATAAATTCTTATATATTTTCATTCACATTCATTTGATAGAAAAACATTTTTTAATAATGTTATATACGCAAAATACGAAGATTTTGGTCTCAACTCAACATATATATATATATAAAAAAAACCAATACAAATACAGACGATTTTCAAATAAATCAAAAATAAAAATAAATAAAAAATAAAAAATAATTATTGTAAAAATTAGCTTTTAAAAAAAAACCGCTTTAAAATTGTGTATTATATTTTATATCAATTTTACAAAATAAAAATTCAAAAATTTGAAGAATGAAGAATATGCGAGTCTCGCAGCATCACAAAGTGTGTGTGAGTGTTTGTGGACAAAAAATTAATTAAATAAAAGAAAAAAATTAATAAAATACAAATTTTTTTTTTTTAAATTAAATATTAAAAAAATAATGTTTTGTCTTTTTATTATCATTTTTTTTTTTTGTGAATATGTTTAAATAAAAATAATATTAATTAATTAAACGTATACAGAAATTATATAAATAAATAAAAATAAACTGCGCTATTATATAGAAAAAAAATTTAATTTGAGATTTTTTTATTCAATTATATATATATATATTTAAATTATTATCGATTCACTATACTATATATATATATATATATATATATAATTAATTAAAAGTTCTCTCTCTTCCGTAGACACACACATCATATTTGTTTAATTAATATAATATGTATAATATATAATATAATATAGTATAATAATAAATATTTGTATAGATATTTTTAAATATATAAAAATATTTATATTTTAATTGTTTCAATGTTTCAATTGTTTTTGCTATACAGATTAACCCTAATTAATTAATTAACCCTGAAACGGAAGTCTGAAAGAAATCTTACGTTTTTTTTTTTTTTTTGCAATTAACCCTCAAACCCAACTTTTAAAAATTCAATCAATCAACACACTAAATATAAACTTAATTAATATGTCACACATGTTCTTAATATTCAAAAATTAATTGTATTGACAGCTGGTAAAGGTCACATCGAACACACATTGTAATAAAAATATATAGTTTGCCCGTAGCTATAAAACGTATATTAAAATGTTTATTAATAGATAATAAATAATTAATTATATATCATATATATATAAGAAAACCTTTCTATAATGCAAATTGCTCAGTGAAATGATTGATTTCATATATGATAGCCTTCATTCACGTTTCTTTTTCTTTATTTATATATATATATACTACTGTAACCACTATTAAATCGGACACCTTCTATTTTATTCGTATGCTCGACTTTCAGATGCAGAGAAAGGATTTTAAACAGTACCCTCCAATTTTATTTTATAAAATGATGGTTTTATAGTTAAATAATTGCGGCGCAGACAGAAGTAAAAAAAAATGTTTTAAATTCAATGTTTTTGTATGTATTCCTCATTTCAAAGATTTTTCCTTGGAATTCTTTACTCCTTCAATTGTAACTTTCATATCATGTTTTTACTTTGTTTTATTAATGCCCACAACGATTCTATTTGGACTTAAATCAGGACTTGAAGATGCCCATTTCTCAAAATGGGATTCCTTTACCCATTTCTTTAGCTTCCAACCAGTTCTTATAGTTGCTTTAGCGGTTTGTGGTAGAGCGCAACATCTTATATTGAAATGTATTCGTTCGCTGTTTGAATATAATTTAATAGTCGATCGCAAAATAAGGTAGTCATTTAATATATGAATGTGATTTTGGGCGGCGTTAACCGTACACTAAATGAAATCTAAATTAATAAAATTAAGTAAGCAAAATTAAAACACAGAAACTACTCCTTTTGAAATGTAAATTATAATGAAAGTTGAATGAAAATTTCACAGCGCGCGTTTTAAACAATCACGATGGAATGCTTCATTTTGTGTGTGTGAATTACTCGACGATTATCGGAATCACCGCAACAATAACAAATTTACATTCATCATCAAAATATAATGCAATTCCATTGCCGCAGAACTCAAAATTGTTTATAGTGTTTGGTTTTTTAACGAAAACCATTGAAAGGGGCTTTGATTTGTGCTGAAAAATTAATATAGGGATTATTATTAGGAAAAAAAAACATTGTTTAACAAAAATATGTCGCTGTATTTTTATCTTATATTCATATTATAGTACGGTTTATGAATCCATTGCCTTATCCACTTTCGTACGACTACTTTTTGGATTGCTGTTGACCATTTTAGAGTCATATCACTCACAGCAGTTCTCCTATTTACTCACA
This sequence comes from Dilophus febrilis, assembly GCA_958336335.1. NCBI lineage: Eukaryota > Metazoa > Arthropoda > Insecta > Diptera > Bibionidae > Dilophus > Dilophus febrilis. The sequence continues at coordinate 58,522,124 of OY284469.1, read as the reverse complement.
GTTGCGTTTATCACGATCAGTAAAATTAGATTTTACACCACTCTGACTGCGACTCAAATGAACCGGTTAAAACACATTTTATTTAAATATCTGATACGGTAGACTTACAATTAGTTAGATTAAGTTCTTTAGGAATATTTCGTATTATTCTTCTTAATAATAATAAGATTAAAAACAACCATACAGTCCCAATTTAAGTCCAATAGAATCATATTGTGGACATTAATAAAACAAAGGTAAAAAAGTATGAGAAAGTTACAATTGAAGGAGTGAAGAATTCATTGAAGGAAAAATCATTGAAATAAGAATACAAAAACATCGGATGACTTCAAAAATTTAGTAAATACCACATCTAAGAGAATTGATGCTATTATAAAGGCCAAAGGAGGTGTTACAAAGGAGATTAGTGGCGTATAAAATATAAGTGTCCGATATTATAATGGTCAATTTTTTTTTTTTTTTTGTGAAATTGAATCATTTTGGGATAAATTCTATAACTAATTGAATTTAAAACATTTTTTACTTCTGTCTGCGCCACAATTATTTAACTAAAACCCTCATTTTATGAAATAAAATTGGAAGGATTAAAAAATTATTGTTTAAAGTCCATTCTCGCGGGCATCTCAAAGTCGAGCATACGAATAAAATAGAAGATGTCCGATATAATAGTGGTTATAGTAGTATATATATACGTATATACAGATATACCAAAAGAAAAGTGCAACATACATATATATGTATATTATTAAAAAAATTTGATTCATGAGATAAATTTTTCATTTAAAAATAATTATTTTTGTTTTTTTTTTAAATTTTTATTCTACAATCTCTACACTATAGTATATATATAAAATATATTATAATTATTGAACATATATGCAGTCATAATAAAAAAAATAGACATTCGAATTTATATATATATATATAGTTTAATCAGAACACAATTATTTTAGCTAACGAGGTCGTTAATTTTTATTAAAAATATTATTTTGTATATGTGCGTTTTTATTATTAGTAAATTATATATATTTTGTTGTTGTTGTTGATTATTTGCTTATTTGTTTATTTTTAATAATCATTTTTAATTCTAATTACTCGTCGTCGTCGTCGTAATGATTGCGCGCTCATCGTTTTGGCATTGACCTTTTTCTATATTTTATTGTGTTATTATTGTGATCAACAACAAATTGAAATTACATTTTTTTTTTTTGTTTTTTTGGTTTATTTTTAAATATTTAAAAAAAAAAAAAAACACAATTTTTTCATTTGTATAATGTCGAGTAAAATATTTTAAAATTTGAAACAAATAGTACAAATTAATTTAACTAGATGGTAGTCTAGTTACAAAATGGTTTAAAACTTTACTGAGAAAAGCATATCGTATATATATACGTAAATTGTACGTAAAATGTGATTCGTTTTAGATTTATCTTAAGAAAAAATATATAGATACTGCTATATATTATTACACTGTTCCGCAATTCAATTTTGTTCGTTTGGTTTCATGCTTTTTTTTTATCCCTTCACGTTTTCTCGAATTGAAATTTTTCAACATTAGTTAATTTTTTATGCAAGAGCTCGCTAACTTTGAAGCTCTCGGCAGGTATATTATATAATTCCTAGCATCTATGACACCCTCAATAACAAATTATTCGATTTCTTATTGTACGTATATATATATCTACAAGGGTTTTTAGACATTTTTTTCAATAAATTTTCAAATCAATATCAAAACATATATATATATATGTAATTACAATTAAATTTAACACCTGTAAAAGATTTTCAATTAAAAAAAAAACCATATGCAAAATGAAATGAAAGTGATTATATATATATATATATTAGGATTGATAGTTTTTCAGACCTAACTTTTAATGATGAAAGTTTAAAGAAGTATTTAATAATAATAATAATAATAATATACCCGCACAATCATATATACATATGGATGGTTTTTAAATACTGAACAAAATTGAATGCTTTCCTTACATTCAAGACAAAAATCACTACATATATATATATATTTAATACATCACAAAAACACATTCAAGTCAAAACAAACACTTTATATATGCTTGACTGAATAGCTAATTGATTTATTATACTTCTTGTTATATAGAACTGAATCTTGTTAGTTTATAATATATTTATATTCTACAAAAAAAAAAAAAAAGAAAAGAAAAACATATATATACAGATAGATATAAATAACACTTATTCAAATTAGTTTTTGGTTGATTTGAGATCTAAAGATCTACTATATATTCATCATTGTATCAGAGATTATACATATGATTATACATATGAAAATCAGTAAAGTGTCATACGATCAGCCGAAAAAATTTGGAAGTCGAAGAATTGCAGGATGATTGTTGTATAAAAATGGGTGTCGAACGCAACAAGAGCTTTTGCAGCATTAGAGTTGAATGTAGGTAAATGCCTCTAGACCTAGATTTCTAAACGTTTGCATTCAATATGGGCATTCAATCAGAAAGCTATAGGAAAATGGGTCCCACATCAACTGGAAAAGGAAAATTCATAACTCAAAGCATACGAATCGATGAAAGAAGATGCCATATAAACATCTTGCCGAGCACAAAAAAAACATAGTTTTTTTTTTTTTTTTAGTCGAATTGTTACTCTGGCAAAGTGAAAAGTGTGGGTGTGGGTATTACGACAATCCTAAACGTAAAAAGCATCATATATATGTTGATCCCGGCCAACCACCATCAACTCAAAACAATTAAAACGCGCGATATTCATATTGCCGCAGATGCCATATGCGCTGTGTGAATTTGGTGGGATCGCAGAAGGGTGTCGTGCGTATATTATAAGCTGCTGTTAAAATCGAATGAAACGGTTACCCTCCGATCTGATCGCTACCGACGACAACTGGGTGAATTGGCTCAGAAGAAATTGAAAAACGAAAAACGACCATTGGTGATAGCTCGATAAAACACCACAAAGTTTTAATGCACGCTGATGACAATGCGTGCCAGACCGCACATTGTGCAAACATCGTTAAGGAAAAAATGGAAAGAGGCTCGGTTGGGATCATCTTGATCTTGATCACCCCCGCCCGTACTCTCCAGACCTTGCTCCTTCTGTTCTGAATACCATTTGTTCAGATCCATGATCCATGAGTCAGCCTGACCTGAGATGTACACGCTTTCGAAATGCTTGAAAAGATGTGCAAAAAATGGGTCGATGAATGGATTGGGACAAAAGATGAGGAGTTCTTCGAAACGAGGAATCAACAACAAACTTCCCTTCAAAAAAGATGGGAGGAAGTCATAGCTAACGCGATGGGCAATATATTAATGTTATAATGTACTCAATCCTTTTGTTGCCAGTTTCAAGCTAAAAAATTGACATTTTTAATGTAGGGTCCCAATATATATTATTTCAATGCGTTCAAAAGCAGCAAAAGTTTAAGTGAAATTTATTTTTCTTTATGTATCCAGCATGTACTTGTCTTTTTCCTACATATATATAGATACAAATACTATAAATAACTATATAAATATAATTTTATATAATTAAATGATGCTTAAGTCAAATATGCTTTTCAGATTTAATAATAATTTCTTTTTTTATATACATTTATGTGTTTTTTTTTTTATATGTAATTTAAAATATATATGAAATACATCAAACACTCAAAATATATAATATTCTAAAGGGGATCATCCCACTTCCCAGGATAATTAGCAATGAAAAAACATGTATTTAAAGTGATAAAAGAGAGATTAATGCTTTTATTATTATTATATTTATATTTTTGAAAATAATGCAACGCATGTTAAAGATGTTGAATATATATAATAAATAATTAAGTACATCATATATAAATATGTGATATATACATACACAACAGCCTAAAACGCCGCTGGAAAAAAAAGAAAATTTTGTTTTTCTTAAGTATATATAATTGCATATAATATATTTATTTATATCCATATATAATAGTATTATAATTGCGTTGACGAGAAGTTAAATTCCAAATATGTTTGTTTTAATTAGTATATGTTTGTTTTTATATGGATATATTCTGTCTTTATACATATACTATCCTCACTTGTATATTGGATATTTTTTATTTGGTGATTTATCATCATATATATGTATATAGTTACTTTTGAATAACATAAACATGAACGTAAAATGACGAATACATATAGTATGAATAACATTTTAGAGATTATACGGTAAAGGAATTAATTTTTAATATAACTTCTCTAGATAACAAATATGTCTATATATATATATATATACGGATATTTACTTATAATGGTTCACGATTTTTCGTCTCAGAGTGTTAATGAAAAAGGAACATCATATATAGAATCAATAGAATAATAGTGTCAGATTCTTATTGACTTAAAACCCCTTCCTTCTCGCGTCGCGAGCGATTGCAAAAAACCACCCTACACATTTTATGTCGTCTTCAATATATATATATATATATATATATATATAGGATTCTATTTAGTTTGGTCGCGTTTTTACAGCGACAGTAGTGAGAGTCACACGATTAATATTTGATATTTCATGGAATATAATCGCCCAATTATTAATTGAAAAATAAAAGATAACGCAGATTTTTCATGTGATTTCCATAGAAAAGAAAATAGAAATTGAAGAGAAAAAGATGAACAGCATCAGGGCCATATGTAATCCGCACAGATTTATAAAAAGAAGAAAATTCTTCTAAATTTCTGTATTCGTCATTATATATTCATAATTAATTAATTAATTAATTAATAATAAATATATATATAATATATGTATTTATACATTTTACCTAATTATAATAAAAGTTATTTATTTATTTTAAAATGGTTTTTGACTTAATATGCGCATATGTTTTATAAACATATTTTTTAAACCGCAAATCAAAAGTGTATATTTCAATTATTTATTATAAATCAAGAAAATTATACATTTATATATAATTTATCAAAATGACAATTATTAAAATGACTTAATTAAATTCAAAAATCCAATTAAATAAATCTAAAAAAAAAAATAAAATTTTTATTTAATTATCCCATATGAAAATTATAATTGATAAATATTTCTTTGCACATTAATTTTATATATATATGTGGCGATTCATAATATAATAAAAAATAATTAAGTCTATGATATAAACAAATACTTTATATATATATAAAAAATTAACTTATCACTTGACTTAACTCTTATAACTTTTATAATAATACATACATATATAAAATTGTATATTTTATATACAAAGAAAAATGTATGTATATGTATACTTAAAACTTTGAAAAATTGTCACTGTCATAATTAAATAACGAATTAGTCCCAGGTGATATTTTAATTTATATAAACATATCCAATAATATAAGATCATCGCGCTATATATACTACTCTAACCACTCTAATATCGCGGACACCTGCTGCTATTTTCGTATCGTATGCTCGACTTTGAGATGCCCGCGAGAAAGGACTTTAAACAATTAATTTTTTAATCCTATACTAATTTTATTTCATAAAATGATGGTTTTTTTGTTAAATAATTGCGGCGCAGACAGAAGTAAAAAAAAAACTTTTAAATTATCAATTATAGTTATGGAATTTAATTCAAAATGATTCAATTTAACAAAAAAAAAATTATTATTTGACCATTATAATATCGGACACTTATATTTTATAGACGCCACTATAATCTCCTTTGTAACGCCTCCTTTGACCTATATGACACCATCCATTCTCTTAGACGTTGTATTTACTAAGTTTTTGCATTCATCCGGTGTTTTTTGGTATTCCTCATTTCAATGATTTTTCCTTGGGAATTTTTCACTCCTTCACACTTTCTTATAATTTTTTAACTTTGTTTTATTAATGTCCACAATATGATTCTATATTGGACTTAAATCAGGACTGTATGGTTACATTTAATCTTATTATTAATAAGAATAATACGAAATATTCCTAAAGAATTTAATGTATGTCTAATTGTAAGTCTACCGCGTATCAGATATTTAAATAAAATGTGGTTTAACCGCGGTTCATTTGAGTCACAGTCAGAGTGTTGTAAAATTTAATGTTACTGCGATCGTGTGGTGAACGCAACTGTGAAAACATATAGGAGAACTGCTGTGAGTGATATGACTCTAAAATGGTCAACGCAGCAATCCAAAAAGTGGTCGCACGAAAGTGCGGACAAGGCAATGGATTCATAAACCGTACTATAATATGAATATAAAATAAAAATACAGCGACATATTTTTGTTAAACAATGTTTTTTTTCCTAATAATAAATCGCTATATTAATTTTTCATCACAAATCGCAAAGCCCCTTTCAATTGTTTTCAACAAAAAAAAAAAAACAAAACACTATAAACAATTTTGAGTTCTGCGGCAATGCGGGATAGCATTATATATTATTTTGATGATGAATGTAAATTTGTTATTGTTGCGATGATTCCGATAATCGCGTCGAGTAATTCACACACAAAAAAATGGAAGCATTTCATCGTGATTGTTTAAAACGCGCACTGTGAAATTTTCCAGTCAGTTATTATTGAGTTTACATTTCAAAAGGAGTCGTTTCTTTTTCGTTTTAATTTACTTATACTTAATTTTATTAATTTACATTTCATTTAGTGTACGGTTAACTCCCAAAACCGCATTCATATATATTAAATGACTACCGTTTGCGATCGACTATTAAATTATATTCAAACAGCGAACGAAACTACATTTCAATAAGATGTTGCTCTACCCCCAAAACCGATAAAGCAACTAAGAATTGGTTGGAAGCTAAAGAAATGGGTAAAGGAATCCCATTTTGAGAAATGGGAATTTTCAAGTTCTGATTTAAGTCCAATAGAATCGTTATGGGCATTAATAAAACAAACGTAAAAATCTGATATGAAAGTTACAATTGAAGGAGTGAAGAATTCCAACGGAAAAATCATTGAAATGAGGAATATAAAAACACCGGATGAATGTAAAAATTTAGTAAATACAATGTCTAACAGAATGGATGCTGTCATATAGACCAAAGGAGGCGTTACAAATGAGATTAGTGGCGTATAAAATATAAGTGTCCGATATTATAATGGTCAAATTGAATCATTTTGAATGAAATTCCATAACTATAATTGAATTTAAAAGTTTTTTTTTTTTACTTCTGTCTGCGCCGCAATTATTTAACTATAAAACCATCATTTTATCAAAATAAAATTAGAATAATTAAAAAATTAATTGTTTAAAGTCCTTTCTCGCGAGCATCTCAAAGTCGAGCATACGATACGAATAAAATAGCAGGTGTCCGCGATATCAGAGTGGTTAGAGTAGTATTATATAGATGAATTGCACCAATTGCAAATATAGTATTTATACATTTTAATTACATATAAATAAACTTAACTATATATATATATATATATATGTGTGTGTAATAACGAAATATAAAGATCCTTATTCTAATTAGTAAAAATTGATGAAATATTAAGATTGGCATTATTCCAGAATTATATATATACATATTTCTTTCAACAATATTAAACGGAATATTTTAGTGAACGTATTAATTTTCATGATATTTGTATAATATATATAGTTTAATTTATTGTTTAAAATATAAATTAATTATAATAATATATAGTATATATATAATAAAATATTATTGTAGCATTCATCTTTAATTTATAAAATATTTGTCATCCATTTTGATTTTCATATTGATAATCACACACACACACACACACACACAGTAAAACATATATACGTAACATATATAACTTTCAATAAGCCGGCGCGATGATAAATCGATCATTGTGAATAAAATTCTCTAACCGCAAATTATTAAGCATAATTAAAGTAACTGCGATTATCCTACGACATTGATCCTTATATAGGAATCTGAATCTGGACGAACGTATATATTCATCAATATTATAGAGTGTAATGCGGATATATTTAAAACAAAAAAAAAAGTCTTTATGAACTTGTTGCGGTTATGGTTTCAGACATGTTTTCTGTTATAATTTTGTATAACAAACGCGCATAAATACTAAAAAAATTAATTAACTATAATCGCCGTATATATATATATATTAAATGAAATCACTGCCGCCGCAATAATAAAACTCAAACAACTCTTTTTAGTTAAAAACCATGCAGTTTTTTGTTGAAATTTCTTATTGTAAAAAGTATCTTCCCCCTAAAATCCATTTATTATTTTGCCAAGTTAAAAAATACATCTCTGAATATATATGTTTATTTTTGGTTTAACTAATTGTTTTTTTATATATGTACATTTTTCTTTTCTTATAATTACTCGACAATTAACATTGCTACAATATATAATGATTTTTTTTTTTTTTTTTTTATATTATACATAACATAGTTAAATGCAGTATAGTGGTATATTAGTATATATAAAATTGTAAAGTAAATTTTCCAAATCTTTTACGTACATATATATTTACGAACTTATTTTAATGAACGTTTTATTTTCTTTGAACTTTTAGTATATTTAAAATTAACATATGAATTTAAAAGAAGTTATTTCTAAGAAGTTTTTTTTTTTTCGGCATATACCATTTTTTGAGACAAAAAAATTTTATGAATCAATACATAAATAGATATTTTTTTACATATATAAAAAAATAAATCCTCTTGTTATACGCAAATTATATATAATGTTGAGGCTCGCGCAAATAACTTAATTATTTATATATATTCTGTGAATCTCTGATCGATTTAAGAAGAAAAAAGAAAATGTATATTAAAAAGGAATGTAATGAAAAATATTTTATTTAACAATTTGTCTAAACCGCGCTATGTCAACCTTTTATATATATTGTCTCAAGCTCAACTGTGCATGCATATTTAAAAAAAAAAAAAATCAAAAGGAATGTCATTTTTAACGCAATTTATAAAAAATAATATAAAAAATATTTCACAATTTGCCAACTGCATCTATATAATAAATATAATTATATAGATAAATTTATATATAGTTATCTATCGAGTACATGCATGACAGTAATTCTAAAAGAACGGATTTTCAAATTTAGATGTTTTTACTAAAACCCGATAATTGATCAAATCAACCTCTAACCATTCAATTTTTAAGGGTGAAATTTTCATGAAATGGTATTGATTTTAAGACCGAATCTTAAGTAAAATAAGCTGAATTTTCTGAATTTAAAATAATATTATGGGGTGTCCATACAAAAAGTATGGTTAAATTGATAATCTTTAACATTTATAGATTTTAACTATAGAATTTGTTCTATAAACCCATTTGAAATGTAAAAGAAGTTTTTAGAGAATTTAATTATCTTTCGATTGACGTACGGCCCGTCATTCTATCTCAACGGGTTGCCAAGTTATGGCAATTTTACTACACCCCTTATATAATAAAAAGTTTGTTTTTTTTACCCGTTACTTGATCAAATCAACCTCTAATCATTCAATTTTTAAGGGTGAAATTTCCATAAAATGGTATTGATTTTAAGACCGAATCTTAAGTAAAATAAGCTGAATTTTCCGAATTTAAAATAATATTATGGGGTGTCCATACAAAAAGTATAGTTAAATTGATAATTTTTAACATTTATAGATTTTAACTATAGAATTCGTTCTATAACCGCATTTGATATGTAAAAGAAGTTTTTAGAGAATTTAATTATCTTTCGATTGACGTACGGGCCGTCATTTTATCTCAACGCGTTGCCAAGTTATGGCAATTTTACTACACCCCTTATATAATAAAAAGTTATTTTTTTTTACCCGATAATTGATCAAATCAACCTCTAACCATTCAATTTTTAAGGGTGAAATTTCCATGAAATGATATTGATTTTAAGACCGAATCTTAAGTAAAATAAGCTGAATTTTACGAATTTAAAATAATATTATGGGGTGTTCATACAAAAAGTATGGTTAAATTGATAATCTTTAACATTTATAGATTTTAACTATAGAATTTGTTCTATAACCCCATTTGATATGTAAAAGAAGTTTTTAGAGAATTTAATTATCTTTCGATTGACGTACGGGCCGTCATTCTATCTCAACGGGTTGCCAAGTTATGGCAATTTTACTATACCCCTTATATAATAAAAAGTTATTTTTTTTACCCGATAATTGATCAAATCAACCTCTAACCATTCAATTTTTAAGGGTGAAATTTCCATGAAATGATATTGATTTTAAGACCGAATCTTAAGTAAAATAAGCTGAATTTTCCGAATTTAAAATAATATTATGGGGTGTCCATACAAAAAATATAGTTACATTGATAATCTTTAACATTTATAGATTTTAACTATAGAATTTGTTCTATAACCCCATTCGAAATGTAAAAGAAGTTTTTAGAGAATTTAATTATCTTTCGATTGACGTACGGCCCGTCAATATATCTCAACTGGTTGCCAAGTTATGGCAATTTTACTACACCCCTTATATAATAAAAAGTTATTTTTTTTACCCGATAATTGATCAAAATCAACCTCTAATCATTCAATTTTTAAGGGTGAAATTTCCATAAAATGGTATTGATTTTAAGACCGAATCTTAAGTAAAATAAGCTGAATTTTCCGAATTTAAAATAATATTATGGGGTGTCCATACAAAAAGTATGGTTAAATTGATAATCTTTAACATTTATAGATTTTAACTATAGAATTTGTTCTATAACCCCATTCGAAATGTAAAAGAAGTTTTTAGAGAATTTAATTATCTTTCGATTGACGTACGGCCCGTCATTATATCTCAACTGGTTGCCAAGTTATGGCATTTTTACTACACCCCTTATATAATAAAAAGTTATTTTTTTTACCCGATAATTGATCAAATCAACCTCTAACCATTCAATTTTTAAGGGCGAAATTTCCATAAAATGGTATTGATTTTAAGACCCAATCTTAAGTAAAATAAGCTGAATTTTCTGAATTTAAAATAATATTATGGGGTGTCCATACAAAAAGTATGGTTAAATTGATAATCTTTAACATTTATAGATTTTAACTATAGAATTTGTTCTATAACCCCATTTGATATGTAAAAGAAGTTTTTAGAGAATTTAATTATCTTTCGATTGACGTACGGCCCGTCATTATATCTCAACTGGTTGCCAAGTTATGGCAATTTTACTACACCCCTTATATAATAAAAAGTTATTTTTTTTACCCGATAATTGATCAAAATCAACCTCTAATCATTCAATTTTTAAGGGTGAAATTTCCATGAAATGATATTGATTTTAAGACCGAATCTTAAGTAAAATAAGCTGAATTTTCCGAATTTAAAATAATATTATGGGGTGTCCATACAAAAAGTATGGTTAAATTGATAATCTTTAACATTTATAGATTTTAACTATAGAATTTGTTCTAAAACCCCATTTGATATGTAAAAGAAGTTTTTAGAGAATTTAATTATCTTTCGATTGACGTACTGCCCGTCATTCTATCTCAACGAATTGCCAAGTTATGGCAATTTTACTACACCCCTTATATAATAAAAAGTTATTTTTTTTACCCGATAATTGATCAAAATCAACCTCCAATCATTCAATTTTTAAGGGTGAAATTTCCATAAAATGGTATTGATTTTAAGACCCAATCTTAAGTAAAATAAGCTGAATTTTCCGAATTTAAAATAATATTATGGGGTGTCCATACAAAAAGTATGGTTAAATTGATAATCTTTAACATTTATAGATTTTAACTATAGAATTTGTTCTATAACCCCATTTGATATGTAAAAGAAGTTTTTAGAAAATTTAATTATCTTTCGATTGACGTACGGCCCGTCATTCTATCTCAACGGGTTGCCAAGTTATGGCAATTTTACTACACCCCTTATATAATAAAAAGTTATTTTTTTTTTACCCGATAATTGATCAAATCAACCTCTAACCATTCAATTTTTAAGGGCGAAATTTCCATAAAATGGTATTGATTTTAAGACCCAATCTTAAGTAAAATAAGCTGAATTTTCCGAATTTAAAATAATATTATGGGGTGTCCATACAAAAAGTATGGTTAAATTGATAATCTTTAACATTTATAGATTTTAACTATAGAATTTGTTCTAAAACCCCATTTGATATGTAAAAGAAGTTTTTAGAGAATTTAATTATCTTTCGATTGACGTACTGCCCGTCATTCTATCTCAACAGGTTGCCAAGTTATGGTATTTTTACTACACCCCTTATATAATAAAAAGTTTGTTTTTTTTACCCGATAATTGATCAAATCAACCTCTAACCATTCAATTTTTAAGGGTGAAATTTCCATGAAATGGTATTGATTTTAAGACCGAATCTTAAGTAAAATAAGCTGAATTTTCCGAATTTAAAATAATATTATGGGGTGTCCATACAAAAAATATAGTTACATTGATAATCTTTAACATTTATAGATTTTAACTATAGAATTTGTTCTATAACCCCATTCGAAATGTAAAAGAAGTTTTTAGAGAATTTAATTATCTTTCGATTGACGTACGGCCCGTCAATATATCTCAACTGGTTGCCAAGTTATGGCAATTTTACTACACCCCTTATATAATAAAAAGTTATTTTTTTTACCCGATAATTGATCAAAATCAACCTCTAATCATTCAATTTTTAAGGGTGAAATTTCCATAAAATGGTATTGATTTTAAGACCGAATCTTAAGTAAAATAAGCTGAATTTTCCGAATTTAAAATAATATTATGGGGTGTCCATACAAAAAGTATGGTTAAATTGATAATCTTTAACATTTATAGATTTTAACTATAGAATTTGTTCTAAAACCCCATTTGATATGTAAAAGAAGTTTTTAGAGAATTTAATTATCTTTCGATTGACGTACTGCCCGTCATTCTATCTCAACGGGTTGCCAAGTTATGGCAATTTTACTACACCCCTTATATAATAAAAAGTTATTTTTTTTACCCGATAATTGATCAAAATCAACCTCTAATCATTCAATTTTTAAGGGTGAAATTTCCATAAAATGGTATTGATTTTAAGACCCAATCTTAAGTAAAATAAGCTGAATTTTCCGAATTTAAAATAATATTATGGGGTGTCCATACAAAAAGTATGGTTAAATTGATAATCTTTAACATTTATAGATTTTAACTATAGAATTTGTTCTAAAACCCCATTTGATATGTAAAAGAAGTTTTTAGAGAATTTAATTATCTTTCGATTGACGTACTGCCCGTCATTCTATCTCAACAGGTTGCCAAGTTATGGTATTTTTACTACACCCCTTATATAATAAAAAGTTTGTTTTTTTTACCCGATAATTGATCAAATCAACCTCTAACCATTCAATTTTTAAGGGTGAAATTTCCATGAAATGGTATTGATTTTAAGACCGAATCTTAAGTAAAATAAGCTGAATTTTCCGAATTTAAAATAATATTATGGGGTGTCCATACAAAAAGTATGGTTAAATTGATAATCTTTAACATTTATAGATTTTAACTATAGAATTTGTTCTATAACCCCATTTGATATGTAAAAGAAGTTTTTAGAGAATTTAATTATCTTTCGATTGACGTACGGGCCGTCATTTTATCTCAACAGGTTGCCAAGTTATGGTATTTTTACTACACCCCTTATATAATAAAAAGTTTTTTTTTTTACCCGATAATTGATCAAATCAACCTCTAACCATTCAATTTTTAAGGGTGAAATTTCCATGAAATGGTATTGATTTTAAAACCGAATCTTAAGTAAAATAAGCTGAATTTTCCGAATTTAAAATAATATTATGGGGTGTCCATACAAAAAGTATGGTTAAATTGATAATCTTTAACATTTATAGATTTTAACTATAGAATTTGTTCTATAACCCCATTTGATATGTAAAAGAAGTTTTTAGAGAATTTAATTATCTTTCGATTGACGTACGGCCCGTCATTCTATCTCAACGGGTGGCCAAGTTATGGCAATTTTACTACACCCCTTATATAATAAAAAGTTATTTTTTTTACCCGATAATTGATCAAATCAACCTCTAACCATTCAATTTTTAAGGGTGAAATTTCCATGAAATGGTATTGATTTTAAGACCGAATCTTAAGTAAAATAAGCTGAATTTTCCGAATTTAAAATAATATTATGGGGTGTCCATACAAAAAGTATGGTTAAATTGATAATCTTTAACATTTATAGATTTTAACTATAGAATTTGTTCTATAACCCCATTTGATATGTAAAAGAAGTTTTTAGAGAATTTAATTATCTTTCGATTGACGTACTGCCCGTCATTCTATCTCAACGGGTTTCCAAGTTATGGCATTTTTACTACACCCCTTATATAACAAAAAAGTTATTTTTTTTACCCGATAATTGATCAAATCAACCTCTAACCATTCAATTTTTAAGGGTGAAATTTTCATGAAATGGTATTGATTTTAAGACCGAATCTTAAGTAAAATAAGCTGAATTTTCCGAATTTAAAATAATCATATTTATGAGTGAATATGTTCAATAGTAGTGTTGAACGTTCTCATGTTACACAAGAAATAATATGATTATAATAATTGTATAATTATATTATAAAATTGTGATTTTCCGACTTCGTTTTCTTTCTATATACACATTTATATGCGTACGGTTGATATTTTATTAAATTTAAGAGTGAATTATTATATATGGTTTTACAAAAAAAAGGATGCAATATATAATACATATATAAAACAAAAATAAATATATAATTAAATTAATGATATATATTTAAACATGATACTAATTAAGATTAGTTTTTTTTTTACTCTTCGTATATCATTTCAAAAATAAAACATTTGAATGCATTCATTATTATATAATTTAATATGTTTCGTATGTGCTCTTATATATATATATATATATATATATATATTATATGCTTGTTGCGTTCACTTCACATATATACGAGAGTACACAAGTGTACATATTATATATGATATGAAATGAAAGAATTTAAACATTTGAAATGTGATAATTGCATTAGGTGATTTATTAGATTTGTTTGTAATTTAATATTGTATATACTATACATAATACATATGGATAAATTAAAAATAAGAATTATTTATTTCGATTCCAATTATGACAAAAACCTAATTTGATTTATATGTTATTTTATTATGATATTTTTTAGATATTTGTTTGTTTGTTTATATATAGTACTATATACAAAGAAAAAAAAATGAATGAAAAGAGATTTATAATATTAATAAAACGTGACTTTTAATATTAGTAAATTAAAAAAAGAATTGAGAATTTATATATCAAATTAATATGAAAAATTCTACGAAAATTCGTATTTCTTCGAAAAATTTATCGAAGGACATTTATAATTATTGTGGATTAAATTTTAAAGTGAGAAAAATCCTTAGTGGTGGTTACATATATAATCTTTGTTTTACTGCAATCATTTTCAAAACGTGCGATTATTTATCTACACAATTAGATTTCCTTTAACATCGCATTTAAAGAATATACATTTTATATCTATAATTTAATTAATATATATGTATTAATATTTTAAAGACTCATAAATAAACAAACATCATATATATGCTGCATATGGGACATTTTCAAATTGGCGCCACAAATATATTGTATATATGTTTTTATATTTCGTTCCCATATCCTTAATCATCACAAAAATTCTTATATCTAAATACAAAATAAAAAAAAAAAAAATAAGTAATGAATCTCATTTTTAAAGGATGCGTATATTATATAAATATAATTTTGAATATATTTTTATAATTAGCGCGATAGTGTGTATAATGAAAAAGGACATGAATATTTTACGTGAAAAATTAAGAATATTATAAGCGACTTATAATAAGCGATCTATATATATTTCTTCTATATATATTTAAACAAAATGCACATTATGTAAAATTGATTGCTTAATTATAAATAAAAAAAAAAAAACAACAAACAAATGTAAAATGCTCATGTATGTCATTTACAAATATCAAATAATATATATAGAAGATTTATTTCTTAATTGGCGCCACCATATAAATAGAGCACCTATATAGATATATTCTGATACTATATATAACTATATATAATTAAAACATATGTGCATTAGCATATTAGCATCCCTTATATTATTACTTTATATTATCGCATTCAATCGCTCTATGCGCGATGATTTCAAATTTGATAACGATTTAAATTGAAATTTAAAGCCAAAATTAAATAATATTTATTTGAAAAATAAATTGAATAAATAAATTAATATAAAAGGGTGATTTTTTAGAAAAGCTATAGGACAATTTTTCAAAAAAAAAAAAAAACACATAAAATTCAGAAAAATGCATCAAAAATCTTTATTTGATAGTCGATATAGTACGACGACGGTCCATATATAATTTAATGTTTGAAGATTTCATTTCATGCAAATGTTGACCTGCTTGACTGCACCTCATCAAATGGTCCAATGGTTCGCTAAAGTCCAATTTTGGCATACTCTTTTGGCCAACATTTCGGCCGACGGTATCTCACGACAAAAAAAATTCTTCAATGTTGTCTTCCTGCAATGCGTCAATGGGCGAAGGGCGGGCTTGTCTGTATTATAGACATGATGGGCTTTAACATAGCCCCACGCACAAAAAAATAGTCTAAAGGCGTCTGAAATCGCACGATCTAGGGGCGGCCAATTGAACGTGAACAGTACTAAACGTGAAATAAAATACAGTTCACCGAACGAACTCGCCTCTCATTGACCACACATTGTCCATTGTTTCGCGTGCTGTGTGTGGCACCGTTGAAGGCACCGTCTTGTTGATGAAACCACATGTCATGCAAGTCCGGCTCTTGCATTTTGGGCAAAAAAAAAAAAACAGTTGGATATCATCTCACGGTCGGGCGCTTACCATTACGCTCACAGTTACGTTACGATTCGCATCATCTTTGTAAGAAGTACGGTACGGTACGGTCCAATGATGTCACCGCACCAGCCCATAAACCGCACCAAACTGTAACTTTTTCTGGATGCATTGGTATGCATTGGCTGCGTTGCAATGCGCTTCTGGCTGATATTCACTCCAAAATCGACAATCAATTCTGCTTATGGGTACGTACCCATTTGAACCAAAAATGAGCTTTGTCGTCGCTGAACACAATTTCATCGCGATGAATTTTCTTAACGCAGAGCCAACGCATTTTAATAATAAAATTCAATTTCAATTTGCAAGCGTTGTTCGTTTGTAAGACAAGACGATTCATGCGGTTAAATTATAGACCGCAAACTGAAAATGTTTGTGACAGTGAAACAAAAAAACACGAAACGTGCGCGTCAGCTATGTTTAAACCATAGTGTGGCCAAAAAGATAATAGCTAAAAAATCACCCTTTACAATATATTAAAAAGTAAATTAAATTCAAAGAAAAAATATAATTAATAGAAAAAGTGTCATAATAATTATTTTAATTCATGCTTCACACATTAATTTCTATATACGCTTAAAAATTATAATTAGTACATTCGTTTACTCTAAACAAATTTCCATGTTTTTGCTTTCGCACAGGTTTGTGTATTGTATACTATACTACCTTTGCTCAGAAACTCGCAACCCTAACCGATTTTAAGATAAAGCTTACGTTAAGTTCAAAGATCCGGTAGTATGTTATACAGAACCACTCATTTCTATCCCCATTATTATTGTATCTGACTATTTTTGTTCATCACGTGTATTTGTCTCGCGATAAGAGTTTTAAAATGTATATATGTTTGGGTGATATTTTAAAAATATCATGAAACATTGCGATTGATGATTAGGATTGGTGATTCCTCTGATGATGTACACGCAATTACGTGCTTTCTGTTTTCGGTGTTTGTCTGATTTTTTTTCTTAAATATATTTTATATATATTTAATGACGAGGATATGAGACACACATTATTAAAAATTAAATAATGTAACACTTTTGCTTCATATCACATATATATGCATCGCATTTCATGAACGATATGATATGGCGATGTCATATATAAATATAATTAATGTCTCAAAGTTTTTATATTCATATTCAAAAAAGATATATTTTGTATATCTATTCTATATATAGCGATACATTTTCTTATTCTATATATAGAGAATAGAGCAGAGATATATGTTAAGAGCTCATAAAGAAAAAAATTAATTTGTAAAAAGAAATGATTGAAATTGTTGAAATATTATGATTAAGCGAATAAAACAGTATAGAAACGATCATTATAACCTACAACAACATAATTTATGATTCCATATTAGAATATCCATGGGATTGATTTTCGCACGTACAACCGACGATTGCGGTTTGCGGCCGCCGAGAAACAACGCTAAAATCCGCGTGGTTGGTTTCATAATTTATTATTGATTTTTTTGGCAGTCATCGACGCATCTGGAAATATTCTATGTGAAAGTTCAACAAACAAAACCGCCATTATTCGGTGTCATTATCGGACAATTCAAAGAGTTTATCTATACGATATTATAATGATATATTTCTACAGATCATATGGTCCGAGGGTTCGAGGGTTAAATTATTATATAAACCATATTTAAGAATTTTTTTAAAAGAGTTATATTATATATTTCATCATCATATATAAACAACAGCAGAGATTATTATATATATGTATATAATTAAACTATTAAAGAAATTTGAGGATATGATTTATTGAGTGACAATTTTACGTAAAGTTATTAACATTCTTTTTCATTTTTTTTATTATCTTATCATATAAAATAAAAACGCATTCATTATATTATTTATAATTAAACAAATATATGTTTATTTATGTATATTTATTTTATTTAAGATTCTTATATTTATAAAAGTGAATCGCCCATAAATCATTTCCTATAAAATTAGTAAATTTTAATTAGAGTTTAAAATGGATCATATAATATATAATGATATTACCGCAGAGCTGTAAAACAGAATATATTTTTCCCAATAGCTACTGTCCTTTCAACTAATAATAAATGTTTATATATACAATTCAACAAACTGCGACTTTCAAGTTTTTAAAGAAGCGTTCTTATACTGTTGGAACGTGAAGCTTCTGCAAATGGGATTAAGGGTAAAAACGAGGAGAAAACCAAGTACTAATGATCGCACCAACGAACAGTAGTAGGTTTATGGCACAACGACAACATCCAGAGCGTATACCAATTGGTCAGAACAACAGATGAAACGGCGGACAGGTACCTTGGAAGCTACCTTTTGGAAGCAGCGGCATAAACAGTGAAAACGATATAGCCGATGAGGAAATTCAATCCCAGGATTGCTTCGGGGGAAGAACAAGGCCTTTTACCGTGTTTGCGAAAGATGTCGCATTCTCGTCGAAGACATGGTGAGTAAAACATTGAAACTAAAAAGTTATATCAAACACACTAGACCTCGACCAATTGTCACCTACGGTTCGGAAACGTGGTACAAATGACACAGGCCACACCGAACGGCGACTTGGAGGGACTTGGGAAAAGAAAATACTATGCCTCACCTTTGGACCGACTTTGGAGGAAAGGGGAAAGGGGTGGCGTATAGGCGGTTCGATTTCGAGCTATATAAACTATATATATATCGAATTCGAGACATCGTTCGACCAATCATTAAGATTGGTCGCCTGAGGTTGTTTGGTGGTCATGTGTTGGTACGAATGAATGGCGATCGTATACCGCTGTAAAAATGCTGGACAGCAAACCGCGGGCGGATCTATAGGAGTGTGGGAAGACCGCGGCGGGGTAGGTGGAAAGGTGAAGAGAAGTAGAAGTGGACCTTCGGGCCCTCGGCGTTTTCGGGCTGACGGACGTTGGCGGTTTGAATATAGGTCCGGTTGGAGGAGGCTGTTAATGATGAACGCCAATACCAATTGTAGGTTGTAGGCGCGCAGAAGTATAAGAAGTAAGTTTTCAAGACTTTCAAAATCTTCTTCAGTTTCAAGTATAATAATATAATATCTCATCTTATTATTTGACTAAAAATTGTTTATCCTATATAGTGAGAAATTCTTTTAGATATTACCGTAGCGATTTTATTAATTTTTTAATGCATAAAATTCGTAATGCCGCAGCGACGCTATTTCAAAATGAAAATTATTCCAATTTTTTTTTAACTTTTTGATACAAAAAATCAATGGATTTTTAAGGTAATTTCTATGATTCCTAAGGATCAATAAGGATGTTCTAGTAATTAAATCACTGTAGAATTTTGATTATCAATCGATTTTTTTTTACAGTTTGGAAGTTATAAACTTATGTATTCTGGTGATTTTATCTATGAAAAAGGAAAATGATTTCTTTATACTGCGCAGACAAATTAAAAAAAAAATATAAATACAATATTGTAAATGTTGCTGTATAAAATCATATAAAATCACATATCAATTAACAATTCAATAAACTATTATATATACACATTTTTATTTTAGTTAATTTTGCGTTAAACGTATATAATTTAAAATTTAAATTATTATTATTATTAATACATCACGCAGATATATATATATAATTAAACAACCCAATTAAAAAAAAAAGATTTTATTTTTTTGGCTTAACGTGCGCTTAGCAATAATGCTTATATACATTAAAATTATATTAGAGATAATAAATTTAAATTAATTGTGAGTTATTTTTTTGTTTTCTCTTTAAATTTTACTTATTTTACTTGTTCTTTTATTATAAAATATAAACAATTTTGGGAAACGCCTCGCTATATATTTGCTGAATATTATTTTTGTGAATGAATGTAAATGAATGTAAATAAGGCGGATAATTTTTAGATCTTTTTTCATAAATATAATAAACATCTCGTAAAAGAAAATAAAGATCTCGCGCTATTTAGAAAATTATATAAATATATAAAAAGAAGTTGTTTTAAAATATAAAAAATTTATTATTTCACACTATTTCACTCAAAACATGTGTGTAGGTTTTTTTTTATATTATTTATTTTAAAACCCTGTAACCGATGTTATAATTTTTCTTTAGTTAGTTCTCGGTTACGTTTCATTAATTATTCACGCAGAATATTATATTGTTATATATTTTTTTAAAACAATTTAATTCTTTTATTGGTAGTTTTTAAAAACAAAAATATTATAAATATATTAAACTTATTTTATTTGAATTTAAATTACATTTTGTGCTGTTATATAATTATGGAATCCGCAAGTTCAACAACAATGAATTCTTTTCGTTTAAAAAATAGCTTTTCAATAGAAAATATTCTATCGTCTAAACCAATAAATTATAATAATAATAATAGATTAATATCATCGGCGGCGGCGGAAATTCGAATACCACAAATAAATGTCGTTATGAATAATCATGATATAAATAACGGTATAATAAATAATTATTCAGTGCCACGAGAAAATAATACTCAAGTGATAAATAATAATATTGATAATAATAATAATAATAATAATAATAATAATAATAATAATGGAAATAGTGAATTAAATAAAAATTATTATTTTGTGAATCATCAGAAATTTTTAAAATCTTCTGATAAACAACATTTTATTAACGATGACATTTCATCGGAAACATGTAGTGATGATATTGCATCTGAAGAAAGTATTTGTAAGTGATTTTTATAACAATAAATTTAATCGAATTTTTTTTTTTGTAATGTATTCGCAATTCAAATATAGATATTATCCGCATCGCATTATCCTCGTTGTTAATATATGTTTAGTGAAAAATTATAAATTCAAATTAAGTTAAAAATTATATAAGTAAATATTCCAAAATAAGGTAGAGTATTATATAGCTATTAGTATATAATTTCGGGAAAAATATATTTAAGTATTCCCTAATGAACTCTATATGAACATTTTGTTGATCAAAGTGCTTTCTAAATATACCGCAGCAAACCAAAATGTAAGAGATAAATTAACAAGACATGCTTCACTAAGTGCAATAAATTCTGCTTCAGTTGAGGAAAGTGCTACGCATCTTTGTTTACGACACATCCAACTTACGACACTATATTGTGAAGAATGAACATAATAAACCCACGCTATATTTGACTTTCTGTCTTTTTGTATTCTCAGTCCAGTTCGCGTCCGCATAACCAAAAAATTCGTCATTATCTGAATTATTAATTTTACCAAACACGCGAGTCTTATAATATGTAGATAATGTTCCTTTTAAATATCTCAGAATGTACGCGTTTTAGTTCATTCCAATCTGATCCTGCGATATGGATTACTCGTCTTTTACTCGCCAATATTTTAAGAAACCGCTGCGGCTATATATCCGGTCTCGTGTTTAAAGAAATAAATAGCAGCAACAACCTAAAAAGCTGTTCTGAAATCCAGTATTATAGATACCATCAACAAACCCTCATCGGTATTCTTAGTTCTTCGGTAACTCAATATCATCATTGAATGGAATTGTTGATGGTTTTTGCCCGTAAGAGCCCGTAATCATGAATTAGTTGACTAATATAGTATAGTTATATAGTTTGATAAACTATATAGTTGCCATCAATATCTCTGTTCACTTCCATACCCATATATAATGCCTCACTATTCCCAAATCTTTAATTTCTATTCCATTGTGTGTATGCCAGATATTATATCATTTATTGACTCCAGCGATTTTGCCGCCGCAATAATATATAATCAACATACATATATATTAATATAAAACACCAACGGTTTTTGTTCCATTTACTATATACAATCATATGGATCTGTCTTACTCTGAATATAAATTCATAATTAATTAATATATCATTAATTTCATTATTCCAAACGCGAGCTGCCTGCGTTTTAATCCATATTTATATATACTTCTTTGTAATCTGCATACCATATATTTCACACTTACCCTCTTCCTCGAACCCATATAGGTGGTGGTTGCTTCATATAAATTGTTTCATTCAATTTACGATTTAGGAAAGCCGTTAAATGTTGTTGTATATTTAATTTTTCTTTTGATGCTATTGCAAATAAGATTCGAATCGTTGTTTGTCTAACGCAACGGCGGTGCAAATATCTGATCATAAAATCCACACCGAATTTCTGTGAAAAACCCTGTGCAACTAATCTCGCCTTATTATAACGACAGATATTACCTTTTTCATCGCATAATATCCATATATATAATGTCAACACATTTTCCGGTTGAAAATTGATTTCGCGCGAATCTACGCGGTTTTTTGTGTCCATGTAAAACCTCGCGCGCTATATTCTAAATATATAATATGCCGTGCGAACGATTAATTTTTTAACAAATTTTTTGAATCAATTCAAACCGCTACTGATGATGATCATAACCGCATATATATATATATATCAATTTTGAAAAAAAAAAAAATCAATCATTTCAACAAGTATTTTATTTATGTGTTTAAAATAAATTTAAAGTTATTTATATATTTTTGATATATAATTTTTGTGTTTTTCGTTTGTTACATTTTCTTTTTTTTTAAAAACAAAATAATAATAAACTTAAAAAATATATATTTCTTAATCGTTCTCTAATTGCTTTTCAATTTTCTCTTAATTACTTTTAAATGATATATCAATTATTAAATACGATATATAATCATTGTTTAGCAGCCATGTATTTATATTTTTGTTCAATATATGTATATTCTATATTTAAAATATATATCTGATATAGATATTCCATCATTCATGATGATGATATGTATTTTATTTAAAACTTTAACAATTTTTAAAATAAATATTATTATTCATATTATTTTCTTTCTTTCTTTCTATTTAGTAACAAATATTATTATTTTTTTTTATAATGACATGTTTCATTTTATTGTAAATTTAAAAACCGCTTATATATATATATATTCCTTTGAATTCTGATGTGCGTTTTTGTCTATATTATTATTTACAGAAATAATTGGTTATTTATTATTTGATTGACATATGTACGTACGTATATATTGCGGTAAGAATGAAAGAGAGCGGTGTCGAAATAACTTATATATAATATTAAGATATTATTTTTTAAAAGGTATTATTATATTATATATATATATAGTGTGGCCCAAATCTCGCTGCGTGGCCCAAATATTATCAAAAGGGTATATACATAGAAATCTGCGATGAATTTCTGAGACCGTGAATATCCTGCATATTGATTTGATTTATTTTCCTCACATTGATTTTCCGCACGCAAGAAACACCAAGCGCTGCTATATGATAAAACACTTAGGAAAACTATAAAGCTATAGCTATACATTCTTTAATATATCCCTTTTTTCAACTCATCAGATACTTTTCTGATGATGGGAAATTTAACACACATATATATGGTATTAAATATGGTAATGATTATACAATAAAATAAAATGAAGCTAATAAAACAGACGAATTTGTACAAAAAAACTGAATGAATGCGATGTAAAACCGGTAAAAATTCAAAGTTTTTTGAATTATAGTTTATTAAAATGTGTTAGAAAACATTAATGCGTCATTATATTGTATTGTTTGGCTCACGGGATTACTTCTTAATTCATTCGCATAAATATATAGTATAGATGCGTATATACACAGATCAAATGAATTATGTGATATTTTTAATTATTGACTAATTACACATATATACGATTTGACATTATATATGGTTTAATCATCGTCTATTCGTATACGATATACATTCGATATAGAATATGTTGTATAATTAATAAAGTTATTTGCTATATGTTATATTAATTATAGAAGAAAACTCTTTTAAATTATAAAAAAAAAATTGTTGTTTTATGTTTTCGTAATTAATTAGATACAATAATAATTATATCTCATAAATGATGCTGCGAGCTTGCCAAATTATATGTATTTATTTTTTTTTAGATTACATTTAACTAATATACAAATTCAAATAAACAAAACATTATTATTATTAATGATTGCGGTTGCGGTATCAAATAACTCAATATTTATATAGTACAATATTATACACACTTTATTATTGATTTAATTTTAAATATGCGAGGAATATATGGACAATAAGAAGTTTTGAGGCGAATATATGCTCGATCAATTAAATTGGTACGGTATTGCGGCCTCTTAAAAAGTGATTTTTTTTTTGACACACCGCAGTGATAATAAGAACGCAAATCGGAGTTCTCCCAAACTATAAAACTTTAAAGATACTAGATTATAGAGGTGTTTTTGTTGCAAAGCAAATAAGATTCATATCGTAAACTCAAGAAGATCTCTCTAGCTGCCTTTGGAACTTTTCTGTCTTTATATTATTAATTATTCCCACTGGATCTGCTGTTATATAAAATATATATTTCAATATTTAGATTTTCTTAAGCCCGATGGCTTAAACCGATGATATAGTTTAATAATTATGTTCAGTTATGCGGTTTATTATTCTGACTTCGCAATCAACATTGAAATGTGCGTGAATCAGAATCAGAATCCGAATGAATGAATATATGCCACCACAATCGCTATATTATAACTAAATAATTTATGAAGGAAGATTAACCAAACAAACGAATTAAATAATAAATATATTTCTAACTCCACCCATATATATAACATATATATATATATATACGTGTGTTTAAATTTAAATTTTTAAAAATAAACCATTTATATTTATATATCACATCGCGCACGAATGAAATTTAAGAAAAATATATATATTTAACAAAACACTATATAAGAGTCTCCTCCATATATATTATACATACATATCTGATGCTGTTTTAATCTGTACGTTGCACCGCATATATTCATAAATAATACCATAATATTTCTTTTACATCTCTTCATAAATATATATTTCTTTATGCCCTTTATGGACAGACAAGTGCCACATGTCTTCTCATATATCGTATATAGTTTTGAAAAACCACCAATAATAAAAGAAGTACATAAAATGAACTTTTCTAAATGTTCTATAAGGTTTGCAGCCTTTGTTATGGATCAATGTCCATATTTTCTTCAAATAAATTGAAAATTCAATCAATTTACGATAATTCATGGCAGAAAATTTGAAAATCTCTCAATTGGTTAACAAAATACAGACGATTTTCTTAAGATAATACGCGTTAAATTCATTTAATAGAAAAGATCAATTATAAGGATCAATATATTGTTCACTAGAAACGTTCCACGGCTATAAATTATACAGTCAATTTTAATTATATATATATAATATTGAATTTTACTTATTCATTCATTCATTGTTTATATTATATTTATATAAGTGTACTTAAACATTTTATAAGTGTACTTATAGTGTACTTAAACAAATTAAGGTCCGATAATTAATTTTATTTATATAATATTTCAGCACAATGTGATGATAGAAAGAAAAGACCAAGAACTGCATTTTCAGCGGCTCAAATAAAAGCATTAGAAACTGAATTTGAACGTGGAAAATATTTATCGGTTGCAAAACGGACAGCATTAGCAAAACAATTACATTTAACGGAAACACAGGTAATATATAGATGATCATATTATTTAATAGAGTTTTAAAATATCGTGTGTACTTAATCTATATTATTGTGTTGGATAGCGGAATTCGCATTAACTATATAAACACACACACTTTACCATAAACGTATTCATTCATAACATATATAATTGTGCGGTTCATCGCAACTTCTATAACATCCCAAATCACTATAATATTTTACTTATAGATTTTTATTTAATTATTCCAATTATATATACACAGATTAAAATTTGGTTTCAAAATCGTCGTACCAAATGGAAACGTAAATATACATCAGATGTTGAATCATTAGCATCACAATATTATGCACAAATTGGTATTGGTGCAGGTTTAGCTCGACCAATGGTTGTCGGTGATCGTTTATGGTTATTCAGTCAAACACCAAATGGACCATCTGCCATTCCATCTGCAGTTCAATCAATGATGTTACATAATAATACTACTAATAATACTACTGGAGGAACATCATCTGTCTCATCATCATTACCGTCTACATCATTTTTACAACATTCAAATTTTCCCAGAAATTATCAACCATCAATCGTACATAATAATTATACGTTGAATACAAATTCATCATCTGTTGCAATATTAGAAAGTGCAAGAAATGCATTAATATCACGCGGTCAAACAATTAATACGCAAACAATACCATCATCATCATCATCATCATCATCATTTGGAGGATCATTAAATAATAAACATACATTATCATCATCATCACATTACAATTTATTACAAACTCAATATTTTAATCGATTAACATCACCACAGTATAATAAAAATAAACTTACAATCTTACCATCAACAACCGGACCGTCCACATCACCATCACCATCATTATTAGCCAATAAAGTGTCATGTCCTCGTAATCAATTTTCATCAAATACATTTAATTGTAATGTAGATTTTGGTTCACCAGCGGCGAACAACCGATCAATTATTGATAATTGTATTACACCAACAGATAATAATTATCAATTACATATTTCAAAATATTTACAAAATGAATTATCAGATGAATTAAATCTGATAAAACACAATAATAATAATAATGATAATGATAATAATTCTGAAAGTTCTACATCAAATGGAATAGCTGAATTGGAACGTGCATTTGGTGAACGTTATCATAATCAACAGCATCAACAGCATCAACAGCATCAACAGCATCAACAACAAAATATAGATTCAAAAAAATTTGATAAAAATAATAAAGATTCAAATGGTTTTACTGTTAATATTAATAATAATGATATTAGTGAAGATAAAACATCCGAACAACAAAGAACAAGTGATTCATCTGATATCGATTGTGAAGAAATCGATGAAAATGATATATAGAGATTAGAGGACTAAATAAATAATTAAGAATTAAGAATGGACATTATAGAGACATATATAGATCTATACAACCTCGACTAGTCGCATCGCATATTCTAATAAGTATATAAAATAAATGAATGATATACATTTTAAATATAATAATAATATCAATACGAGACGAGTTGTTTTATTTTTTACCCATAACTCAAAAACTAAGGGCTAAAACGTTCTGAAACCTTTTTATTCGGATTTAGCATCCCCTAAAACATAAGTATGCAAGTTTTCAGCCCGATAGCTCAAACTTAAAGTATTCGGTGAAAAATCCATTTTTTCATAAGGGGTTAGTATAGCAAAACTTTGGGAAATCTTTGTCGGGCCATAACTCAAAAACTAAGGGCTAAAACGTTCTGAAACCTTTTTATTCGGATTCAGCATCCCTTAAAACATAAGTATGCAAGTTTTCAGCCCGATAGCTCAAACTTAAAGTATTCGGTGAAAAATCCATTTTTTCATAAGGGGTTAGTATAGCAAAACTTTGGGAAATCTTTGTCGGGCCATAACTCAAAAACTAAGGGCTAAAACGTTCTGAAACCTATTTATTCGGATTTAGCATCCCCTAAAACATATATATACAAGTTTTCAGCCCGATAGCTCAAACTTAAAGGTTTCGGTGAAAAATCCATTTTTTCATAAGGGGTTAGTATAGCAAAACTTTGGGAAATCTTTGTCGGGCCATAACTCAAAAACTAAGGGCTAAAACGTTCTGAAACCTTTTTATTCGGATTCAGCATCCCTTAAAACATAAGTATGCAAGTTTTCAGCCCGATAGCTCAAACTTAAAGTATTCGGTGAAAAATCCATTTTTTCATAAGGGGTTAGTATAGCAAAACTTTGGGAAATCTTTGTCGGGCCATAACTCAAAAACTAAGGGTTAAAACGTTCTGAAACCTATTTATTCGGATTTAGCATCCCCTAAAACATAAGTATGCAAGTTTTCAGCCCGATAGCTCAAACTTAAAGTATTCGGTGAAAAATCCATTTTTTCATAAGGGGTTAGTATAGCAAAACTTTGGGAAATCTTTGTCGGGCCATAACTCAAAAACTAATGGCTAAAATGTTCTGAAACCTATTTATTCGGATTTAGCATCCCGTAAAACATATATATACAAATTTTCAGCCCGATAGCTCAAACTTAAAGGTTTCGGTGAAAAATCCATTTTTTCATAAGGGGTTAGTATAGCAAAACTTTGGGAAATCTTTGTCGGGCCATAACTCAAAAACTAATGGCTAAAATGTTCTGAAACCTATTTATTCGGATTTAGCATCCCCTAAAACATATATATACAAATTTTCAGCCCGATAGCTCAAACTTAAAGTATTCGGTGAAAAATCCATTTTTTCATAAGGGGTTAGTATAGCAAAACTTTGGGAAATCTTTGTCGGGCCATAACTCAAAAACTAATGGCTAAAATGTTCTGAAACCTATTTATTCGGATTTAGCATCCCCTAAAACATATATATACAAATTTTCAGCCCGATAGCTCAAACTTAAAGGTTTCGGTGAAAAATCCATTTTTTCATAAGGGGTTAGTATAGCAAAACTTTGGGAAATCTTTGTCGGGCCATAACTCAAAAACTAAGGGCTAAAACGTTCTGAAACCTATTTATTCGGATTTAGCATCCCCTAAAACATATATATACAAATTTTCAGCCCGATAGCTCGAACTTAAAGTATTCGGTGAAAAATCCATTTTTTCATAAGGGGTTAGTATAGCAAAACTTTGGGAAATCTTTGTCGGGCCATAACTCAAAAACTAAGGGCTAAAACGTTCTGAAACCTATTTATTCGGATTTAGCATCCCCTAAAACATATATATACAAATTTTCAGCCCGATAGCTCGAACTTAAAGTATTCGGTGAAAAATCCATTTTTTCATAAGGGGTTAGTATAGCAAAACTTTGGGAAATCTTTGTCGGGCCATAACTCAAAAACTAAGGGCTAAAACGTTCTGAAACCTATTTATTCGGATTTAGCATCCCCTAAAACATATATATACAAATTTTCAGCCCGATAGCTCAAACTTAAAGTATTCGGTGAAAAATCCATTTTTTCATAAGGGGTTAGTATAGCAAAACTTTGGGAAATCTTTGTCGGGCCATAACTCAAAAACTAAGGGCTAAAACGTTCTGAAACCTATTTATTCGGATTTAGCATCCCCTAAAACATATATATACAAATTTTCAGCCCGATAGCTCAAACTTAAAGTATTCGGTGAAAAATCCATTTTTTCATAAGGGGTTAGTATAGCAAAACTTTGGGAAATCTTTGTCGGGCCATAACTCAAAAACTAATGGCTAAAATGTTCTGAAACCTATTTATTCGGATTTAGCATCCCGTAAAACATATATATACAAATTTTCAGCCCGATAGCTCAAACTTAAAGGTTTCGGTGAAAAATCCATTTTTTCATAAGGGGTTAGTATAGCAAAACTTTGGGAAATCTTTGTCGGGCCATAACTCAAAAACTAAGGGCTAAAACGTTCTGAAACCTATTTATTCGGATTTAGCATCCCCTAAAACATATATATACAAATTTTCAGCCCGATAGCTCAAACTTAAAGTATTCGGTGAAAAATCCATTTTTTCATAAGGGGTTAGTATAGCAAAACTTTGGGAAATCTTTGTCGGGCCATAACTCAAAAACTAAGGGCTAAAACGTTCTGAAACCTATTTATTCGGATTTAGCATCCCCTAAAACATTTATATACAAATTTTCAGCCCGATAGCTCAAACTTAAAGTATTCGGTGAAAAATCCATTTTTTCATAAGGGGTTAGTATAGCAAAACTTTGGGAAATCTTTGTCGGCCATAACTCAAAAACTAAGTGCTAAAACGTTCTGAAACCTTTTTATTCGGATTTAGCATCCCTTAAAACATATATATACAAATTTTCAGCCCGATAGCTCAAACTTAAAGTATTCGGTGAAAAATCCATTTTTTCATAAGGGGTTAGTATAGCAAAACTTTGGGAAATCTTTGTCGGGCCATAACTCAAAAACTAAGGACTAAAACGTTCTGAAACCTTTTTATTCGGATTCAGCATCCCTTAAAACATATATATACAAATTTTCAGCCCGATAGCTCAAACTTAAAGGTTTCGGTGAAAAATCCATTTTTTCATAAGGGGTTAGTATAGCAAAACTTTGGGAAATCTTTGTCGGGCCATAACTCAAAAACTAAGGGCTAAAACGTTCTGTAACCTATTTATTCGGATTTAGCATCCCCTAAAACATATATATAGAAATTTTCAGCCCGATAGCTCAAACTTAAAGTATTCGGTGAAAAATCCATTTTTTCATAAGGGGTTAGTATAGCAAAACTTTGGGAAATCTTTGTCGGGCCATAACTCAAAAACTAAGGGCTAAAACGTTCTGAAACCTATTTATTCGGATTTAGCATCCCTTAAAACATATATATACAAATTTTCAGCCCGATAGCTCAAACTTAAAGGTTTCGGTGAAAAATCCATTTTTTCATAAGGGGTTAGTATAGCAAAACTTTGGGAAATCTTTGTCGGGCCATAACTCAAAAACTAAGTGCTAAAACGTTCTGAAACCTTTTTATTCGGATTCAGCATCCCTTAAAGCATAAGTATGCAAGTTTTCAGCCCGATGATCCGGTGATTTAGACTAGATTTAGGTTGAAATTAAATTTTTAAACAATTAATAAATAAAAACACATATTTGAATTGTAAAATAAAAAAAAAACAGTTTAATTAAAAAACAAAAAAAAGTAGTAGTAATACAAATTAATTTAAGTGTTTTTTTTTGTTCTTTAAATGTTAAATGTTGCCATATCGCATCATCGTAATCACATAAATAAAATAAATTATAGTTTTATTGCATTATTAAAATTATATAACTAAAAATTATAATATACAAAAATATATATAATTATTTGTTTAAACGGCGGGCGGGCGAGGAGCTTGTTTCTAGCTTGTGAAAAATCAAAAAAAATTCAAGATTTAAGAGACAGATTGACATCGAATTGATAACTCAAAGTGTATCGTTTTGATTACCAAATGGGGGGGGGGGGGGGGGCGATTGGATTGGAAATTTTCTTTCTTCTATTTTGGAATACCCTTCACACTAAATTTTGCTAAAATGTGCTCTGCCTTTGGGAATATCCAATCCAATCCAATAACCAATCTAATATATATAGATTTTTTTTCAATTTTTCACAAGACGTCGCTCTATTTTTTTTACAACAATTACAAACTATAACTAACTATGTATATATATATGAAAGACTGGCAAAATTTTCCCTTATTATGATGTGTGATGTGATCATTTAAATAAGTTTATTATTTTTTTTTATCTCTATATATATAAATAAAACGCTCTATAACACACATATACAACTAACAATTAATAATATACCTGTTGTTATCGTTGGGGGATATATTGCAATTGATGATATATTATTGAAATCCAATTATTATTATTATTATTATTATTGTTATTTAAATTTAAAAATCACATTTGTTTTTTTTTTCAGAAAAAAAAAACCTTTTATGTTAGCTCCATGATAAATCATAACCTTTCCAATTGCTATTCGGTGCTAGAAATACACGTTGATTATTATAGAAAAATGATACGATACCATGATAAGCAGTACGAGGAACACCACTCTAAATAAAAAAATTAAAAATAAAAAATGAACAATTTGTTAATATGTATATATATATATATTATAGAAGTTAAAGAAGCGTTCTTATACTGTTTTGGAACGTGAACGAGCTTCGGAAATGGAATTAAATGAGGTGAAAACGAGGAAAAAACCAAGTACTAATGATCCGATGACCGCAACGAACAACAGTAGGTTAATGGCAAAACGACAACATCAAAGCGTATCTTTCAGGTCAGAACACCACAGATGAAACGGCGGACAGGTTTGCGGAAGCTACCTTGAAAGCAGCGGCATAAACAGCGAAAACGATATAGTTGAGTGGAGGAAGTTCAATCCCGCAGGATTGCTTCGGGGGAAGAACAAGGCCTTTTACGGTTTTTTTTACGGCAAAAGATGTCGCATTCTCGTCGAAGACCTGGTGACGTGGTAAAACATATTGAAACAACTAAAGCTATATATATCAAACACCCCTAGACCTCGACCAATTGTCACCTACGGTTTCGGAAACGTGATACAAATGGACACAGGCCACACCGAACGGCGACGAATGGAGGGTTCGAAATAGAAAATACTACGCCTCATCATCTTTAGACCGACTTTGGAGGAAAGGAAAGGGGATGGTGGCGTATAGACGATTCGATTTCGAGCTATATAAACTATATATGTATATACCGAACCCCAGACATCGTTCATCGGTTCATTAAGATTGGTCGCCTGGTTTGGTGGTTTGGTGGTCATGTGTGTTGGTACGAATGGATGGCGATGGCGTATACCGCTGTAAAAATGCTGGCTGGACAGCAAACCGCGGGCCGGGATCTATAGGAGTGTTGGAAGACCGCGGCGGGGTAATAGGTGGAAAGATGAAGTAGAAGTAGAACCGTGGACCTTCGGGCCCTCGACGTTTCCCGCGGCTGGCGGTTTGAATAT
Organism: Dilophus febrilis; assembly: GCA_958336335.1. Classification (NCBI taxonomy): domain Eukaryota; kingdom Metazoa; phylum Arthropoda; class Insecta; order Diptera; family Bibionidae; genus Dilophus; species Dilophus febrilis. The sequence goes on along the minus strand of OY284469.1, from coordinate 58,488,735 downwards.
ATAGGTCCGGTTGGAGGAGGAGGCTGTTAATGATGAACGCCAAAACCAATTGTTTGTAGGTGTGTAGGCGCGCTGAAGTAAGTAAGTAAGAAGTATATATATATTAGTGAGCGCACATAATTTCCCCGGTCTTCATATGTACATTCTTCCAGGTGTTATTTGATCTGGTAGTACAAATCGATATCTTATACATGAATTACAAATGAAATTTACCATCCAAAAAGAATATTAAATTTAAAACTCAAACAACTGTTCAATGCTTTCAAGAGAAATACCAATCATTAAAGCATACATGTATATATAAATGTTTCTTTGCTATTCTTCGCGGTTCATCCATTAAAATATTACCTTAAAATCATCCATTAAACCTAACAATTTTGTTATTCTTTTGTATTGATCTTTGGTATTATATTGTATACGAACAGGTCCTGTTGTACTAATCATTCCACGTCTTAATTCTTCATACATGATAATTGGCGTTTGATATACATTTCGTAAAAATTCTCTATCATAGTTTTCCTATATATATATATATATTAAATTATAGAAATATGTAGACAATGGTGATCCATTCAGATTGGTATCATTATGAATTTATTTACCTTTAACAAATACGACATATTTTGTTTTGTAAAATGTACAAAATCTTCACTTAATTTAATATAACGAAGATGTTTTTCAAAAAATAGTCCACTATAATTGAAATAGAAAAAATGAATTAATAACATTAAAACAAAACTAAAACAATATAATGAACCAGTGTATGATAAACAATTACTTTGATACACCAATTTTACCAAATGTACGTGTTCTTGAAATTTCCGGACGAATACATACACGATCTTTACGTTGTTGTGGTTGTCTTATCCAATCATCCCAAAATCTATATACAATGTAATAATACGAAGAAAAAGTAAAATTTAAAATTGAAATTGAATCATCTCTATTATTATTATTATTATTATTATTATTATTATTATTATTATTATATAATGAATGCAATAGAAGAACTGCGATATACAATAAATGTAACTGAGATCAACGACTTTGTTAATTGTCTCAGGGAAGAAGTTATAGACCTCACCCTAAGTACACCATTCATTAGTAATAAAATAGTTAATTGGCACGTATCGAACGAAACTTCTTTGTCGGATCACAAGCACATTAGATTCGACATTGCGGCTAGAAACGGCGTGCAGGAAACTTTTAGAAATCCGAAGGCCACTAACTGGACAATGTATAAACAATTAGTGGTGGAAGGATTGAGGAGATCAAAAGATCAAGCTAGGAACATAGATGACCTAGAATTGATGGATGACCGCCTCCATAAGGTTGCGATACGAGCGTATCAGGAATCGTGCCCCGAAAGGGAGCGCAAAAGCAATCGTAATGTTCCCTGGTGGAATGAGAAGCTGACTAGGCTTCGGCAGGAGACCAGGAAAAACTTTAATAGAGCCAAGTCTAGAAATGATTGGGCTATATATAAAGACATTCACTCGGGCACTCAACCTAGACCATTTTGTGGTTTAGCTAAAGCAACTGTTAGAGCAAGAATGAAGGAACTACTGCTGCGGGAGTCCCAGAAGCACTGGAATGACACCGATGGCTGCAGACATTCTAAGCTCTTTATTCCTGCATATTCAATAGGACTGACGGAACAAATTCTCGGCCTAAATAGGAATAATACTAGAGTAGTGGTCGGATATTTAACCGGCCACTATAATCTAAGAGCTCATCTATACCGGATGAAAGTCGTAAGCTGCGATACGTGTAGGCTTTGCCTGCGGACTGCGGAACACATTCTTTGTGAATGTGAAGCTTTAGCAGGGATCAGACTCAGGATCATTGGTTCATCATTTCCATTACCTGAGGAAGTTATGTCCATATCAATTAAAAAGTTGACCAGTTTCGTAAGAAGGGCCAATGAATGTATGAATATGGGATAGAGTAGGGCAATAACACAATGACCCCAGGGGGTCAAGTGTTTAGGGGATTGACGACCCAGCCCAATACAATTAATTCTAAATTCTAAATGATCAACGACACCATAGGACACGTGTTCGACGGACGATGGCTCTCTCTTTATTTTAGAAATTAGAAAAAAAAAAAACATTGAAATCAAAATATCCTCATCAATTTCAAACGTGGCTTGCTTGCCGCTGTATGATTTCTATTTTCTAAATATTTCTATACGCAGATCGGTGGGGAAAAAAAAATATTTGCGTCCACGGTTGGACGGCCGGCTGCCCCGTCGCCGTCATACACGTCCTCTATGTGGTGGTTGATCAGTTATATAAATGATAAATGATAAATGATAAATGATAAATGATAAATATACTAACGCAATTGGCCATTTAACAGATAATTCATCCCATAATCGTTTTGTTAACATCCAACCTAAACCGGGAAAAAAATCTGTGCGATATAAAAGTTCTGGACTATTTTCATCAATAATAGCTGCTTTTCCATTATCGTTCCATGCTGAAACGCACCTATAAAGAAACAAAAAAAACAAAAACATATAATAAATATGATATAAATCCAAATGATTAAAAATATATATATTCAAAAAACACAAACCATAACGATGAATCATTTCGTAATAATTCATGTGTACCCAAAAAATATTCATAAAAATCAGGTGCCACATTTAAATCATCTTCGACCAATATTACAAATTCAAAACCTTCATTAAATGTTGTATTTAATGCCCAACCATAATGCCGTGATATTTTATAATATCCTTTAAATTTTTTATCCGATGATGGTACAATAATATCACTTTGATCTGGTTGTCGTATTAATATTACATCTTTATTATATGATAATATTACATTACGTGTTGCCTCATGATCACAATCCTATATATAGATATATATATCGTATGGGAAATATTAATTTATTAAAAATTAATTGTCCGTTCATAAGTTTAACAAGCAACGTTATATGTTTGTTGAATAAATTACCTGAGATACAATAATAGGAAATTGTATTGGATTTGGTCGATATTCAATTAGATTATCCAAACATTGACTGACTGATATACGATTACAAGCGAATACAATTATGGGAATAATTGGTCCCTTAAAATCATGATGCTGCTGCTGCTGCTGTTGCTGCATCATACTATTTTGTTTAATTATACTTAAATTATTAATATTAGAACTAACTATATCTTCATTTAATTTACTATTTGCAGGATTATTATTATTATTATCTTGGTCATTATTATTATTATTATTTACTAATGGGATTTCTTTAATGTCACTGCTAATTACTTTGGTATCAAGATTATTAGTTTGTTGTTGTTGTTTTGTTTTTTTGTTGTTTTCTATTACATTATTATTTACATTGGCACCATCAGCTGCCCCATTACCTCTATTTGTATTTATTACAACCTCATCAATATTATTATTATTATTATTATTACTATTAATTTTATCTATGGAAGCACCATTTAATTCATCAATTTGATTATTGCTTTCTAAATTTCCTACCAATTCTAATACTTTATTTTCCAATGGAAAATTTGCCCAAGATGAAGATGATGATGATGATGATGATGATGGTTTTGTTGTTGTTGCTACTACTACTTTATTTTCTTCATTAAATTCCAATTCCACAATATTATTTTTTTGTTTAATCAATGCAATTAATTTTTCTATTAATTGATTATGTTTATCATCTTCTAATTTAATATTTGTTTCTAAATAATTAACTTTATTAACTAATAATTGATTTCGTTGATTGTTATCAATAATATCAGTGGAGTAACCAGTAATTGTTGTTTGTTGTTTCATTAACAATAAATATGTGATAAAACTCCAAACACATAAAAATATTATTGCAATAAATAATGGTTTTTTCGATCGCATATTATATTTTAATCATTTAATTTTTTAACAAATTTAACAATAATTTTATATATACAATATTATTTATGTTTTTTTTAACAGTTATTTAACAATTAATTAATTAATTAAAACATAAATTGTATGTTTTTTTACGTTTACATTTTGTTTATACAAAAAAAATAAAAATTTTTCAAACTAATGATGATGATGCGGAACACTTCTGTTGTTTTTTTTATATAGGTATATATTAATAAATTATTAATTATATACATTTTAAAAATAGATAATAATTATGAAATTATGCGGATAAAATTTATATATATTTTTAATTTAATTAAAGTAAAAGATTAAATCAAATGAAAAAAAAAATACGTGGATGTTTCGAAATAAATTTTTGATTTTTTTTTTATTATCATTTTTTTTTTAAATGATAACAAAAAAAAAAAACAATTCGGGTGTTTTTTTTTTAATCGTTCGTTCGTTCGTTTGTTCGTGCGTATTTATTTATTTATTTATGTATCGGCTCGATGCATTTCATTCAATGCATAAGGTCGCGGTGGTTTGCGTGCGTCGATACAACTATAATGCACATCATATAAACATTATAAGGTTTTTTTTTGTAATATGGAGGTTTAAATTATTGGATAATTTGAAAGAGTTTTAAACGATTTATGATGTAATATTTTTGTTATTATTATTATTATTGTATATTTAATTAATTATTCTTATGTAGTATGTTAAGATTATATCTATGAAAAAAAAACATCTGGGGGATTAGCAAATAATATGGGTTAATTGCGGAAATATATATCTTGAAAACGCGGTTAGAAGAGATAGAAGAATAACCGCAAACCTGTGTACGTGGGAATCGAAAGAGTATTTGAATTTTGAATAATATTTAATGCGCAGTTAACTATAGTTAACAAATAAATTATATTATATTAATAAATTATATTATATTATTATTCATTTTTTTATGATAACAAAAAAAAAAACAATTCGGGTGATTTTTGTTTTATTATTATTATTATTATTACCAATTAAATTCACTTCGTTCGTTCGTTCGTACGTTCCTTTCGTGTATTTATTTATTTATGTATCGGCTCGATGTATTTCAATGCATAATGTCGCGGTTTTAGCGCGTCTATCTATACAAATATAATGCACATCATATAAACATTATAAGGTTTTTTTTTCTTCAATGCATAAAGTCGCGGTGGTTTGCGTCTATCTATACAAATATTCATGCACATCATATAAACATTATAAGGTTTTTTTTTTGTAGTGTGAAGGTTTGTTAATTTGAAAGATTTTTAAACGATTTATGCGATGTTTCATTTGAATTATTATTATTATTATATATTTAATTAATTATTTTTATGTAGTACGTTAAGATTATATCTATGAAAAAAAAACATCTGGGGGATTAGCAAATAATATGGGTTAATTGGAAATATCTTTTGGTTAGAGATAGAATAATCGCAAACCTGTGTGCGTGTGGGAATCGAAAGAGTATTTGAATTTTAATTCATATTTAATGCAGTTAATACCAAACAAAAGTAAATAATTATTCAATATTCTATATTTCAAATATCATTTTATTATAAGTATTTATTATATAATAATTAACTATAATTAATATAGGAACATTAATCGTTTGTTCAATATAACGTAGAGTATGTAGAGAGAGAAAGAAAAAAAAACCCTAAACTAAAACATTTCATATAATTCTATTTTAAAATACAATACATAGTTCTATTTCAAAATATACAAAACAAAAGAAAATTAAATTCAAATATTCCTGCTGTTTGTTGTTGTTGTTATTGCTTTCAATATGGTAACACAAATTCATTAATGTTAATGTTATAATTGTTATTATTATTATATATTTGAAGCTATTTCTAACATTTTTTTAACTTCATTTTCCAATTGACTAATTTGCCATTGTAATTCCTATAAAAAAAAATTCATTTAGAATCATTTATACAATTATTAATAAATACTATAATTTGCTTTTGATTTGATAATGAAACATTTTTGAAAATACCTTAATTTTACGATTTTTATCCAATGTACAATTTGATTTTTCGATTAATCGTTGAAATTCCAATTGCATTTGTTTTAACATATCATTTATATAATTAATTTTCAAAGTAATTCCATTCATATTTGGCATTAATAATGAAACATTATTTGAGAGTTGGGATGATGTTTGTAAATAAGAATCACAGTTATTACGTTGTTTAGTTGTTTGTTTTATCTGTGGAAAAAAAAAACATATTGCGTTTGCCACAACACAAAACAAAAATATGCAAAACATTCTATAATAAAAAGCTTTTTTTTTTTTTTTTTGTTAATGTTAATTTACCTTATCTAATTCTAAATTCAATTTAGATTTACTTTGATTTAATTTTTTTATTTCACCATTAAATCGTTCACTTAATGATTGACAATTATTAGTGTTTAATGATGACGATGATGATGACAATGGTGGTGATGTTGTTGTTGTTGATGATGAATACAATTTCATATCTGTTTTATATTTTTCTATTAATAATTTCATTTCACGTATCTTTAAATCTTCTTCGGCCAATAACAAATTTGAATCTTCACGAATTCTCTAGAGAAAGAAACAAAAAAAAAACAAAAAAAACAAAATCAAATAAATGAATTCCATATATAATTGTAAACATACATCATTATCGAAACGTTTCAGTAAATCCTCTAGTTCCCGTTCACGTTCAACAATTGTTTTTTTCAAAAGATTTTTTCGTACATCCATTAGTTGACCACGTTCTTGTTCACGTAATTGCCGTTTTACAACTAATAATTGTTTACGTTGAATGGCAACACGTTGTTCTTCAGCAGTTATTGCCTCTAAATATCGTTGTTCAACATCACGTATCCTTTTTGCATGTTCATCACTACGTAATTGTTCTTCTTCCGCCCGTTCATCTAATTTCATTTCTAATTTTTCCAATTCATATAATTTTTTATTTAATATTTTATTTTCCATTTGTAATGCATTCATTTCACGATCAACGGATGCAATCAGACGTTTCGGATAATTTATAAATGGTTGATAATCGCCCAATGATAAATGTTTAAATGGTTTAAAATACAATTTAGGATGATGATGATTTAATCCATTTTGATCCGTCCAATATTGTCCAGTACTATCATCCATTAACGTATATGATTTTTCAATGAATTTTTTCATATTTATAGATTGTTCCATTTGAAAGAATTCCATGATCGAACGTCCATTATTTAATTGTAATATTTTTGATTTTTGTATTGAATTATAGGCAATGACAGTGAATAATAAAAATGTAATATCACGACTTGATATAATATTATCCCACAATTGATACCATTGTTTATCATTTAATATTTCTGTATAGGCTGTTTTTAATATTGACCATGCATACGTTTCATTTGTAATGTTATGTTGACAATAGAATTCAATTAATTCCGGTTCAATCGCGGCTAGACAATTTTCAATCATACCCAAGTAGTTAATGGGCACCGTAAATGGACCAAATTCAAACCATAATTGACAATGATTTATTAGTAATGTGGCAATGGTTTCAAAACATGATATTAAATTCATTTCAAATAGTTTAACAAATGGAAATATAAAATTTGGTAAAAATTTACATTTTCCAAATATTGATGGATTCCAATGGGCCAAACATGAGCAAATACGTTTTAGATTACGTAATGCTGATATGTCAACAATTGGATATAGATCATCAAAATCTGCGGTACACGGATGTAGGTCTCTGTGTAATAATTCACAAAATGCACTTGCATTTTGTGGTAATTCTAAAATTGCTTTCCATATCATCGTACGATATTTCATTGGATATTCATTGTATTCTTTTAGGATACTAATTAAACGATCACGTGGTAATATTTTATGTATACAATGATCGTTAACCTTATTATTATTATTATTATTGCCGTCATCCAGTACATTAATAAATGATGATTTTTTTTTATTTTGTTTTTGTTTTATCGTTGATGGTGATGTTGATGATGGTGGGACAGCATCAGCAATCCCATTTTCTGTATGCCCTTTATTAACGCGTTTAATTAAAACATTTAAATCATACATAATAATTTCACCGGTACATAAAATTAATCCCAATATATTTTGTGAATTTTTTGTCAATATAAATTTAAAACAATTGCCAGAATGTATCATTGCAATTGGATTATTATTATTATTATTATTATTATTTACATTTAAATGTGTCCAATCCAATAATATTAAATCATCATTTGTTGTTATTATCACGGTCATAATACGTTTATCTAAATCGTTGATTTTTGGTGACAAAAATTCACATTGTTTTATTCCTGTTCCTGATGATGTGCTGCTATTGCCGTTGCCGACAAAATGAATTAATTTGATAATTTCCCAATTTATTGATAATAAAATTAGATAATTATCAGTGGTTGATAAACAAATAAATTTACCCGTTGATGAAAAACAAATGTCTACAATTTGTTCATTTTGATTTTGTTTATCTAATTGTGGATTAATTTTGGTTGTGCAAGAAGTACCACGACCACCATCACTTTTTAAATAATCATCCAAATTCAATTCAACAGCATTCGAATTCATTAAATACTTATCACGTAATTCTAATGGATTAATTTTTTTCAATTCTTTAAAATCCCAATTATCCCATAAATGTATTTTAGAATTATCATCATTAAAACAACAAAATAATTGATTAGATTTTGGTATAAATGATATTTTATTAATAATTGTTAATGGTGGTGGTGGTGGTGGTGGTGGTGGTGATGGTGGTGATAATAAAATTCCATCATTCATTTTATATTCCAATTCAAATTTATGTTTTATTTCAAATGTATTTAAATCATAAATGATGGCATCCGATTTTGTTGAAATTAAAATAATTGAATGATGGGAATTGATTGATTGAAAATCAGAAAATGAAATATTCTGAATTCGGGGGGAATCTTTAAATGGTTGTAAAATTAATAAATTTGCACCGGTATCTGTAAAAAAAAAAAAAACTAATAACATTAAACAATAGATTAACGATTTTAATTTGATTTATATTAAAAATACCCGGGGGGGGGGGGGGGGGGGGGGGAATTTAATAGTTTGCCGTCCGGTTAACCAATTCCGAACGTTGATCACAAACTTCTTGTGAATCCTTTACAATAATGACTATATACCTTTTTTGGTCAGTTTACTGCTTCCGTGGTGGCCAACGGTAACTGAAATGTTCCAATGTCATTCCGAATCATTCAGAATAACATTTGTAAGTGCCGGTGCGTTGATTGGTCGTTCGCATAGTGGGTCAATTAAACTTTATATGGGTATAATAATACAGTTTTTGTACTTACACGTATCAAATATTTTCAATTGTCCATTTTTTGTACCAAATATTATTTGGGTTTCTTGTGATGGTAAATACTTTAAAATTGTACATTCTAATATTTTTTCATTTAGAATTGAAAATTTTTCCATATTTAAATTGAATATAAATATATTTCCTCTGTCGGCAGCGCCATACACATTTTTTAGAGGCAATAACAACAATAACAACAATAACAATATTTAAAATTAAAACGTAAATTTAATATATATATATATACGACTATACTACTATACTATACGAACCTACTATCAACACCCACAAGTTCATCATTTCGACAATTAAATGCAATAAAACAAAATCGTAAACGTTTTTTTTCACCTGTTTCCGTTCTAATTGTATTATGTATCTTTAAAAATTGTCTGAAAATATAAAAACACAATAAATAGCTAAATAAATTCAAATTCAGCGCGGGTTGTTCGCTTGTAATGATAGATCATCATATATATTTTTAGATTAACGGCAGAGAGCAAAATTAATACGCAGTATTCCCGTTTAACTATATTATTCTTTAAAGGCGATTATTGGGTGGGATATACAATATATACAAACATGTTTATCAGAATAATCAAAAAAATTTACTTACCCATTTTCTTTTTTCTTGTATTTAAAAGATTTTTGTGGTAATTTATTTTTTATAACATCCGCCAATTCAAAACCATTTTCTGTCATTATTTTTTTTAATATTTTTCTTTTGTATCCAATTAATTTTAAAATCTGTTTTAAAGCAATGTTAGAATAAAAGCATTTTCTTTAAAAATTAATTTGTTCCCGAGAATTGAATTATTGTGGGAGTTTCTAGAATTTCTGACCAATTCTTCTTCGGTTTTCTTCTGTTTGTTTGTTTGTTGTGTTTTTTTTTTATGAATTCGTGTAATTTTATTTTGTTTTGTTTTGTACTGCGCCACCTCCTGGTGGTGTGGTAATTGTCATGGTAACCAGCAGTAGCCGAAGCCGATACAGATAAAATAAAATTTGTTTATGCTGCTGCGGAGATAAACGAACACAAAACTTCAAAATCGAATGCGGTAAAAATGGCGATAAAATTTTTTTTTTTTTTTTTTTACGTATTTAATAATAGAAATAATAGGCTTATTATTTCCATTTATTTTTAATCAATTATAATCAGTGGTGATTGGTGGGGTGATTTTTATATTAAGGTTAAGAAAAAATAAATTTTTTTTAGGTAAATGCGAGCATTTTAATATTGAAGAATTTATTAAATTCAACGCGTAGTCAATTTTTATTTATCAAATGGTCGTCAGATCAACACCGTCGGCCTCCTGTATAGTGTATACCATCGGCGATCATCGGCTCAAAATGTCACAAAATACACTATTAAAAAAAAAAAAAAAAAAACCCAACAAATGTAATTATTTACACAATCAAATATTATTATTCAAAATGAATTTAAAAATGCCATGGCGGTATTTTTGTTTTGTTTTGTTTTAAATAAAAATAGGTTTTTTGCTTTATTGTAAATATATAAATTAATTATTTTCAATTTGCTATTTTATTTATAGTTTAATAGGTAATATATAGCATCCTAAATTATGCGTTTCATTTTCATCAGTCATTATTGCATCTTATATAATATTATAATAATAATTATTAAAAAATATATATATACATTAACATTTAAAAAATATAACTTAACAAAAAAATACAACAACACAATTTTTGGTTTAATAAAAATATATATAGTTATAAAAAACAGCACCATCCTGTATATTGTTCATTACCATGAGCTATATGATCGATACTCCATGATGGTGTTTCAAGACGACCAGTTCCACCATTAACCTCATCATTTGTATCGATACCAATACCAATGTGAATAGAATTTGAATTTTTGATTGTTTCTATAATATAGTGATTTAAAAGTTAAAATTAAAAAGTTTTTTCATTATTTTGATTATTATTATAGTTATAATAAATTATATATTTACCATTTAAATAATTAATTGTTTCAATTGATTCATACCGTCGTAATGATGAACAACAATTTATATCTTGTGATAAATGTACTAAACCCAATGCAGTTGAAATAAATACTTGTTCAACACCTATTTGATCGTTGACGGCCGATGTTTCAAAATAATTACCACCAATTGAACTTGCATAAAGAAATGCTTCTTCACGTGAAACACATCGTTTTTCATTTAAATCACATTTATTTCCTACAAGTGTTAAAATCATTGGCTCTTGAACATTTCTATTTGTGTGTGTAATTAACAATAAAAAAAACATATATACGAGAAATTAATTATTATATACATATAAAAATACTAAATAATACATTTTTCAAAAACTCAGTTCTTTAGAAAATCGCATCCATATATCAAAAAAAAAAAGGTAAACAAACAAAATGGCATTTAATATTTAATATAATTACTTTTGTAATTCCTGTACCCAATTTTTTATTTCTGCAAATGAATTATAAGTTGATAAATCAAATATTAATAGGGCTGCATTTGCATTTCGATAATACATGGGTGCCATCGCTTTAAAACGTTCCTGACCCGCTGTATCCCATACCTTTTAAAATTTTTCCCATTAAAATATACATTAATTAAACCTCCTCTTTATAAAGACATATGCATATATATATAAGGTAAATGTTTTGGAATGTGCCATATGGTTTTTACCCAAACACAAAATTACCTGCATAATTACTTTAATATCATCAACATTAATTCGACATGTAAAAAATGATGCACCTATTGTTGGAGCTATTTCTTTAGTACATATATTTGAAATATATCGCATTACAAGACTTGTTTTACCAACGCCTAATCCAAAAAAACAAAATATGTGTAATTATAATAAAAAAAAAAAGTTTAAAATAAATTCTAGTACTTCAATATTGTCTAGCGATTACACTGTATAAATTATCATGGGGCTGGACGCTGGATGGATAGATGGATGGGGTCGCCGCACTATATATGCGCCGTCGCATATTTTTTGTTATCAATAAGAAAAATTACAGTATAAGCTCTCTGTGTTAATTAATATTATTTTTTTTTTTTACACTCTATATATATATATATAGCTTTGAAATGTGAAATTAAATCTTTATCTTTAAGCTATATATAACTTATATTAATTTGCTCTGGTATCAGATTTTCTTATATAGAAATAATGAAAAAAAAATGCTTAGCAAATCACGGGGGGAAATCTGACGGGGGGGGGGGGGGAAATCGGTGGTTATTATATTTTGAATAGTTGTACGAATCGGGGGCGGGATGAGGTACGAATTAAAATAGGGGCCCACCAAAATGTGGTATGCTTATTCGCGGAGTATACCACAATTTTTAAAGGGTTTCTTTTAGTATAAGCATTAGATTTTGTGGACAACTTGGAAGTGTAATAAATATAATAACGAATATACAAATCAAAACAGAAAAAAATTGCGTGAGTATTATAATATATAATAACAAATGATGTGATGTGATTTTGGTGCGGGATTCTTTTTGTAATTCCCCATCATAAAAACCATTTTGCAATTTTTTGATATATGAATAAAAAAAAAATATAGGGTTTTATATTAAGGAATATATAATTAAATAAAAAGAAAAATGCGATAAGCTATCGTGACAGCACGGTCAATATATTATTATATATATATGAAAATAAATCACATTCAAGGAATTAATACAACTTATCTGATAATATTTTTGTTTTTTTGAACATTTTATTAAGCCTTTTTTTTTTTTTTTTTGAAATTTGAATAAGTTAATGAGGCGCGTTTATTTCTTTTATATGATGCGCGGTACATGTATGCGCGGTATACTTTCTTTGCAAAAAAAATCAGTGTAATTTCTTATTTAATCAATAAAAAGGTGGTTTATATATTATTATTTTATTACCTTGTGCACCTAAAACGACAATTTTGGCTTCGATTGCTTTCATTATTATTATTATTATTAGTATTTGTCATTTATATTTATATAATATATAATTGTTTGTAAAATGTTGAGTTGATCACTTTTTTTATATAATAAACAGATTTAATTGTTTTCCGCACACCCAATTATCGCATTATAATAATAATGGCACTATAATTATATTATATCCACTCGCTCCACTATATATATATATTGCTTTAAATAACTTAAATTTTTTAAATTTTTTTATTTGTATTTTGTATAATATATGCATCAATCATCGTTCGTTATGATAATATATTAAAAAAAAAAAAAAAACAATAACACAATTATATTATTGATTATTGCGAATGAAAACTATTTTTAAAATCTTATTATGTATTTTACTATACTTTATTTAATCTATAGAAAACACAAAATTAAATATTGCTAATCTAAAATATTTCCATTTATATATACATATATAAGTTTCTTATTTATTTTATTTAATTATATATATTTTGTGTCGTTGCGTTGTGCGTACAATTTTTTGTGTTTTGTGTGCTTTTAATTCAATTTTTTATTTATTTTTGATTTCGATTTTAATTTAATGCAGCTGAATAATGAAAACAAAAATAAATAATTAAAATAACAATGATGACAATGATGACAATGATGATGAAATGATAATGAAATGAAAAAAAAAATAAACAAAACAAAACAAAAAAAAAAAAAATGGCGTACAATCGCCATATTAAGATGGATTTATGACAAATGACGCATCGTATTCGTATATATTTTGAATATTTTATTTTTATTCCATGGAATTTTCTGTTGTTCGCACTCTATACCACCGTGCACCACCGTGCAATATGAATTTATTTTTAATCAATGATACTGTATCATTTGTATTATATCATGATACAGAAACAGGATCGCAGCTTGTTATTAATTTCCTCCAATAATCTATTGTATTTCTATTGCAGTAATCGCTAATATCTACACACAAAAATTTTATCAAAAAAAACAAAAACATTAAGAAGAATACGCCTCCAGTTTATTATACCATGTACTAAAAAAAAAAAAAAAACAAAATGGCCCCCAATATAAAACAACCCATGGATGGAATTTATCAATAATTTGGCAGATAAATACATTATTTAATGTAAACAAACACACCAATTTATAGGTTAAATTTGCACAAAAACAATAATAATAACATTTAAAAAATTTTAATTAATAAAATGAATTAATAATTAATATAATACAGTGGTTAATTAATCAATTACAAAAATTAAAATAATTTTGTACTTTTATTCAAATAAACTTTTGTTTTTGTTTTTTTTTTAATGTGTTTAGTTTCATAGTTTGTAAAACCGCGGTATAAATACCGAATAAATAAATTGTGATAATAAATATAGATGTGTGTGGTGATAGTGCGTTTGTTTTGTGTATCACTATATAGAAATTTCATTGCATCCATCAGACTCTGGCTCTGGCTCTGCGGATCGTCCAGGAACTATATATTATATATACTATTCATCATCATCATGAACTAATAAACCATGAATTCCTGAATGAATCCTTTATTGGGGCCGTTAAATAATTTTTAATTTGTGATTTATTCCTATGTGTTTTTTTGTGTGTGTATTTTACCTACTACAAAAACAAAATCGTATTGAATATAGTTTTTTTTTATGTATACAATGAGTATTATTTATCAAAAAAATCATTGTATTTTAATATCACATGAAAAATATTTAAATTCAATATATAAAAATAATGTAAAATCCATTGATAATGATGATGATGATGATGATCAAAATACTAAAAATACTAATTCAAATTCTACATTCATAATAAATCCAAATTTATTTGCAATAAATTCATCATTTAATCGTTGGAATCAACAACAACAACAACAACAACAACAACAACAACAAGAAGAAAAAGAAGAAGAAGAGAAATCTGTACAAGTAGGTGAAGTTGTTACAATAAATGGCTCATCAGCATTCATTCATAATAAACCGAAACGAAGGAAACGACGGAAACGATCAAACAGGGAAGGAACATTTGATAATAATAATGATATAATGAATAATGATTTGAATATAGTAAGTGTTTGATATATTGTGTTAAAATTGAATAAAAAAACACCAAATTGTATTTTCATCAATCAGATTGAACGCTTGAAATCCGATACAAAATCATTTATAGAATTTTTACATAATCAGGAGATTTTACAAAAGAAACCTCCAAAGAATAATAAACTTAATTTAATCAATTTTTATAATACCGATGCTCAATCAATTCGAAATCTAATTAATAATAATAATAATTTACCGGTACATTTTAAAGGAGGTAATTCATCAGAATATTCCATGGAAATAAAAATGATTGAATCATCTACTACGACGATTAATAATAATAATAATAATTTACCGGTACATTTTAAAGGAGGTAATTCATCAGAATATTCCATGGAAATACCAATAATTAAAGCATCTACTACGACTATTAATAATAATTATAATAATAATAATAATGCTACTTATTTTTTAATACCACCAAAATGTTTATTTTTTAATAATAATATTAATCAATTGGAAAATTTATTGAATAATAATGTTAATGCGAACGACAACGACAATAATAAATTCGATTTTATTGTATTGGATCCACCATGGCAGAATAAATTTATAAAACGTGCCAGACATTCGAATAAGGATTATAGGTGTGTGTGTTATTTTATGCTATGCTATAATTATAATTAAGATATAATATATAGACGCGATTAAGATATGACGCGCGGTTTTTTTGTTTTGTATTTATGTATTTACAGTTATGATATGATGACCAATGAAGATATTTTAAATATTCCATTGCAAAAATATTTAAAATTAAATTCGATTATTGTTATTTGGTGTACAAATTCACCAACACATTTAAAATTTATCGAAAATCAATTGATAAATAAATGGAATTTAAAATTAATTATAAAATGGTATTGGATAAAGGTACATATACATATTTGATATATAAAACAAAATTAAAAACAATTTAAAAAACAGTTAGGTTATGTTGTTACCATACAGATTACAAATTTTGGTGAAACAATTTGTGAATTTACAATTACACCAACAACAACAACGAAAAAACAACCCTATGAACAATTATTGATTTTATATCCCGATAATTCATTGATGAACATTAATTTATTGAATGAAATTAAAAAAGAAAAATTTATTTATAGTGTACCAAGTGGAATACATTCACATAAACCACCAATTCATGGTAATTCATTATATATACTTATTTATAATTGGAGATTTTGACTCAATTAACATATGGTCGGCGTCGGGGTTTATAATAAAGTTCTTCAATCTCCCTGAATCTCTATGGATTTTAGATTAATTTCATTTCATTTCATTTTTTATATAGAATTATTTAAAAACTATTTACCAGAACAACCAAAATGTTTAGAATTATTTGCAAGATATTTATTACCGGGATTTACATCAATTGGATTGGAAGTACTTAAATTACAAAATACAAAACTTTTTCATCATTTCGATTAATTAAAATACATAAATAAATAAATGAAGGAAAATATAATTAAAAAAAAATACTGTGTTTAAATAGAATAAAATATAAAGAATGTATATAAATAAATTAATAGCAGTAGCAGAAATTGCTGATTGTCTTTTTGTCTGATACTGATGCTGATACCATTATTGTATTTTAATGACCATTCGTAATTACCGTACGATATCCATTTGGATTCATTTTTTGCCATCGCCAAAAATCAGAACCTTTACGATCGGAAAATAGTTTAACATTTCTTAATAGCACAATAATTTATATGCGGAAAAAAACTTACACATTTCTTCAATATTTCTGGTAGCTTTCCATCCAAGTTCCTTGTGTGCTAAAGATCTGTAATTTGTTAATTTATAAATCGTTAATGTAATGTCTTGAATCAAATAATCTCATAATTATTCATAAGGTCCGATAGGGGAAAAACAAAAAACAACTTACGGATCAGCATACATTGTTGATATATCACCTTCTCTTCGTTTTTCATAGATATACGGAACCTTAACATTATTAATACGTTCAAATGTTTTAATTAATGATAATACTGAAACACCTTTACCGGTACCCAAATTATAGGTCTATAAAAATTGAAATAAAAATGTAAGTTCTAGTAGTGTTTATAGTTCAATCAAATGAATATCCTTCATCCTTACTTTAAATTTTAAATCTAGATTCCTTTCTAATTTATCTAATGCGGCAACATGACCCGTGGCCAAATCCATAACATGTATATAATCACGTATACCCGTACCATCGGGTGTATCATAATCATTACCAAATATTGTTAACAATGGTTTTTGACCACAGGCCACTTGACTAATGAATGGCATTAAATTTGTAAATTGTTTTGTTGGATCTTCACCGATGTTACCCGATTGATGGGCACCAACCGGATTAAAATATCTCAATGCAATTATATTCCATTTTGAATCGGAAATCGATAAATCACGTAACATTTCTTCAATGAAATATTTTGTACGGCCATAGACATTCGTAACCTTACGACCCGTTTCTTTCTCTTCGGTAATCGGTAATTGTTTTGGTTCACCATAAACGGTACACGAACTTGAAAATACCAATGAATAAATGGAATATTTTTTCATTTGTTCCAATAAATTAATCATACCAATTAAATTATTCTTATAATACATTAATGGTAATTGCATTGATTCACCGACAGCTTTCATTGCCGCAAAATGTATAACGGAATCAATTTTATGCTATATAAAATAAATAAAAATGGGAAATAGAAAGGTTTTTTTTTTTTTGTATATTATTAAAAAAAATGTCGAATTTCCCCGAACGCAAGAAAGAAATGTTAAAGATATTTCAAGGATATATACTTATTAAAAAAGGAAGTTGCGTGTTTTACATCCCCGACAGTGGATACAACAAAATGATATGACATTATATTAATAATAAAACGGAATGCTATTCGCTGAACTATGTATAACTGCCACACAGTTTATTCCTGAATTGATTGTCATTCAGAAAGAATTGATTATTTGGATTTTTGATTTTTACTAATTTTAACATGCAATATTATATGGAAGTAACGTTAATAAATTAACAAAAAAAAACAATAAAAAAAAACAATTCGCGCGATGTGATCACACACCGCCATGAATATAAACAATTGAGAGGAAACCGCCGCGCCGATACCCTTTGCCATGGAATATACGAACAACAGTGCAAAATTTAAATTATAATAATGAATTAATTTATGCATATATCTATGCAGTAGTGCATTTTCCGGTTGAATTAAAAACAAAATAACAACAAATATTATTGTTTGTTCTTGTGCATTTTGGGTAAAAAAAAAGTTGTATATCACCACCACACACAGTTACGTTACGATTCGCCGCATCATCTTTGTAAGAAGTACGGTACGGTCCAATGAACGATGCCACACCAGCCCAAATAAACCGCACCAAACTGTGACTTTTTTTGGATGCATTATGGTAGCAATGCGTTGCAATGCTTCTGGCTGGCTGATATTCACTCCAAAATCGACAATCAATTCTGCTGCTTATTTACCGCGTACCCATTGAGCCAAAAACTGAGCTTCGTCGTCGCTGCGAACAAGCAATTTCGTCGCGATGAAATTTTTTAACGCATTTTGATAATAAAATTCAATTTCAATTTGCAAGCGTTATTCGTTTATAAGACGACGATTCATGGTTAAATTATACTCTAGACCACCAAAAACTGAAGATGTTTAACATAGTGAAACAAAAAAACACGAAACGTGCGCGTCAGCTATATATATGTTTAAACCGCAGTGTTTTTGGTAAAAAAAGTTAATAGCAATAGAAAAATCACCCTTTATTTTTGTTTACTCGTTAACATAAACGCATATAGATAATCGAAATTGCTCCATCGATAGAAAGTGGGTATCGTCGGTGTGTCAGCGACCAATATAATTGTATCAGCTCCGTAAAAATCTGTCCAGAAAACTGTCCAGTGATGACTTCAATTACAGAAAGATAATCACGTAAATTGAATATATAGCCGCAGGGAAATCATTTCTAATAACAAAGTCTATATAAAATAAGTTGATTAATTGATTGACCACGTTTAACTCGCACATCATCATACGTATAAAATGCTTACTATTGTTATCTTATATAGCAACGTTTATTTTAATTTTATTATTATTAATTTCCAAATAGGAAATCAATTAAATATTTTTGTATGTTTTAAAATCAAAAAAAAAACGCGATAGCGACTTAACAATTATATTTCATTTCATTTCAATAAAGTAAAGTAATTTTATCAATCAATATAAGTATATCTTTCAATAAAATGAGTATAAGATAACGTACAACACGATACAAAAACAAATAAACCGCAATTAATGTGAGCAGTCAAAATTATAATTAAAATTAATTGATATTATTTGTTCCGAAATTTCCGAGATGTTTTTTGTGTTTTAATATATATGTATTGTATTTAAGAGTATATATAATCAGAATTCATTATTACTTACCTTTTTAAATATATTCTCTAAATCATCGATATCCAATAAATCACATTTATAAAATTGTATTGATTTACCCGTAATTTTTTCAACACGTTTCAATGCTATCGATTCATTTTTTAATCCATTTACTGAATTTGTAAAATTATCCAATGCAATTACATTATAGCCGGCTTCTTGTAATGTTATAATACAATGTGATCCAATGTAACCGGCACCACCAGTAACTAATACAGTTTTTCCATTATCAATTGACATATTTCAAAACGTATATAATTCTGTTTTATCAATTCAACAATTCAATTATCACAAACACCACCGATTTAAATAAAATTTCTGGTATTACTGATTTTTTATATATAGTATATTATTGCTTTTTAATTATTATTTTTATTCTGACTTCTGCAAATATATAAATAATTACACTGTAAAAAATAAATGAATTTAATTAAATTAAATGAATATTTTTTTTTGTTTGTCTATATATATTTGCTGTTTTTAAGATATATTTATCCGTTTTTGAATCATATTTATTCATTTATATATATAGTATACAAGCAAGACAGGTTTAAAACACCTAAAATAAGACGCACGTTTAGGGTGTGGCAAATTATGGCCAGCAGACAGAAGCTCTGTATGGCATTACCCATGCCAAAATGCCAAAAATTTGTATAAGAAAAACGTAAATATCTTTAAGAATGTATTAGCATTTGCTTAAAAGTAATGGGAAAGATTCAGAAAATGGAAAAATTTGTATCACATGAATTGAATATTGTTGGTTTATGTTAGTTGTGGTGAAATGTTTCCAAAACGAAACTAATTAGGCACACCGCTAATGCATGGGTGTAACTTGAATTCGAATGCCTGCGAGGAGTTATAATGAATTTTTAGAATACTATATATGCTTCTTTCAGTAACAAATTATTGGGGTTTCTATCAAATTGAATTGAATTTTCATCTGTCCAGATCAATTTTTTGGGGGAATTCCCCGGCAAAAATCCTTTCAAAAAGTGTAAAAAATACACATTTACAGGAGGAGGCAAAGCACGATGTACTGTAGATCTGCGTCCATCCATTCCATATATATATATATATAATAATTAAAGTTTCAAAAAAAATTGTACGAAAGGTGATGTCATGGGTATATATAATTCGAATCATTCTGTATAATTTTTTTTATAATCATTCGCATTTTTTAATTTGATTGCTCATCATAATATATAGTATATTATTTATACATATACAACAGTTTGTTGGTTCAATGACATATTTTTGTTTTATATAATCTTAACAAATTTCCGCGTATGCAAATTCAGCAATATATTTATATATAACCATCACATTTTTCACAAAAAAAATTTGTATATATTTAACATATTTTTTTTTTAGTTTAACACAATAACATAAACATTAATTAACATTGTTGATTAACAAACAATAATAAACAAAACAAGTATATATATGTATATAAGATCATGGGCAAGGTTATTCATTCTGGGCAAGGTTATTCTTTTGTATTATAAATGCGCAGGTATATATATATATATATATATATATATATATTACACAGATTTGTCATTTGTTGTATTTTATTGTACACCATATATTTATATTTTTATTACAACACTGTGTGTAGTAGTGTACAACACTGTGCAGTTCATGTTTTTTTTTTTTAATACACTGTTTTCAAACACCTTGAATTTTTTCATCATCATCATCACACACACACACACCTTTTACCATCGATCGACACCCAAATAGTTTCAAATTTAGAATGATGCATGCATGAAATATATATAATTACAAAATGGTGTAGAAAAAAATACAACACATCGGCACTTTATAGAATTTTGAATAATAATAATAAAAAAAAAACAAACTAATCAAGGATTTGTTGTCAGATTGATTGCACTTTATTTATTATTTATATATTATATACAGCAATATAAATTATAGAATTTAATTTTTTTTCGTAATACTTACTAAAAAATAATAACAAATGATGGCAAATTTATTTTTTATCTAAACATTAACCGCACTCGTATTTATGTCTGTATCTGTATGTGTGTGTGTGTTTGTTCGTATTTTTTTTTCTTCTTCTTAAATTATTAATTTAATTATCACATTCACAAAGAAATTAGCAATTAAATTGGTTAGTTTAATATAGTTATAGTTTACACTATAAAATTGATTATAATAAGCACGCAGCTTTTTGATTTTTTTTTCTTTTATTTAAAAACAATATTCGCATATCTAGAACACGCTAAAATATTTATTGTATAAAAAGAGATTCTTTATATATTGTATTTATTAGCACTTTGTTTATATTATAAATCACACACAAACGCACACACGTATATATATATATTGAATAATTAATTTTAACTGTAATAATTTGTATTTATATAAGAAAACAAGTTCTGCTTTGAAAGCGCAAACACAAAAAAACGGAACGCAACATTAACTATCTATATATATATATGAAACACAAATTATGAACAAATAACAGAGCTCATCAATAGAATTAAAAGAGACTAGAATGATCGTGAGAGAAAAAATAGTAAGCCTTCATACAAATGTTTAGATGTATTAATTTGATAAATATCTCTCAAATTTTCCAAAAATGGCGATCGAAAATGCCAAATAAATCTCATAATTTTTTTTTAATAAAAAAAAAAAAATTACAAAAACAAAAAAAAAACGTAAACAAACAAAGTTATTGTGAAAAAGAAATTAAAATTAAATTTCAATATTATATTGTTCGTTAAAATTGAAATTATGAATCACATTAAATTTAATTAAATTATATTAAAATATATAGAAAATGTGCATAAAATTGTATTTAAAATTGTAATATTTAATTATAAATATTTTTTTCACAACATGGTAAATAGGGCCACCTAGTGAGTGTTGGTTGACTCCCGTACGCTATTCGTACCCCCAGCACCAGCGCCTCTAGTGTTTTTTGGTTGCATTTTGTATATGTACACGAATGCATAAGTAGTAATGCTGGCCTAAATTTTATATACATTTTCTATGGAGAATTCAAGCCACTGCTGTTCTAGTCTCTTTTAATTCTATTAGCTCATCTTCATTCATCGATTAGTGTATTTAAACTAAAAAAAAAAATGTATAGAGCAGCGGTTGTATATATTCTTTTTTATTTTTGTTTTTACTTTGAAACTTAATACACAGTTTAAAAAACACACTTTTGCGTCTATATATTCATATTGAATTTGTTAATATATATCTGGCGAGTATAAGATTATATATATTCTTGCAAATTTTCAGATGTTTAAAGTTTATTTTGATTTCTCGTGTGTGTGTATTTCAAAGAACATGCTTTTTATATTTAGTTGAAATTATATATGGATAAAGCGTTCGGATTCATCAGCAAGGGCGATACTATCACTGGATTTAACCGTAATTTATTTTTGAAATATCTATATATATAAAGGATCTGCGGAGTCAAGGAAAAATATATGGCAAAGTTTTTGAATTTTTTTTTTTCTAATTCCAATAACCGCCATGTTTGTATATTAACATATTTTATGCGAGGATTGCGACAATCCTGAATCCTGCGCTTTTCTGTGATTTATATGTGTGCGTGTTGACGGTGTTGGCTTCGATTGTACAAATAAAAAACGCATAAGATAAAACATGCACTTTTTAATTATAATCACACTATATTTTATAAACACTATATATATTATAATTAATATGTTTAAGAACTGTTTTTTAAACCAATATTAATTATTAATTAATTATTATTAAACCAATATCATTATCATATATATATACAAATTAATTATTTCAATATAAAATAAATCTAAAATCGTTAATTACACCGCAGACGAGACACAACACACTGCGTTAGATTTTCAATCAAATTTCATAACGTCTAGATATATTTATATACACTTCTATATAGAAATAAAATATATTTAAATTATTTTAATTTTAAACTCATACAAAATTTAAATTTTAAAAGGAATTCTTTTTATTTTATATATTTATTTTACAATTTTAATTCAATTTTAAATAAGCAATAATATATTTGTTGTTATTGTTTTTAATTCAACAGCAAAATGAATGCACCACTGAATAGATAGTTCAAATTTTGCACACTGTTGTTCGTATATTCCATGGCAAATGGTATCGGCGCGCCGGTTTTCTCTGACGAATTGTTTATATGCATGGCGGACTGGCGGTGTGTGATCAAATCGCGCGAATTGATTTTTTTTTATTGTTTTTTTGCTAATTTATTAACGTTACTTCCATATAATATTGCATGTTAAAATTAGTAAAAAAAAAATCAAAATAATCAATTTGATTCGATCTAAGTTAAAAAAACACACAAATATACTTGGTTTAACGTTTGAAATTCGCATATTTTATCAATGGTATTCCATATCTATATATAGTCAGTACAAATATTTGACCTCGCCGTCTTATATTGCGATTGTATCATATCGTAATGGCATAATAATGTCCCAAAAATGGATTGTTTCAAATGTATAGCTATATAGGCAAGGCAAAAATTTACATTTTTTTTTATGTATATGTACATATTTATATTTACCTTAATTGAGATATAGCTTATTTGATTATATGAAGTCAGTTTAATGTGTTTTTTTTTATTTCTTTTGTTTTTTTTTGTAAACAAAACCTCAATTTTTTAATGAAAATACCATAATTTTTTTTAATCTCTACCTTTATAAGTACTAGAAAAGAGTAGATTTTTCTACTTCGAACTACACTTTTTGCTATATAGTACGGTGTAGATCAAAGTAGAAAAATATAATCTCTTCTACTATATTTTACGACCTACTTTTATTTACATTATTGTTCCATATTCCTGCGAATCCTGCTATAATTATCGAATGGATAATGCATCTATATAATAAATAAGCTTTCGATTGTAAACGTAGTAAAAGGCTAGACATTACGCTAGAATGTGGATGTTTTTTCTTTTCACTTATTTCACCTCTATTAATATCATTACAGTATATATGCATGAAAATAATATGAAAAAATAATGATTTTATTTATCTTTTGCGCCATATATACATATAGTAAAGCAGTGTGTGTGGTTGAGACCCGACGTAAAAATTGACAAAAATTACAATTCCATGGTTGTAAACGCCATGTTTTTTTTTTTCATTCATTCATTCATTCGCATTCCATTCGTTGATATTCGTTAAATATATTTTATTATTTTCTTCCATGGAAAAAAGTATTCGAACCTAACTTTATTAAAAATAATACTCTTTTTTTTGTGTTTTTTTTTAAATAATTTAATTTATTTTAATTGTTTTTAAATACATTTAAATAATTAATTAAACTGATTTTTTCAATCAAACAAAAAACATATACGAAATGATACGAAAATTAATTCCAACAATTGTAATAAATTCAAAAAATGTAAAATTTCATCAAATAAAATGTTCCGCA
Source organism: Dilophus febrilis (assembly GCA_958336335.1). NCBI lineage: Eukaryota > Metazoa > Arthropoda > Insecta > Diptera > Bibionidae > Dilophus > Dilophus febrilis. The sequence continues at coordinate 58,463,564 of OY284469.1, read as the reverse complement.
ATGATGAGTACTGTGGCTGCTGCTGGTGGTGGTGGTGGTGCTGGTGCTCTTGGTAGCAATTCCATTGATCCATTGTCACCTTTGAAAAAAGAAAAATGGGATATATTTGCTAGTGTTTTAATTGAACGTTTACCAATAATTACAAAACCTTTAGAACCATTTGAAAAGGAAATTCAAGTTAGTTAGTTATAGTGTATTTGTGTTAGTTTTTGTTTTTTTTAATATACAGAGGTTTATATGTTTTTTGTGTGGTAATTTTTTTTTCAGAATATGTTAAATCAAATGGAATTTGAAAAAAGTTTAAAATGTGATATGGAAATGCAACAGGAAAAAGAATTACATACAGCAGAACTTTTGAAAAGGGGTGAAATAGATATTGATTTGGATGCGGCCGCTAAACAAACAGTACAAGATTTAAAAGATCAATGGAAAGAAGAATTACAACGATTTAAATCAAATGACTGCCGGGTAACAGCCGACGACGACGACCAGGCAAACAATAATGTTAAATCAATAAATCGACAATTATCTGAGACATTGATTTTATTGATTGAACAAAAATTAGGTGATAATAAAAAATATATGTTATTACCACAAGGTCATCATCAACCGGGTGAAACAATGCGTGAAACAGCTGAACGTATTGTACGTGAACAATGTGGTAAAAATTTTAAAGTATTATTTTATGGTAATGCTCCGTGTGGTTTTTATAAATATAAATATCCAGTTAATCAACGTTTAAACAGTGTTGGTGCAAAATTATTTTTCTTTCGATGTGTATTACAAATGGATGAATGTCGACGACAATTTAAATCAGCCAGACCATCATTGGTCATAATGATGGATAAAGATGACGAAACAACAACAACAACAGGAAAACAAAACAATACTATTAATTATGAATGGTTAAATCGTACAGATCTATTAAAAAAAGTTAATAAATCATACGGTGAAAGTTTATCACAATTTATATTGTAATAGATAAATAGATTAATTTGTATTTAAATAATAATAATATAGTCTAAAATATATAATTTAATGTTTAGTTGTGTTTTTTTTTTGTTTTTTTTTATTATTAAATCATTTTATTTAACCAAATTGATAGTTTTTCATAATCTTTTTTATATGTTGAACCTTCAATAATTTGTATATTTTGTGGCAGTTGATTAAATTCAAAATCTTTTCCTTGTTTACCCAAAAATACATTCGTATCAGAACCACCACTGCCACTGCCATCCACCGATTTCAATTGCTTTGTACGTGTCGTACGTACAACATTTCTGTGTAATAATTTACAAATTAACATTTAATATAATTTTTTAATGGATGGATGGATTTTAACCGGGGGGGGGGGGGGGGGGGGGAGGGCTAAATACGGACGGAATCCCTTATTTATTTTCTATATATGAACTTACAATTCCTTTTCCAATAAATTTTTAATAACACTACATCCTTTGGCCATTGTTTCATCTTGTTTATTACACAATAATAAAATTGGTACCGAACCCGTTGAACTATCAGCTAATATCGTATATAAATAACTGAATGAAACAGAATGAAAAAAAACAATTCAATTAAAAAAAAATACACTATATGCAAACATTGTTAAAAATAGGTGAACAACTCAACTCAGCCACATCTCGTACATCCTTTTGTAATGTCACACTATCAACAATAAAAACAATTCCTTTTGCTATAGATTTATATTTTTCAAAAAATTTTGATCGTAAACGTTCATGTCCTGGTATGTCTACAATACGTAATAATTCACCCTATTTCAATTCACACAATATATCAAAATAATTGATTAGAAATAAAATATAGTAGATTAAACGGTAAAAAAAAAAAAAAAAAAACAAACCCCCCCACCCCTTCCCCCATTTACCTTTTCCGATTTATATTCACCGATATTTTCAGTAATTGATGTGTGCGTATCCTTTATTGTATCAAATAATAATTGTGAAAATAATAATGTTTTACCGGAATCACATAAACCCGTTAATAGAATATCCGTTCGTGATGGTCCACTTTTTTTCCATATGAATACAATCACTATACAAATAAAAAAAAAAAAACCAGATAATTTGAAAATAGTGAAAGTTTACATGATGATGGGGAGCTAATGGGCAGGTAAATTCAATCCAAAAAAAACATCACACTTACATATTGTTATAAAAATAGCTAGAAAAGCTATTAACATAGGCGATTCTAAAATATTCATTCTTTTTTTTTATCCAAAATTATTTACCGTTGGGATTATTTTTAAATAAGAAATACCAAAAAAAAAACAAAAAAATCCCAAATAAAACAAATTTATAAATAAAAAAAAAAACCCTAACCCTAATTTATGACATTCGACATTTTTAATTTTTTTTTTTTTTACCGCAACGTCAACCAACGTGTCGTTCGTGTGTGCGTGTGTGTTTTCGGCTTTTTCTTCGCAGAAAGTTGCCATTTTATTATTTTCCAATATCGTTTTCCACACACACAGAAATATATATTTATTTATGATTGCGTCGTCGGTTTGCGTTAAAATCCGAATTCGTGAAATGTTTGTTTGGTTTGTTATTGTTTTTTTTTTTTTTTTTAAATAAACATAACCAAACAAAAAAATATGAATATGAATGAATGGTGGTGCAATGATGATGAGGGAGGGGCGGTTATCTTTTGTTGAAGAAGAAGAAGAAGAAAAAAAAAAAACTTATGTTTATTGATAACAAAATAAAACAACAATTATATAAAATAATTAAATTAATTTGTTTTTATATGAATAATTAATGGTTGGTTTAATTGTTGAACTAAACTGAAAACAAAAAAATTATTAATTATGGCATACCATAAATCATCAGATCAGATAACATTAAAAAATTTTTTTATATTTAATTCAAATTATGGACCAAATGAAGGCGATGTAAGTATTATAGTGTAACACGATTAAGAACGAACTTATATTTGTTTAATTTTAATATTAATAAATTGTTTTTTTTAAATAATTAATTAATACCCCGTCCCCCCGTCCCCCCCCCCCCATTTATTAGGAAGCAAATAAAATTCTATTTTTTTCACCAATTTCGTCAACTGATCTTGATGGAAGAATTAAAGATGTTGGACTTTGTGAAGCGATAATCAAATTTACCAAGTAAATATTTATTTAGGGTTGGGGTGGTTTTGTTTTTTTTTTTTATTAGTTTTGATATATTTTTAAATTATAATTTATAGTACATTTACATCGGATGATGATAGTTGTCATACATTTCGTACACAAAAAGCAGCTCAATTTTATTATCAACCTGAACCGAATTATTGGATGGCTTTGGTAAGGAAGGAATAAAAATAAAAAGTTCTGTTTTAATCAAATTATTGTTTTTGGTGGTTTGTTTTTTTTTTTGATTAATTTGTGTTAATTTGTGTTTGTTTGTTTATTTTATGCGCGATAGACATTAAATATTCCATATGAAAAAAAAGTACGTGATGGTAATGAATACAATGAATATAAAACAGATGAAGTTAATGATAAAATTTATCGTGAAATTTTAATACAATCATATCGAATGTTTCGTTTATTTTTCGGAACATTTCAATTGAATGCCATCGGAACGGATGGTTTAGATGAACAAGCAGCTAATTTACGTAAAAAATTTGAACATTTTTATACTAGGGTAAGTAATTGCATCATCTTTATATCTAATAATAAAGATATAATATTAATAATATATATTAAAACTTTTTTATAAATAGTATTTGTTAACATTAAAATTACATAATTGTGATATTTTAAATGTATTTAAAAGTGTACAATATTTACCGTTAAATCGTTTATTATTTTTACGTGTAAATAATTTTATACAAATGATTGAATCAACATTTCCGATAATAAAACATTGTATATTTTTGTATGGCGAACAATTAATATGGAGTGAAATAAATCCAATTGATTTATATTCAATATATGAATATCTATTGGGTACACTATTACGTAAGGCAACGGAAACGGAATTAAAAGGTGGTGGTGGTTTACAATTCACGAACGCAACGACGACACGTAGCTATTCATTGGATGCCACCACAACCACCACGGGACATTACGGTTCATTTGTAACCGGTCCAGGTACATGGAAAAATTGTGTTAAAGTACCAACGGTATTCATCTATAATCAAAAGAAATGTTCAACATATTTAATGATTGTTTATCGGGCATTAAGTGCAACCATTTGTATGTTTGTAGATGATACAAAAACGGGAACGGGAACATTACCGTTAAACGATGAATTATTATATCATGAATTAAATGCATTCATTGGACCACAATTAACAAATATTGCCACTGAAATCGGTGAAACATTTATAAAAAATATAAAAAAGAAATCAAATACAACTGCGGCGAATACAACGGCGGCGAATACAACAACTGCTGCGACAACAAATGCATCGTCGTCATCTACATTGTTAACATCTGCATCTGCATCGACATCATCATCATCATCACAATTAATATCAAATTCAAATTATATACCCAGTGGTGGTTCTGAAAACTATGATTCTTTTGGACCAAAATATTTATTATTTAATGAATTATCACTGCAACATGATGGTATTATTCATTATTCACATCCATCAACGACAACAATAATAAATAATAATAATAATAATGGTAAAGTGAAAAAATGTCAAATACCAAATGATGTTATGCATTTAATTGTTGATTTGTATAATGATTGTAATTTAAAAACAAAAACAATAAACGATAATGATAACGATAATGATAATGATAACGATAACGATAACAGAAACACAAATAACATTTGTAAAACAGAAGAAATTGTTGTTAAAACATTAAATGATTTTTGGATTGTTAAACGTACATCAAATTGGCGTCATTTTTTTGTTGTCATTAATAAAACATCAACATTATTGGAAATTACCGATGAAGCTAAAAAAATATTTGATCAACATTTAAAAAATTTATTTTTTGAAAGATAATCTAAATAAATAGTTATTTTATTTATTTACAGTTATTATATATATTGTATTATTGTATAAATTCCATAATTATATATAAATATATATATAAATAAAATAATTTTAATAATAAAATGAATAGTTTTATTATTAATAAATTAAAAATTAATTAATTAAAAAAAAAAACTAAAACTAAATCAAAACAAAAAAAGAAAATGGCGCTTTAAAAAAAAACCCATTAATTGTTTTGTTAAGGTACGGTTAAGGTGTTTTTATAATGTCCATCTGTCGTAAAAAATTGCATTCGTATGCGCAAATATGCAAATCTGATCTGAAGCGAAAACGTCATATTAGAAAATGTACAATAAAACAACGTCAATGCAGTGTAAAACTTGTAGTGTAAAAAGTGTATAGTACTTGACGTTGCACTAAATTACAAATTTGCACTTTTAAAATTACACCGTACGTTGTTACAAAACGTAAACGTAAACATAAACGTATTCTATAGTAAATAAACGTATTCTATAGTAATAAACGTATTCTATAGTAGTAAACGAAAGCATCTACTACTCTTTTCTACGCCGAACTACTCCGTAATATAGCAAAGAGTAGTTCGGAGTAGAAAATCTCTACTCTTTTCTACACTTACCTACTCTTACCTACTCCTGCCTGGTAATTGAATGAAACGCGGCTTTTGTATTTCCAACGCATTATATTTCCAACGACATTAAAAAAAAACTATACCTTAACAACAATCATCGCGATTACGACGCCATTTTGATTTTGTTTTATGTTTTCTGCATAATTTCGCTTGTTGTTTTTCTTTGTTTTTTTTTGCAATAGCTCAAAAATTATACAGGTTAAGATTCGATGATGATAGGAAGTTCCTTTATTTATTTTTCATTTAGTTTTATGTCAAATGTAGATTTCTGGTTCACATTAAACCATCTCATATATATATATCCTTTATTATTATAATTAAAAGTTATGTCGACGATAATTGCGTATTCAGAGGGCCGCCGCTCGCTACATACAAGATATTGGTATACGGACGAATGAGGAATGAACCAATGCCGGCCGTTGCGCCTATATAGTAGGGGCACTGAAAACGATCAGTTGATATATATTTTAAATAATAAAGCGCGAGTGTTCCAGGAGAAAATTTCTGGAACAAAGAACTATACGCGGACACTATATATACGGCGGACAGATAAAAACTGTGATAAATTAAACTTATATGGTTTTGCCAGCTGATTTTCCTAGAGGCGCAGCCTCGACTCCTTGCTGTGGGACATGTATGTGGGGCCGCAGGTGCATAAATATGGCCTGATTAAAAAAAATATAAAAGATATAAAACGGGCCTGATTGTATTATAAAAAGGTTAACTAACGGTTGCTGCCCACCCAAATAACAATAATTTAACACTACACACAGTGTAAAAATAAAAAGAAAAAAAAGTGTACAAATTTTTCATGACCCAAAAAACAGATAGTAAATAAATAGCCTTTATTTATAATCAAAGCAGAACGGGCACGGGTTAATCTCGTTCCTTTTCTGTAATATATGTCCGATATATCGCTTGCGATTTCCACCAAAATATCCCGCAGGATATCTTTAAAAGGACGACGCCGTCAACGTCTTGAAGTCGAGTCAATGGCACACCGTCGTGACAATCAATTAAATCAATATATACACCAAAATATCGTAGTGGTGGTAGTGGCGGTAGTGGTGGTGGTGGTGATGGTGGTGGCGGTGGTGGTGGTGATGGTGGTGGCGGTGGTGGTGGTGTTGGTGGTGGCAGTCTAGCTGGCAATTTATTTATTGGTCAAAATGGTTACGGGGGACGATTACAAAATACAAATATTATTATACCACCTGGCGATGGTCTATTTATTTTAATCAAATGAATATAAAATAGCAATAATAATAATAATAATAATCATATATAGTATAATAGAAAAACAAAAAAGAAAAATTAATCGCAATTATATTGGTGGATATTGTAATATTAATTTTGCTGGATGATATTGACCCCCGCCAGGTTATTATTATTATTGTTGTTCGTTAATGGTAAATTATCGGGGATCGTAACAGGATTTCTTCGTTTTACAATATAAATTTTTTTATTTGATTGACATATTATATAACTGTGTTCACCATAAATAATTGAAATACGTTGACAGCTACTTTTATTAAAATGTACCGGATCAATACTTTAGAGAAAACATACAAAAAAATATAAAATTAACAAAAATTAACACAATTATTATTATTAATGTGTGTTTATATGTTCAATTTTATAATGGATATTTTCCCTAATTCATGAGATCGTAACCAGTCCAAAACCAAAATCATGTATAATTTTTCCATAACATAACGTTCATCACATAAAATTTTCTTTGATATTGTCTTTGTCCACTTTTACACGCACTGCGTTTAATTAACCATAGAGATTATGGAGGTTTAGTCTAAATATAAGTATATACAGTAGTACACAAATAAAACTATAATTACCTTTCAGTTAATTGAATTAATCCTGTAATAATATTTGCACAACGTTCATCATTTTCCAATTCACCATAACTTGATAAAACGGCACCGTCTTCAGTTAAAATTAAATAACCAATTACATATGGTATTCTTTCTAATGAATTCATATTGGTACAATAATTGGTAATGGCACACACAAATTATTTAAATTATTATAATTATAATTTATTCTTAATCCGAATTAATTGATTTTTTTTCTTGATCCTTTTCTTATTTATTATAGTTTTTTTTTATAATAATTAAAAAAAAACAACAAAAAACAATAATAAAGAATATGGCCGCCGTAACGAGAATGTCAAAAACCAAACCAGTCAAATGCACATGACTGGAAAATTACGACGCGCCGCGCGGCGGTGAAAACATCGTGCATTCTGCATTATCATTACATTTTAGCCGACAAAGCAAGACATTACATCATCAACGATGGCCATTTTCCAAACAGGGGTAAAAATATATACAAATTTTCATTGCGATGGTGTTGTTTTGACAAAAAAAATTATCTCATCTCATTATCATTATCATTCCGACCGTGCATTTATTAAGTTGAAATAGTACTAGTGCAGAAATTATTTCGTTTCGTATCGTAAAAAATTTAATAAATTAAAAAAAATAATTAATAATCATATAAAATTGTTGTATAAAAAACGAGATAAGGTAAATTTTAATGTGTTTTATTGTTTTAAAAACATTATTTTATCATTTTACTATGTATATATTAGTTTGCATATTTATAAAAAAAACTGTTTTGTGATAGTTGATAGAAGAAAAAAAAAAAAAATATGCCACACCCTGTAGGAAAATGTACCCAAAATATGAAAAGAAAAACAACAACAAAAATCCTGTTTTTTTTTTCATTAATAATTCAGTGAATTATTGTGCTATTTTGAAATTAGTGAATGAATTTTGTGAAAAGTGATTTGAATTCACAGAAATGAAATGAATGTAAAAAGTAAATGAAAAAACTGGTACAAATAAAAAAAATCTATCGCAGTGCAATGCAATGCAGTGCAGTGCAGCTATTTTCTACCATTTTGAATTATGTATTTTTTTTTTTTAATATGTGACGTCATCGATCGATCGATTTTTGATTTTTTTTTTTCGATATGGAAAAAATTGCAATGTTATTGGGATTTCTAATTTTCTAATTTTTTTAATTTTGAATCCAAAGTCCAAAGACCCTAATCTTTGCTGCCAATATAACACAATAAATTAATTATAGAAATAGTACAACACATCATATATTATTATTATTATTATTGTTGTTGTTTTTTTTTTCGTGTGTTTGTGTGTGTGTGTAAATAAGAATTTCCACTTTGAAATTGTTTTAAGCTATCATCATCATCATTAAAAAAGTGTAAAAAAAAACATGAGCAATATAGCGCAAATATAACAATATGGCAATCAATTAAATAATGTATATATATATGTTTAAAACATATATAATTACCAATTAAATCATGATTACGTCAGGTTTATTAATAAAACAGATATGTTAACAGAAATATGTTCCATATGCAATTTTACACACACACACACACACACACACACACACACACACACACACACGCACACTATCATATACAGATAGTGGAAAAAAAATTCTAAATTTAATCGGTGGTGTATGTGTCATATATTATGTAATGATTCTGTTGTTGTTTATTATTATTATTATTATTATTAGTTTATTATTATTAAATTAATTGAAGTAATTGAATAATGGTTGAATTTTGTACATACGCATTCACGAGTGAGGAGCCAAGGGAATATAAAAATTATGATATATGTGTGTTTATTATTGCGAGGCCTAAACTCCCGTTGTTTTTTTTTTTTTGTTGAATCATTCCTTAAACACCGGCCAATTTCCTTAAACACCGTCCAAAACCAATTGGTCTGTTTTTTTTTTAAAACAGAACGAGATCGCTCTAATCATCATCCATTGTATGGGGATCTATATAATATCTGAATGGGATTGGGATTATGGAGACATAGCATAGAATTACCCGAACTTCAAGAAAATATCTATAGCGTAAAAACCGTAAGAAATTTGATATTCCATAAGATCTTCGAACCCTTAAAAGAAAATAAACGATCTCGACCTAGCGGCCGCCTGGTCAATCGACCGTACCGTACCCCGAGTCGCGTTTATATATTTTATATCCCTCACCTATCCATTATACATACTCCTTAACCAATGACCTTCCCTATATCTCTCCATTACACGAATAACACGCCCGCAAACACCCTTCCACCCAAACCCAAACCCAAACACCTCACCATATTTTCTTTCATCCACTCCCACCCCCAACAACTTCTTCACCTCATCCACTTAACAAACTTCTTACCCCGATCCATTTCATCCTCACTTCCACCCAACACCGGACACTCCCACTACAAAATGCCAACCCCATCTCATTAACCCCCCCTATATATTGCACATTGAGCACACCCATCTTTGCTCACTCCCCCCATCCTCTAGCCATTAATCCCATCGCATCTCCCCCCTCACTCTCATTATCGCACTCTTATCTCTTCTTAACCACAAATTTCCCTTAAAATACTCCTGCCTGAACACCTTCTCCCCAATTTAGCCCCGGAAAAACACCCCTTATCTTCCTTATGTCTCCTTACCTCGCTTGTCAACTCCTAATTTACATACTTATCCTCTACCTTCCCTATCCAACATCTCCGCCCTTAATCTCCAATACTCCACATCCCTTGATACTCCCAATTCCATTGCATTGCCCCCACTACATCCGGCAGGTACTCCGCCGCATTCCGTTATCCAACCCACTTTTTTCTTTTTCCACCATTTCCACCATAAAATATTTCTCACTAACCTTATTGGTGTCTCCCTTATCCAACAACATCATACCGAACTACAACATCTCACGTGAAACCTAAAACAATGCACCCACAATGGCACCCTCCCTCCCCAATTCCATATATATATATATATATATAAATCACACATTCCCTAACCGATCTATTCAACCATCACATCATTTCTTTTTTAAAACACATACCTCTCGACCGTATCAACCAACCTCCTCATATCTCTTCATAATTCCCCACAATACCTGGCACCCATATCCTAAAACACTTCTTATCATCACCCCACAACAGACAATACTCTTAACTTCGCTTCTATTCCCACATCGTCCGTCATCCTTGTCATCATACCACCCCACCTGCACATGCATCACACCCGCTTTTGCCTCCAACACCTTATTTTGTTTAAAAATGCGTACTCCATGAGACCTTCCTCCGTCATCCGTCCGTCATTCATCCAAACCCCCCCTAATAAGTACTTATATCTCCCGACCACCACCTCCACTATATCTTTCCATCCATATTTTCCACACTTCATCCTTCCTTACTCTCTATTTACCTCCTTTCCTAATCGACACAATCATTTTTGATTTGATAGATGTATTACTAATAATAGATATAGGAATTTATTCAATTGCGATGATTAAATATTTATTTTTTGCTGACGGAATTTGTTTGTCGCCAGTATTTTATTTTATTTTAAACAAATATTTATTTATGTTGTAACAATTTTTCATTTCAATTTACTTTATATAAAAAAAATAATCTATCGTTTGTATGATAAAAAAAAGTTTTAATATTATTATAAATATAAAATTAGAAGTTATATATATAAAAAAATAAACGTTTGGTTAAACGGAAACCTTATGATTATTATTGTGTTATACAGGGTGTTTATACCGCCTATAAACGTCTAGAAACTTTAACGAATTTACGAACCAGTTACAAAGTGTATTGTTGAAAACAAATTTAAAAACATTCATCTATCCATCCAGTCATTCCATCCATCCATCCATCCATTCTGCTGCTGGAACTATTCAACGGAAAATATTCAGAGGGCAGACATTTGACATTTGTTGACATTTTGCTAAAGCACCGCTGGTAACTTGGACCTTGTAAAGATTAAAGTTATTTTCATTTGGACACCCTGTATAATAGTACAATATATATATATATATATGGAAGCAACAAAAAAGTAAAAAAAATTAATTGACCTTTATTTATTATGATATAATTATCAATATTTATTTATTTGGGCGATGTTGAATTTAAAAATTTCCATTTGAAAGAAGTAAAAAGGTTATGTTAAAGGAATTGATTGTTTTTTCGTGACCCCTTGACTCCTTATAAATTGTTTATATACATGAATTTTACATCATATATCTATGTATTAGTATCCATTCCATTATAGTTAATTAAGTTTTTTTTTTCATTTTAAATTCGATAATTTTAAGGTGTGTCGTCTAACAAATTCAACAGCGAACTCACACTTACACAATTAATTTGCCTACGTGTGAAATGAAAATAAATAAAAATCATAGATAACAAAAATTGATTTAAATTTTATCATTTCATTTCATTTAATTTTAATTAATTAAAATTAATTCATTCATTGTAGATCATTGTTGAGCGAATACGAAATATTTGAAAAGTATACAAACAAAATACCAAATTGTTGTTGTTGGATAAGTGGTTGGAATAAAGACATTTGCTAAAAAAAAGTAAGTGTAAATTTTACTGATATATTATTGATATAAAGATATAATAACATACTAATCAAACCCCCAAATTATTTGCAGAATATTTTATCAACAACAACAACAAATAAAATCCATAACATTGTTTGTGCAATAACCAATCATCATCCCAATCATCATGGATCAATTTCAACCGAAAGAAGTACGAATATTGGAAACGGTCGAAGACATTCAAGAACGTCGTGAACAAGTACTAAACCGTTATAATGAATTTAAAGTGGAAACCCGTCAAAAACGTGAAAAACTTGAAGATTCTAGACGTTTTCAATATTTTAAACGTGATGCCGATGAATTGGAAAGTTGGATACAAGAGAAATTGCAGGCGGCCAGCGAAGAAAGTTATCGTGATCCAATGAATTTACAAGCGAAAATTCAAAAACATCAAGCATTCGAGGCTGAAGTGTCGGCTCACAGTAATGCCATCGTAAGTTTAGACAATACTGGTCAAGAAATGATAGGTCAACATCATTTTGCATCGGAAACAATTCAACGTCGTCTCGATGAATTACATCGTTTATGGGAATTGTTATTATCACGTTTGGCCGAAAAGGGACTAAAATTACAACAAGCTTTGGTATTGGTACAATTTACCCGTCATTGTGATGAAGTTCGCTTTTGGATAACGGATAAAGAGGCATTTGTGACTGCCGATGAATTTGGTCATGATTTGGAACACGTTGAAATACTACAGCATAAATTCGATGAATTCCAAAAGGATATGGCATCACAAGAGTATCGTGTAACGGAAGTCAATCAATTGGCCGATAAATTGATACAAGATGGTCATCCGGATCGTGATTTGATAACAAAACGCAAAGAGGATTTGAATGAGGCATGGCAACGACTCAAACAATTGGCAATTTTACGTCAAGAGAAATTATTCGGTGCTCATGAAATTCAACGTTTTAATCGGGATGCCGATGAAACGGTTGCATGGATTGCCGAAAAAGATGTTGTTTTGTCGTCCGATGATTATGGTCGTGATTTGGCTAGTGTTCAGGCGTTACAACGTAAACATGAGGGTGTTGAACGTGATTTGGCCGCATTAGAAGATAAAGTGGCTACGTTGGGTGCTGAGGCACAACGCCTGTGTACCATTCATGCTGATCACAGTGATCAAATTCGTGAAAAACAATCGGAAATCGCTGCCTATTGGCAATCGTTAACGGCCAAAGCCAAAGAACGTAAACAGAAATTAGACGAATCATTTTTTTTACATCGTTTTTTGGCTGATTTCCGTGATTTGGTGTCGTGGATCAACGGTATGAAAGCGATTATATCGGCCGATGAATTGGCTAAAGATGTTGCGGGAGCGGAAGCCCTTCTGGAACGTCATCAGGAGCATAAGGGTGAGATTGATGCACGTGAGGATAGTTTTAAGTTGACCATCGAAGCGGGTCATCAATTATTGGAACGTCAACATTATGCGGCCGGTGAAGTACAAGAAAAATTAGCAGCATTGGAAAATGATAAAAGTTCATTGTTATCGTTGTGGGAAGATCGTCGTATTCTGTATGAACAATGTATGGATTTACAATTGTTTTATCGTGATACGGAACAGGCTGACACATGGATGGCTAAACAAGAAGCGTTTTTGGCCAATGAAGATCTTGGTGATTCATTGGACAGTGTTGAGGCATTGATCAAAAAACATGAAGATTTTGAAAAGAGTTTGGCCGCTCAAGAGGAAAAAATTAAAGCACTTGATATTTTTGCGACAAAATTGATTAATGGTCAACATTATGCGGCCGATGATGTGGCACAACGTCGTGCTATGCTATTGGCTCGTCGTTCTGCCCTATTGGAAAAATCGGCAGCCCGTCGCCAATTACTGGAGGATTCAAATCGTTTCCAACAATTTGAACGTGATTGTGACGAGACAAAAGGTTGGATAAGTGAAAAATTAAAATTTGCCACCGATGACAGTTATCTGGATCCGACCAATTTAAATGGTAAAGTGCAAAAACATCAGAATTTCGAACAAGAGGTGAGCGCCAATAAGAGTCGCATTGAGGAAATCACCGCCAATGGTTCGGAATTAATTGCCCGTGATCATTATGCATCGGATGAGATAAATGCCCGTATGCAAGAAATTGTTTCGTTATGGGAAACGTTGGTGCATTCGTCCGACAAAAAAGGATGTAAATTGCAAGAAGCATCACAACAACAACAATTTAATCGTACCATTGAAGACATTGAACTGTGGTTAAGTGAAATCGAAGGTCAATTGTTATCCGAGGATCACGGTAAAGATTTAACGAGTGTTCAAAATTTACAAAAGAAACATGCATTGTTGGAGGCCGATGTTATGGCCCATCAAGATCGTGTTGAGGGTATTAAGGTGGCCGCAAATAAATTCATTGAAAGTGGCCACTTTGATGCGGACAATATTCATAATAAAGAGAGTGCGTTGACAAAACGGTATTCGGCGTTAGCCGCACCGATGGCCGAACGCAAACAACGTCTATCCGATTCGACACAAGTCCAACAGCTGTTCCGTGATCTGGAAGATGAAGCGGCATGGATCCGTGAAAAAGAACCGATTGCCGGTTCAACGAATCGTGGTCGTGATCTCATTGGTGTTCAAAATCTAATAAAAAAACATCAAGCTGTTTTGGCGGAAATCAATAATCATGAAAGTCGTTTGGCGGCCGTCGTCACATCCGGTCATAAAATGCTTGACGATCAACCGTATTCCAGTGAGGATATTCGCGTTCGTTTGGATGCGCTCAAAGAACAATGGGCATCGCTAAAGGACAAAGCATTACAACGTAAACAAGACTTGGAGGATTCCTTGCAGGCTCATCAATACTTTGCCGATGCCAATGAGGCTGAATCATGGATGCGTGAAAAAGAACCGATTGTATCGAGTACCGATTACGGCAAAGATGAAGATTCATCGGAAGCATTGCTAAAGAAACACGAAGCATTGGTGTCCGATTTAGAGGCATTCGGTAATACCATTCAAACGTTACAAGATCAAGCGAAAAATTGTCGTCAACAGGAAACACCTGTCGTTGATATAACCGGTAAGGAATGTGTTCAGGCACTGTATGATTATACAGAAAAATCACCACGTGAAGTATCAATGAAAAAAAACGATGTATTAACGTTATTGAATTCAAACAATAAAGATTGGTGGAAAGTTGAGGTTAACGATCGACAAGGTTTTGTACCGGCTGCATACATAAAGAAAATCGATGCTGGACTGTCAGCAAGTCAACAGAATTTAGTTGATGGCCATTCAATTGGTAAACGTCAATCACAAATCAACGGTCAATATGATAATTTATTGGCATTGGCACGTGAACGTCAAAATAAATTAAATGAAACAACAAAAGCATATGTTTTGGTACGTGAAGCAGCAGCTCTATCGTCTTGGATCCGTGACAAAGAAAATCATGCACAAATTGCCGATGTCGGCGAGGATTTAGAAGAGGTTGAAGTTATGCAAAAGAAATTCGATGATTTCAATGATGATCTTAAGGCAAATGAAGTACGTTTGGCGAATATGAATGAAATTGCCGTTCAATTGACATCGCTCGGGCAAACAGAGGCCGCATTAAAAATTCAAACACAAATGCAAGATTTAAATGAAAAATGGACAAATTTACAACAGGTAACGGCTGAACGTGCCAATCAATTGGGTTCCGCCCATGAGGTACAACGTTTTCATCGTGACATTGACGAAACAAAAGATTGGATTTCGGAGAAGGAGGATACCCTGAATAATGATGATCTTGGTAAAGATTTACGTAGCGTTCAGACGTTACAACGTAAACATGAAGGGGTTGAACGTGATTTGGCCGCTTTACGTGATAAAATACGTCAATTGGATGAAACGGCACATCGTCTAATGCAATCACATCCGGACACTGCCGATCAAACGTACAATAAACAAAAGGAAATCAATGAAATGTGGGATCATATTACAACAAAAGCAACGGCCCGCAAGGAACGTCTACTAGATTCATATGATTTACAACGATTTCTCAGTGATTATCGTGATTTAATGGCATGGATTAGTTCAATGATGGGATTAGTAACATCCGAAGAATTGGCAAATGATGTAACCGGAGCCGAAGCGTTAATTGAAAGACATCAGGTAATTTAATTAATTGATCATCTCATAATTAAACTTATTAAACTTTCTTCTCCTGTCAAATTGTTAAACGTTTTTTGTTTTGTTGTTTAGAATCAACGAGCTGAAATTGATTATTATTATGGTATTCCTCAGGTATCAGTTATAGAAGTGTCGTAGTATATCGGAAGTAACAATTGTTGTTGTGGTTTTTTTTTCTGTTTGATTGTTTTAATACCTTTTTTTTTGTTGTTGTTGTTGTTGGTGTTCTAACAATAAAATATAGTTGTTTTTTTTTAACTTCTAATTAAGGCTAAACACGGCTCTAGAGGGTTTGTCTCTTTTTGTTTTGATCAATTGCGTGTATTATTCACATTGTAGCATTCCCATCCAGAAGAGCTTCAATACAAATCCAAGTGGTGGAGTATTACAGAGATTCTAACCGTTCTAATTCTAACCACATTTTAAAATTGTAAAGTTCGTTAACACTGATTGAAGCGGGTTTTTTTTTTTGGTTGTTGTTGTTCTTGTTGTGGTGGTATTTAATTATAAGGCCATTTAACCTTTATAAATGTGTCACTAACCTTTCAGTAATCAGCAGCAGCACAGCAAATTACAAAAAATATATTAATCATTTATATATGTCTTTACTAATTACTAATTCCTTCTATATAAATATATTCAAATTATATAATTGATATTAATATACATATTTATGTATTTCATCCAAAATATTAAAAAAAACCCAGGAACATCGTACAGAAATTGATGCACGTGCCGGTACATTTGCAGCATTTGAACAATTTGGTGGTGAACTATTACAGGCAAATCATTATGCATCACCGGAGGTTCAAGATAAAATCGAAGAATTGGCAAAGGCCCGTGAAGAATTGGAACGTGGTTGGACGGAACGTCGTGGTCAACTCGATCAAAATCTTGATTTACAATTGTATTTAAGAGATTGTGAACAAGCAGAAAATTGGATGTCAGCTCGTGAAGCATTTTTGAATGCCGAAGAGGTTGACTCAAAGGGTGATAACGTTGAAGCGCTGATAAAAAAACATGAAGATTTTGATAAAGCAATTAATGGACATGAAGAGAAAATTGCTGCATTACAGGTATTGGCCGATCAATTAATTGTACAAAATCATTATGCATCGAATTTAATTGATGATAAACGTAAACAAGTACTTGAACGTTGGCGTCACCTTAAGGATGGCCTAATTGAAAAACGATCACGTTTGGGTGATGAACAAACATTACAACAATTTAGTCGTGATGCTGATGAAATTGAAAATTGGATTGCTGAAAAATTACAATTGGCCACCGAAGAAAGTTATAAAGATCCAGCAAATATTCAATCGAAACATCAAAAACATCAAGCATTCGAAGCTGAATTGGCCGCAAATGCTGATCGTATTCAAAGTGTATTGGCAATGGGTGGTAATCTAATTGATAAAAAACAATGTTCAGGTTCAGAGGATGCCGTTCAAAAACGTCTTACGCAAATCGCCGATCAATGGGAATATTTAACACATAAAACAACCGAAAAATCAATGAAATTAAAAGAGGCAAATAAACAACGTACGTACATTGCGGCCGTTAAAGATTTAGATTTTTGGTTGGGTGAAGTTGAAAGTTTGTTGACGTCAGAAGATGCCGGTAAAGATTTAGCATCTGTTCAAAATTTAATGAAAAAACATCAATTGGTTGAGGCAGACATTCAAGCACATGCTGATCGTATTCATGATATGAATGGTCAAGCAGATTCATTGGTGGAATCGGGTCAATTTGATTCGGCCGGCATTCAAGAGAAACGTCAATCGATAAATGAACGTTACGAACGTATTTGTAATTTGGCGGCACATCGTCAGGCAAGATTAAATGAAGCGCTAACATTACATCAATTCTTTCGGGACATTGCCGATGAGGAGAGTTGGATAAAAGAAAAAAAATTATTGGTCGGCAGTGATGATTATGGACGTGATCTAACGGGTGTACAAAATTTAAAGAAAAAACATAAACGTTTAGAAGCAGAATTGGGTTCACATGAACCGGCAATTCAGGCGGTACAGGAAGCGGGCGAAAAACTAATGGACGTTTCAAATTTAGGTGTACCCGAAATTGAACAACGTCTGAAGGCATTAAATCAAGCATGGGCTGAATTGAAAAATTTGGCTGCAACACGTGGTCAAAAACTAGATGAATCATTAACGTATCAACAATTTTTGGCACAAGTTGAAGAGGAAGAAGCATGGATTACCGAAAAACAACAATTATTATCCGTTGAAGATTATGGTGATTCAATGGCGGCCGTACAAGGTCTATTGAAAAAACATGATGCATTCGAAACGGATTTTGCTGCCCACCGTGATCGTTGTTCATTGATTTGTGAACAAGGGGCAACATTGGTTGCCACAAAAAATCATCATGGTGATAGTATTGCCCAACGTTGTAATCATTTACAAACAAAATTAGAAAATCTATCGGCATTGGCCGGTCGTCGTAAAGGTGCCCTACTCGATAATTCGGCATATTTACAATTTATGTGGAAAGCCGATGTTGTTGAAAGTTGGATTGCCGATAAGGAGAATTATGTCCGATCAGAAGAATTTGGACGTGATTTGTCAACGGTTCAGACACTATTGACCAAACAAGAGACATTCGATGCTGGTATGTATTATGATAAATTCATATTTTTTTTTTTTGGGTTGGGTGTGTGTTTTAACGATACTATAATAATATAATATAATTTGATCTGTAGGTCTCAATGCATTTGAACAGGAAGGCATTCATAATATATCAACGTTAAAAGATCAATTGATTCATACAAATCATGCTCAATCACCGGCCATTTTAAAACGTCATGAGGATGTTATAACACGTTGGCAAAAATTACGGTCTGCATCAGATGCTCGTAAAAATCGTCTATTGGCAATGCAAGATCAATTCCGTCAAATTGAAGAGCTATACTTGACATTTGCAAAAAAAGCATCAGCATTCAATTCATGGTTTGAGAATGCCGAAGAAGATTTAACGGATCCGGTTCGGTGTAATTCAATTGAAGAGATACGTGCGTTACGTGAAGCCCATGCCCAATTTCAAGCATCTTTATCGTCAGCCGAAGCTGATTTTAAAGCATTAGCTGCACTCGATCAAAAAATTAAAAGTTTTAACGTTGGTGCAAATCCATATACATGGTTTACAATGGAAGCATTGGAAGATACATGGCGTAATTTACAAAAAATTATCGAAGAACGTGACGGTGAATTGGCCAAAGAGGCACATCGCCAGGAGGAAAACGATAAATTACGAAAAGAATTTGCAAAACATGCAAATTTATTTCATCAATGGTTAACGGAAACAAGGTAAAGTGTTATTTATTTAATTTGTTCATAATAATTGTTTATTTCCTCTTTCGAATACCATTTAATCATTTACATTTTACACATTATTCCATTTTGTTCTTCATTCATTCATATATATATATATTATTATTTAGATTTTATATTCTTGGATGGGATAATAATGGGTAAATACGTTGCGGCGTTGTTGTTGTGTGTTTGTTTTTACTGATGTCTGCTATCGATAAAAATAGGCTGATATTTTATTATGAAAAACATAACAACTCTATACTATACACTATATTTCAAATGCATAACAAAATTACTAAACAAAGTCATACATTTAATATAACTCACACACACATTTCCTGTTTTATATATCATCTCACAACTATTATTAAAGATTAATCAGTTTGGCCCCGGCTCCCCCCCGGCCTGGGAGTTGTTGAATGGTCGACTAAACGACCCTTGTAACTTGACCGTTGATTAAAGTTACATATTTCCAACTACGTTTGCTTGCTGAAAATAATCCCTTAGCAGCAGGATTACGCTAAATGTTATTTGTTGTGTGTTTGTGTTGCCTCAATTTACTCTATCTCTAAGGTTTTGCGCTACTATACTAACCACCACCAACAGCAATAATTCAATCACTTAAAATAATGCCTTTAACATCTGAAAAAATAACCAAATTCTAACATACAAATACAAAAAAATGAAAAAAAAACCGCATATTTTAAACACTATAAATGTTTTTTTTTTTATGAGCAGCCAAACATCATCATCCATCCATATTGTATTTTACACTAACTCATTAATTATATTTCATTACCTCTTTTTAAAAAAATAAAATCAAAACAAATAGAACATCAATGATGGAAGGTTCCGGTTCATTGGAACAACAATTGGAGGCATTACGATTAAAGGCAATCGAAGTACGTGCACGACGTGTTGATTTAAAGAAAATCGAAGAATTGGGTGCGTTGCTCGAAGAACATCTAATATTGGACAATCGTTATACGGAACATTCAACGGTTGGATTGGCCCAACAATGGGATCAATTGGATCAATTGTCAATGCGTATGCAACATAATTTAGAACAACAAATACAGGCACGTAATCATTCGGGTGTTTCGGAAGATTCCCTCAAGGAATTCTCAATGATGTTCAAACATTTCGATAAAGATAAATCGGGTAAATTAAATCATCAAGAATTTAAATCATGTTTACGGGCACTCGGTTATGATTTACCGATGGTCGAAGAGGGACAACCCGATCCCGAATTCGAAGCAATCCTTGACATTGTCGATCCAAATCGTGACGGTTATGTATCATTGCAAGAATACATTGCCTTTATGATATCCAAAGAAACGGAAAATGTTCAAAGTTATGAGGAAATTGAAAATGCCTTTAGAGCAATTACCGCATCCGATCGACCATACGTTACGAAAGATGAACTTTATAGTGTAAGTTTTATTTATTTATTATATTATTTATATTATTATTATAGATTTTTGTGTTTATATGCCATTCAAATTGAGTTGATGGATTTCAGTTTCGTACTCAATTTGCCACTCAAGTCTCCCCGCGATTGCTCATACATCAAATATATGGAAGTGTCCCTCGTTATTTCGCATCAAGCATCAATCTCAAGAAGGGTATCCTTCCCAGTAGCTCGCTCTCTGAACCGGGAACCGCGGTCACCCTCCACCCCCATCCGTATGCTCTGTAAAGCCGGAATACAATTTGCATACAATGTGTGTGCAACCGTTTCCTCATCCTCATCCTCATCTAGGCAAAGTCATCTGTATATATCATCTGTAAGAATTTTCATCCCCACACGAGATGATGTCTGAATCTGAGCCCTGAGCCTTGATGTCCATCACCAGTAGTTTGCCTGAGAGAGTTTCCCGTTCCCCTAAGCCAAGAACCTCCCCAGTGGGTGTGTTTCCTACTCTCAGCCCAAGTGGACTGTCTGTTGAGTCCTTTTACTTCTGTTTACATCTTTTCTGTTTCAATGTTTGTGATGAATGGCCGCAATTCCTATGACTACTATGTCCCTCGCCGTGTACTTCTATGGCTAATCGCAGTGTACGGCTTCGGGGGTCCAATGAACGATCGACTTATTAAGGTCGTTCCGCCTTTTGCAAAAAAAAAAAAAGCGTCCCCCCCCCCTTTCGTTTCCCTATCGATTCCACTATGCTAAACGCCCTGACCCAAACTAGTGTGTGAGACCGCATTCAGTGCATTCGGTCGTACACTCTTTAAGCTAGGTGATGAAGTGCATTCAATTGCCAGGGATGAATGAAACGTTCCAGCTTTCATACGACACCTTACCAGTTTTGTTGCAATCAGTAGCAAAAACAAAAAAAAAAGGAGTTCCTTCCCGCACACCCTTCCCCCATTGACCTGAACATGGTCCAGCGCATGAATACATAGGGCCATCGGCCATTCGCCTGCGGTATACTGAGGCATAACTCCCCAATATGTTTATCTGACAGCACCAAACACCAAATTCCATCCCAGAGTAGTAGTACCCGACCCCCCGAACGAAGCGAAGCTGCCATTTTTCATAGATCCGTCAGTGGAGATACATTTTTTTTATCGTTTCCGAAACATCCCCCACCGATAGACAGGGAGTGATCCTCTATGTCTATATATAGAGTACCTTAATGGTATACATTTCCTGTACCTTTCTTATAACTCTCTTAATCCCATCCCATCCCATCCATTCCATTGGCATGTCCAGTTCATGTCCTTACTCCCCATTCTGAACATTCTGTTTCAGGAAACCCATTCTGTGCCCATAAATGGTGCCTTTTAAAAAAAAAAAATGGTACCATGTTTCGGTTTTTGGTACCATTTTGTTCTTGCCGCCGTCTTTATAATGAATATGTCCAGAGAGAGGCAGTAGTCCCAGCAATGTTTCCATGGCCATGGTCAGCGTACGGATGCGAAAAGCACCCGTAATATCCATGCCACATGACATTCTTTGTGTAATCAATCCAGCTTACACCTCACTGGCCTTGTTCCACCATACCCACCATTTCTGAAGCATTGAAGCCACCAACCATATCGGTCTTACTTACATAATCATAATCGTTGTGTATATCGAGTACATCAACTTTGGCGAGATCTCCCCATCTCTTCCGCATACTCTTCTCATACACTGATGCGATCTACACCGTTTTCGCCATGAATGGATCTTCTCCTTCTCCAGTTCCTTCCAGTTAGTGTTTGTCTGACACTGTTTCTTTTATTTCATTGAAATGTTTTAAATATATACAATAATAAATGTTTTTTTTTCGTTTTTCCTTTTATATCTATATACACAGAACCTCACCAAGGATATGGCCGATTATTGTACGAATCGAATGAAACCGTATGTGGATCCAAGAACGGGTCATTCAATAACCGGTGCATTGGATTACATAGATTTTACACGAACATTATTCCAGAATTAAAATTTATATAAAACGTTTAATAATAATATATTTTAGTTATATTTTAATTATTTTGACCAAAATTTTTATTGCAATAATTATTTTTATTTATTTATTTACTATGCAGAAGAAGAAATTCTCTTTATACATTTTTATTAATTATATATTTATTTAAGAATAGTTTTTCTCTATCTAATTAAAAATTTGTGGCACTTTTTAAATTCTCCATAAAGCCTAAATTAAAATCACAACCACAACCGAAACTTATGATGTGTAATTTTTTTTTGGTTTTTGCATTTATTATTAAAGCAGCTATTTTGTTTGTATTAAGTAGCTTATATATAGCTATGTATGTAGTATTTAAAGAAGGTTAACGCTGCTTTTAATGCACAGACAAAAAAAAAATCAATTATACAATTATATTCTATTTATTACCCGCAAATTAACAAATGAAAAATGAAGATTTATTTACTAAAAAATTCAATTCAATTCAATTCAAAACAAAATATTTAACTAACTATATATTATAAGTGTGTAGATTGTAGTTTTTTTTTTAATTAATTTCTTCGCTATTTAAAATGAACGATTTGATGAACGATTAAGAAATAAAATATTAACCATTTTTAACCACCATATTAAATTCAAAATAATTAACAAGCAATTCACATTATATTAATTATTAAAAATATATTATTAGCATTGCAAAAAAAAAATTGTATTTTGATTTTGTATTTTTTTTTCTATTGGGATCAACGATTTGAAATGAATGAATGAATGAATGAATATAACGAAGAGTTTTTGAATAAGGAAATTCGTCTATTTTATCTTGTAACTAAATCTTTTCATTTCAAGAGGATGCGAAATATGGTATGGAAAACAAAAACAAACCTTTTTTTCTATTTTTCATTTCTAATTTCGAGGAATTAATTAATTTAAAAATAAAAAACTTATTGAAAATCATGTAAATAATTTTTATTATTCAGTTTAATATTCAATATTCAATATTCAATATTTAAATATCAGAAAAGATTAAATTTCAATTCAATTCACGGCGCGGTTAATCTGTTTTAAGTAATTTATATATCATCTGTAACATCTGTGTGTTTGATAATTCTCTATATTATATTTTAGCTTGTGCTACAAATTAAAAATGTGTTCATGTAGAAATTACAAGAAATAAAAAATCATATTCTTCTTATTTTTGTTGTATATAAATAAAGTCAAGATTAATTAATTAAATTTAAGACCTATGCAAATCAATCACTCACTCAACTCTTAATCAATATATATATAATTTATTATTAGTAACTATATATATATTGATATATATTTCATCATCAATGGATATCATGAAGGTTTTGATTGAACATATATATCATAATTTTGTTCATTCATTTGAATGATTGTGATCGTGTACCTATTTTTTTTTTACTATATTGATTATTAAATGATATTAACATAGTTTTTTTTTTACCATATGACATACCTATCTACCTATTTTGGCAACAATCTGTTTCTATATGTCGTTTGTCCAATTGATAATTATATATGTAATCTCTGATTCCATCTAACCAAATACAAACTAATCCTTGATTATCAATCATTTTAAAATAGCTGTATTAAAATATCCGTAAATATTCTGACAAAGTCTATCCCTAAATACTAAAGTCTATCCCTAAATAAACTCAAAAAAATTATTTAAAATAGTATTTTAAAAAAAAAAACCACTAAAAATCGTCGTTTTTTTTCAATTTCTATTAGGATTGCAGAAATGATTTTAAATGAAAAATTTTTATTTTATTTTTATTTTCATATATTCACACCCAACCCCCTTACAAATGTTTTATTTCCATCATTAAAAATTCTTATGTGCATAAACTAAATTTTTTTGAGTTTTTAAAAGGTTTTTAAAAGGTTTTTAAAAGGTTTAAAAGGTTTTAGTTTTAAATGTGTAGATTTAAAAGGTTTTGAAATAACAAAAAAAAAAAAAACCTCCAATTGTTTTTCAAATGTTTATTAAGGTTTTTTTTTTTTATAAAATCATGTATAAAGGTTTTTTTTTTTTTTTGAATTATCAAAGGACATCACCACACCAGGTATTCGATACAATTACAGAGACATAAGGTTTTTTTTATAAATAAAAAAACCTTTAAACCTTAATAAATGTATTGTTTATTTTTTAGATAAAAACATTTATGAAGATTTCCGATTTTTCATATAAAAATAAATAATTTTTTTT
Organism: Dilophus febrilis; assembly: GCA_958336335.1. Classification (NCBI taxonomy): domain Eukaryota; kingdom Metazoa; phylum Arthropoda; class Insecta; order Diptera; family Bibionidae; genus Dilophus; species Dilophus febrilis. The sequence continues at coordinate 58,438,365 of OY284469.1, read as the reverse complement.
GTATTATATATGAATGCGCTTATTTATGTGAGCCTGGTATTTTTACTTTAAAATCGTATGAAAAATGGTAAAAAATAGAAAAAAACAAATTTTTATTGGATTTTTTTCAGGTAATTTTTCAAAGGATCCAGATCACATTTTCGTTCGAGGATGTTCAGGTACTTAAATCAATCAAGTAGAATTTTATTTTGACCAATCGATTTATCACAGATAATTCGAAAACAGTTTATTTGGGAATATCTTAAAAAAACAGTTTTAGGATAGAATTTTTCCAAATCTACGGCAATTGAAAGATTTACATAAATAGTCAGAAAATATAACTGCAGTCTATGGGTAAATTATCATAAGAATTAAAGAAGTTATTGAGATTCCTGGGATGGGAAAAATGTGATTTTCCAAGGTTCCACCAAATTATTATACTCTTGGATCATCGAATAATCTGTAACTTACCAAAACGTTTGAACTATTCTTTAGCAATAACATATAGTAAAATTTTGTAAGTCGATATTCATCCGGAAAGCTTCAGAAATTCCATTTTCTCTAATCTAGATTTTTGGAAAAATACTAAAAATCAATATCAAACTAGCAAAGAACGCAAAGAAAAAAAAAATGTAAAAAGTTAATAAAATACTGTGCATTTTATTTATTGTTTTTATGTAAAAAATTCATTTTTTTTATTGGATTTTTAAGGTAATCCTTATGATTCAAAAACGATCTAGATCACGTCCAATGATGTTCAGATACTTAAATCAGTGTAGAATTTTATTACCAATCGATTTATCACACTTTGGAAGTTATAAATTTATGTTTTAAGGGTGATTATCAATGAAAAACAACTTATGGATAACATATTTTATATAAATTATAGAAAACGCAGTTCATTTATGGGAATATCTTGAAAACAGTTAAGGATATAGAATTACCAAACCTGCGAACTGCGAAGGATTTGAAAGAGAGAGATGTATAAGTGGTAGTGGTTAAACTACACTCGCGTAGATCATTGTTAAGAAAATATTATTTACTTAACTTTTCTACTGAAAAAAGATATGCATATAATATAGTTATAAATTAAAATTAAAAAATCGCGTGTTCAATATAAATTTTCTTTTTTTTCAATTCCATCGATAAATATATATAAATCTTAATTTATATTCAAATTCAAATGAATATACATAATAATACTAAATAAAATGAATATATATAAGTAAATATTCATTTTATTTTTTCACATTTATATATATAGTTGTCGAGCGAATGAACATATAAAGGGTGATTTTTTAAGAGCATTCTGGCTGATATTCACTCCAAAATCGACAATTCTGCTTATTTACGTACCCAAAATTGAGCCAAAAATGAGTTTCGTCGCTGAATACAATTTCGTCGCGATGAACTTTCTTAACGCAGAGCCAACGTATTTTGATAATAAAATTTCATTAATTTGCAAGCGTTGTTCGTTTGTAAGACGACGATTCATGGTTAAATTATAGACCACCAAACTGAAGATGTTTAACAGTGAAACAAAAAAAAAACACGAAACGTGCGTCAGCTATGTTTAAACCGCAGTGTAATTGCCAAAAAGATAATAGCTAAAAAATCACCCTTTACATATGAGTATAATATAATGAAAAGTAATAAATAAATAAAAAAAAAAAAACGTACAACTTTTTTTTTGATTTTTTTTTATCCAATTAACTAATTTGTGTGTATTTTATTTTGCACAATAAAGTTTGCAATTATTTGCATATATAAATTTTGTATTATTGACAGAGTACATGATCATCATCATTATAATAATAAATTGTATATATTGAATAAATTCAATGCGAAAATCGCCGCGAATCCTTTTTTTTTTAAATCAATGCTTAAATATTAATTACTGCACATACAATTTTATTTTGTTGGTTGTTAACTTATAATTTATAAATGAATTTAGATTATATATAGATTATAATAATTTATTTGTATAAAATTTACTTTTATATAGCGATCATTTATTATACATATACACGGATTCCGCAAAGTAACAATAATTTTACTTATTAAGTATATATGCGCTGAGGAAAGGAATTTTAATTTAAATTCCGAATTCTTATCATATAAGTAACAGATATGGCTAAAGGAATTATAGGACATGAGCAATAAGGAATTGAGGGGATTAAAACGACCATATATAATTGGTATGATAACATTCAATGTTGAAAAATTCAACAACCCGCAAAACTTTGAAAATTTCATTTGAAAGTCAACTTCCCAAGTAAAAAAGTACAGTCTACATTATTATTATTATTATTAGTCCGCATATAAACGATAACTATATAAATAAATTGTCTATATATGTTTATCGGGTGTATAGGCATATTCAATAATATAACTTGGCAAAACCGCACCAATATGTATCAGAGACCAAGGAAGAGAATTCGTATATTGCAAATCAAAATAAATCTTCTTTGAATCTTTGATTCAAGTCTATTTTTTATTTCATTATACAATACGCATAAGGCGACCAAATTGAACAGTCATATTCCAAGGTTGTTCGAACAAATATGAATAAAATAAGGTTCGTCGGAGACTATATGGGTAACTATAGGGGTCAGAGAATTCAGCACCCGAATACGAATACAAATATTTAATCCAAGTGCTGAATTTGCCTTCCTTATTAACCACATAATCGCGTTGTGTATGGGGTTTAAACGTCACAATTTACAATCAAGTAATTAACAAGTTGTGTGGGGTTTAAACGTCAGTCCAATACCCAGAGATCAAGAGCTTTGTCAAGAGCAATGTTTAAAATGGTATACCATTCAAGCAATAGGAATAACATACGGGGTTTAATTTTACGCGCATAAAAATAGCATAATAATCTTACTTACTTGTCAATGCGCTTAATACGACATATATACGATTGCAACAATACACCCTATCATATAGAAAGAACAAAGATCGTCAGGCCTGTATAATGACTGTAATGATCATCAGGCGTAACAATTCAGATTTGTAAATTTTGTAAACATCATCGCAGCATACATTTTCACACATAATCAGTATGTTTTAAACATATACATACATATTAGTCAAATCATTAATTGTAAAAATTGTATCCAAAACAAAAATTGAACCCAAATATATTGGACTATACCCTCTGCGGACGGAACACCAGAAGTTTAATAATAATAGTAAAACATTTTGATTGAACACGATTTTGAATACAATACATTACACAAACGATATTATGCAATATAAGTACGACCAAATCCGCAAGATACGTCTTTTGTGACTATTGCTAAGCCCATATATATTGAAAGTAATTTAGCCGCCAATATAGAATGCCGTGTGAAATTTTTTTTTTTGGCAAAAGCCTTGCAGAAATCGGTAAAAGCCGTAGCAGCAGTCGACGACTTGAGAGCTGACATTAAATTGTTTTAAAAGCAATATAAGTCGACGTGAATTCAAGTAAATGTGTGGTAGTATGCGTATATGGATCGCTACCGCGAAGAAATCCATGCTTTGTTCTGGACAAATAATCTGGATTTAACATTGAATGTCAAAATTTTCGTAATAATGCTTTTCTCTTAAGATCTTCTTGGGAATACTTATTGACAACCGGGGCAATTGGGCGATAATTTATTGCCATATTTTTACGCCCCCCTTCTTGGAAAGTGGAATAATGAATGACGACTTTCAATAATGATCAGGGAAACACCCATAGCATCTATAGCGATTTATTGTACAAGATTGCAAGTGGCATTTCAAGAAAGAAAATCAATACAACGTTTAAGGATCACAGTTGGAATACCGCATCCGGTCCATATAGGAATACTTATTTTTACAAGAATGATTCATAGATTCATAAATATCCGAAATTGAAGAAATTGAAAAAAAATTTATTGCAGAGAGGTAGTCATCACGAAAGATGTATAACATCACGAATATCGAGTATCGTAAGAATCAAATTTATTAACATTATCAAAAAGGATGATTCAACAATAGTCCATTACGAAATCATCCAAACCGCATATATCAGAGTACCACTATGTTCCGTCTATATATCTCCTAATATTTATATACATACACACCTATGTGATAAATCCCAAATTTGAACCTTTTAATGTATAATTAATTATATAATTCTATAAACAATGCGTGTATAACATATGTAAGTATATATTTAAGTACTAAGTAAGTATATATAAAAATATAAGTATAAATCTCTATTTTTATTTATTAAAAAAAACAACAACAACGGATTATTATTATTACTTTAGCGTGACTACATATGATAAGAATATATAAGTACTATATATCTCTATATTTTTGTTTTCTTTAATATAAATTCAAAAAAATTTCCATTATCCGCCCCATATGCCGCACATATAATTAAATGATCGCATCGCATATAATCATTTTACAGTGAAGACAAAAATAAAAATTTAATTTGAACAAACACAAAACACCCAAAATAATAACACATATCGCGTTTTATCGCTTAAATTATTATTAAAATAACACAAAATATAATATAATATATACCATTGACAAATAACGTGCTCGCATTTGCACGAGACAATAAAAATAATGAATATATATATAGATAACAAATTTAATTTTCTATATAATTATAATTTAAAATATATATTATCTGAAGTGCGCGGGGCTTTGATAAGGCCAAAATAACAAAAATGTACGCGCAAATTATATATAATACATATATACTATAGATTGTAAATTACAAAATTCGTGGATAGTAAAGTACAATTATATTTTCTTAAGTTGTTATTTTTACTAAAATATACTATATATATATGATAAGAAGAAGCTAAACGTCGCTATATATTCAAAGCCATAAAATCGATCTACTATATACTAAATATTTAATTCATTCAATTTTTTTTTTTTCTTAGAAGAGGAAATCCATTTACAGACTATGTGCCGAAGACCCCCATCACTAGGACGTCCTACCTCTCCTAAAAACCTCTCCCACACAGGATTGGAGTTCAAGATACCCCCTCGCACTGCGCGACCATTAAGGTCTCAGATTGTACCCCCTATTTTATTCTTTATTCCTTTTACTCAAAAGGAATATAGACCTTTTTCTCATATAGGTCACGTCACCATAATTAGGAAATTGATGACCGCTTTTAACGGAAGGTTTTTTTATATCCACTTTCCCTAGAAAGTCTTTTCCTAGATATTTCCTTCGTTTTTTTACAGAGCTCTGGACATTTTGCAAGTATGGGGGGTTCCATATATATAGTCTCCTTATCCTTCTTGCAGAATCTGCATTGTTTTTGGGATTTTCGACCAATCCAATCCAATTAAATTTTTGAGATTGAGTAGTTACACGGCGCATCTGCCCAGCAGAGAACCTTAAGATGTTGTCTCGATAAGTTCAGAATTTCCTCAGCTCTCTTTGCATTTATATAAATAATTTTTATTTTTATTTTTGAATGCTTAACGCCCCTGATATTACATCCCTTAGTTTCCCTTAACCACAATTCATTGGACCACAATTCAATTGCTTACTCTCTCTATCTTTCCTGCTGGGAAACCCACACAAAAGGGCGAGGGACCGCAATGTACGATCCCACCGCACCATAGTTAGTTTTTGCCAGTTTTTCCAGCTAGTTTCTCGGCCTCTTTCCGGTCCCATATGAGCCGGCATCCAGATGACTCTATAACATCACCCTTGTTTGCCAAAACTCGTTTAGGACTTCGACGTGACATTCTTGATTGAAGACCATAACTTGGAGTTGAAACTATGTTTTGCTGAGCTGTGCCATCAAAGACTATCCTGCGACTATTCGAGAGTATATCCGAGAGTATTCATTCAATTAAAATATACAACAAAAATTTGTTTAAAAAGCCCAACGAAGACGAAGACGAATATCCTTTGCGAATAATTTGATCCTTCTATATAGTTAATATAATATAGTTATAGTTACTATATAATCAATAATCGCAAAATATCAATATATAATATAATTCAACAATATATTTAAAATATACCATAATATTTGTGAAAGTTTATTTATTTTGTTAAAAAATTTATTAGCAAAGCAAAAAAAAAAAAACTAAAATAAATTAAATTATCATATTATAGTATATATATCTTTGATCGATATATGTCGTCTCAAAGGCACGCGATTCAATCATATTTTAATATATTAGCAGGGTCGCGTAAACAAAATATGACAAAATATATACACCTCATGATTTAATTAAATGTTTGTATATATTACCAATTACCATCTATATATATATATATCATAAAAACAAAATAAACATATTATATACGTAATATTTTTTTCGCACCTGTGAAAAATAATTAGATGTTGATAGAATATCGCATGTGATATATAGATAGGTAAAAATAACTTTAATAAATGACTTGACGTTGGTTTTTTAATTTTTTTATTGTGATTTTCATTTAATTAGTATAGTAAAATATTTGGTGAAAATTTCAACACTAATAAAATTTAACATATCGCTTATTAATCGGATTGAAGGACAAGGAAAACCTTTTTTTTTTTTTTTTTTTTTTTTGGGTATCGAATACTTCATACACAGAATAATATATAATAGTAGAAATCATTTTTTATAATCATTCGTCAGCTATGTTTAAACCACAGTGTTGCCAAAAAGATAATATGTATAGCTAAAAAATCATCCTTTATATTAGTACCATTTAAATTCAGGGAGCAGGGAGAATTGCGGCATTGCATGAAAATGAAAATTCTGTTCTGTTTTTTTCTTAAATAGCGATCGAGCTGTGTGTGTAATTTTCCCGAACGAAAGTTTGTTTAATTTTCTATACGCAGTTTAAATTTCTATATATATATATATTGGCAATTAATTTTTGGTTTCTCTAAACTATATAATTTTATAGGTATTACAAGTAAATTCTCTATATTTATTTAATTTTGCTCAAGGAAAATCTATGTATTAATTTCTATATATATGGAAAATTTTGTCTAATTTTCTATATTGGACGAAATTCTATATATAAAATTTTCTATTGACATTAAATTCTCAATCATTAATTGTCTCAATGGAAAATAAAATGGGCTGTACAATTTGTGTTAAGGGAAATATACAGAGAATAAATTTGCTTAAGGAAGTTCTGTATTTTATTATTTATTTCTATCGCGTAATTAGTTTAATTTTACCGCAGAAGAATAAAATTCTGTTTAATTTTCTATGTGGAAAGTTCTGTACCTAATTTTCTATATGGCAAAATTCTGTGGAATTTTCTATTGTATCCCTGTGTAAATTTTTATGTATAATAAAATTTTTCATGCATCTCTAATTTTTTGAAGATATTATATGGAAAAAATTATACTTTCCAACAAAAATTTTTTCCATTGATCCACTACACTGCCATTCCACCGTACTCTCGCGATGTACGATGATCTAAAGGGATTTTTTAGAAATATTCACTGTTTTATATTTTTAGTTATTGCATATGATGAGTATTCCCTATATATTCATATTTATAATTACTTCATTTCATTCAAATAGTATATATAGGTTTATCTTTATATAAAAAAAGATGATGTACCTTATATATTATAAAAAAAAAAAATTCAAAAGAAATAACTTGCGTGTGTTCCAAATTTGATTTTAAAATATATATATTATTAAATACTCTATTATATATACATACACGTATATAATACACTCGTGCACGGATAAACATGACGATTTTTAATAAAACAAATTAAAAAATAAAAGAACGAAATTATTTATAATTATATATACACACACATGAAAGAAAATATATATTATTGTTTACAAATGATAATAATAATTTTTTTAATATCGCATATATTCAATTAATTTTACAACTGCAGGGTTTGTTTTCCTTTTTTTTTTTTATTTTTATATTTTGATACATACTTTAAATTAACATATAAATATATATGGTATTCCTATATAAAGTTATATATGTATTTTTTTTTTTTTTGGTATTAAATTGTAATTATTGGTTTGGTTTAATAATACATTCCAAATATACACAGTGCGACAATTAATATTCCGGACTGCGGTCCTAGGAAATACATTAAAACAACAACGATTTTTGCATTTTTTTTATTTTATTTATTCAAAATATTCTCTTCCTGATTCAACAATACAACTGTTACATAGATTTAATAATGCGATTCAAATGCGTGTTCCAGCTCATTTTGTTGTATTGCCTCTAGTGCGTGCGCAGTTTGAATGGTTTCAATATCCTCAAAAAAATATCCTTTTAATTTCATTTTAAGTGTTAAGGGAACAAGGAGAAGTCACATGGTGCTAAATCAGGTGAATACGGTGGACACAGACTTGATATGCGCAGCCACTGACCGTTTGATAAATTGGAACGAATTCTTTATTGATATAATTCCCTTGCTCCCGAAGAATGTTACTAGCATTGTCTTGATTTTCGATGGAACTTTTCTTGTTTTTTTAGCCTGCATTTTAGCCATCCACGAATCGTTTATACCACTCAAAAACTTGTGTTCTACCCATACAATTATCACCATTAATATGCTGGATCGATTTGAACGTTTCTGTTGCAGATTTACCTTGAATTTAATGACTTCTCTTTGATCCATGTTAAAATTTCTACTTCAACTTCAAATTCAATGATATGAGTCCCGAATATTAATTGTCGCACTGTGTATATATATTAAATATAATCTTCAAAAATGAAATAATAAATTAATATGTTGTTGGATTAAAATTATTGGATTCTGGATTCATTGTGACACATTGCAGTGTTCTGCATCATTTAGATCCATGCTATATATATATATATATATATAGAGAGAGAATATAAAGATAACAACAAATGTTTTTGGTAATGACTAGGCAAAATGTTCAAATATATAGGATTTTGTTAAAGAAAAATAAATATCCATCCTAAAATAAAAGATTATATATTTCATTTTTTTAATGGCGCCATGCATAAAAAATCTTCTTTTTTTTTTGGTATTCTTTAAGGTAACCAACCAACATTATCTATATATATATATATATATATATATAGGTAATAAACAATTTATAGTTGATGCATCACCAAAATGAAAATAAAAAAAAAAACGAAAAACCCTTTTCTTATAATTCAATATATGTTTTTGTTGTGTACAATTGCAAAACAAAAGATACACACACACGATCCTCATTTTTATATATATATATAATCCTTTCCCATTAATATGGTTATATAAAAATCAAAAAAAGGATCAAAAAAAAGGATCAAAAAATTAATCCTAATTAAAATTAAATGCGTATATGCGATACCTTTTTATTGACTCAAAATATACAATATATTTTTATCAAAAATTAAAAAAACGATAAATTGCATGTTTCTCTCAATTAAATTCCTATATTATTTTATATTAAATATTTTAAGAAATATTTTAAAATATTTCAGACATAAATCTAAATATAAATTTAATATATGCTTATATAGAATATATAATTATGTATAAATATGTATAAATAATGTTAAAGATCTAAATTAAGTGGTTTTTTTTTGGTTTCTAATTTGAAATTGTAACTTTGTTTTTGTATAGATCGATCGCATCCTTCGTAAACCAAAGCACAAAGCCCAAATATAATGATTAATGTATTATTTTTTTTATTCAAAATATTTTCTAAACGATTGTTGACCGGCGGTCCTGAACGCCAATTGACCGGCGGTCCCGAACGGTCTGAAATAAAATGTTCACCGAACTCAACTCTCAATCCATTGTCCATTGTTGCGCGTGTTATGTGGCATGTGGCACCGTCTTGTTGATGAAACCACATGTCATGCAAGTCAAGCTCGCTTGCATTTTGGCCAAAAAAAAAATGTTGGATATCATCTCACGGTAGCGCTCACCATTCACAGTTACGTTACGATTCACATCATCTTTGAAGAAGTACGATACGGTTCAATGATGCCGCACCAGCCCACATAAACCGCACCAAACTGTGAGACTTTTTCTTGATGCATTGGTATAGCTGCGTTGCAATGCTTCTGGCTGATATTCACTCAAAAATCGACAATTCAGCTTATATTTACGTACGCCATTGAGCCAAAAACGAGCTTCGTCGTCGCTGAACACAATTTCGTCGCGATGAACTTTTTGTAACAGAGCACGAGCATTTTGATAATAAAATTCAATTTCAATTTGCAATCGTTGTTCGTTGTTTGTAAGACAAGACGATTCATGGTTAAATTATATAGACCAAAAACTGAATGTTTGTTTGTCAGTGAAACAAAAAAACACGAAACGTGCGTCAGCTATGTTTAAACCGTAGTGTTACCAAAAAGATAATATAGCTAAAAAAATCATCCTCTTTATAACAATAAAAATCAAATGATAAATTTAGGAATCATAATATAAGAGTTGGAGTTGGCGATATAGACAAAGGTTCTGCGGTTCTGCAGGAGAGGATTTTTTTTTGCTTTAAATGGAACAAAGAATGTACATACCAATGCATTGATTAGAATCCAGGACGGTGTCGTCAACCTCTACAAATAAATATAAAGATGAATAAAAAAAAGAAAAATATGAATTTCCTTGTACGATATTAAATTGCTATTCAAAACAGATCGAATGGCATATATTAAATTTCATTTAGTTTATGCTTAAACGATGTTTGTGGTGTATGATTACAGATGTGTGTCCAAATCATAACAATTAAGAATGCAAAAGTTATTAATTATTTTTTAAACAAATTCAAAACGTCCTCGCCTGATAACCTATACATTATTTATATGTTTGTTTACGATTATGCAAGCATCACATTTACGAGCATTTGATTTATTAACATATATTATAAACGCGATATTGTACATACATATATATATGTATTCCAATTGAATGATTAATTATTATATATAAATATATGTATTCTGTGTCACGTTTCAAACCGGAAATTGATTAAAATTCGATACTCGCACATTATTACAGCAGCAATATATATTAACCAAAATTACAAAAAAATTAACAATAAATCTCAATGTCATTGGGGATGTTTAAATAAAAAATTTGATTATAGTTAGTTGAATTTATATTCATACAAAATATATATAGGTATACCTATACCATATAGTTGTTTTGATGTGAAAAATCTATGCGGTTTTATAACAAGACACACACACGTTTTTTACATTAGTCAATTGTTTTATTTTATTTATTATTTTATTATATTATTTTAAATACACGATAAAAAAAAAGAAGTAATTAAATAAATTGTGTGTTTATATTGTTCGTGTATTTAATATACTATATAGTATAGTAAAACTATAAAAAAGTACGCGAATATATTATTATCGTCTAGGTTTTGCAGACGATAAAAAGTTATTTATACTTTTTTATTTATTTTTTTTAAATATTATTATATATATAGTACATATTTGAAATCAAGGTAAATTAAATTATTTGTTATATCATTATATATATATAAATAAACCAATCTGTGTTCACGCGCCTCCATACGATTCTTATCCATCTAATATCACAGAATATGTTCATCATCAGGTGCCGGTTAAATCAGTGTAGAATTTTATTATCAATCAATTTGATTATATTTTATTTTGAAAGAGGAAGTTATGAATTAAAAATTAAAGTTTATAACTTTTAAAATATCGGTCCAAAAATTGTCACAATATAGTCCAGTTAAATTGTTATATTATCTATTTAGAAATGAGAAAATTATGAATCTTCCCTACCTGCCTGTGAACAAAAAATCAAAGATTCAGAAAGATGTGTTCTTCGGAAAGTTCTCATATGTCTTTATATTTTATGTATATATTGAAATGCTTTACCTGGAAAATAATAATAAACCATATTTCGTTTTATCAAATCATTTGAGGAGGTCGCAAGATACACACAAAAACACATCAAAATACAAAGAAAACTAAATAGATTTTGTTTTTTTGGGCTTTTTAATCATCAATATATCAATATATTAAAAGAATTAATTATAAATTTTTGGTCATTAAATTAACTCATTCAGAAACGTTTAGTGTTTTTGTATATTTTATTTTTTCATGTTTATATGTTTATATATATAGACGTCGACGATTCGATCAATTTAAGCAATTTTTTTTATTTCCATCCAATTAATGAGAATATATATATTATATATAGTTTGTATAAATAAATTCGAATAAATATAAATACTTCGCTTTCAATGCGGTTATTATTAAAAAAAAAAAACAGATTTTGTTTAATTAAGTGACAGGTCTTTTTTCTACTTATCTCTTCATCAAACTTATGGTAATCTTATAAATATATTATTGGTGGGCATTTTAAATATATTATACATATACAATACCATGCGTCTTATTTCAAAATATTTTTTTTTATAAAATCGTATTATAAATAAACGATTGACAAAACACAAAACACAAAAAAAAAAAAGAGTTCAAATCGCGATTATATTTTTTCAGATTCAGATTTCATTATTTTATTATTGTTGACATATGTATACCAAATATAAGTAAACATTAATTACCTTTTTATTTTATTTATTAAAATTGCTATATGGCCGTCCGTCTGTGTATATTCTTCAAAAAAATTCGCAGGCACGTTTTTAAATTTTAATTTTAATTTATTAATCTATATTAATTTGTGTTCAAACGTATATACATAAATATAATCTTCTAAAAAAAAAAAATAAATGAATGAATGAGAGATAATTTTACAGATTTTTTATTTATTACTTTATTTTACACTTATATTTATTCTTGTTATACTGCGTGCGTGCGGTGATCATTAACATAAATATATATATATATTATTGACAATTTTATAGAATTAAAAATGAAATGAATCTAAAAAAAGGTATATATTATAGTCATTATAGTTTTTAGTTTTTTATTATAGATTAATTAATTTGCCTTAAGTCATCCACCGAAATATCCTATCCTTTTGGTAATATAACATTTTCCTACATGTCCGCATCCTCAAAAATGCAGAGACTCCGCAAACGGATCCTCCGAATCCCCCGCGAAAAAAACCTTTGTCCTTTATTCGCCATAATAACAATCATTTCTATATGAAAATTACCAACATCAACTGTCATATAACTGTTTTTACATCAAATGTGACTGCTTTAGTAGCTTCAGTACGTTTATATAAAATTTAATAAACGATAATAATAATAATTCATTTATTTCCAATTCACTAAATAAGATACAAAAATAAAAAAAAAAATAAGGCAATAAAATAATATGCAAATGCGTAGGTAAAATTAATTAGTTAAATATATATATAATATACTGTGGAAAAAATAAAAAATAAATATTCATTGGACCAAATTATATAAACAAAATACGCAACAGATTCAAATATGAAACCTATATATATATATAAGTGAATATTTATCATATATAATACATGGTATATATGTATAAATAATAAAAATTGAATTGGTTTTTAAGAAAAAAAAAAATAACCAATTCTTGATTTCGTATATATATAGACAGAGTCAGTTTTTGTTTATAAGATCGCATATAAGACATAGAGCGAGGTTTCATTATTATTATTATTATTATTATTATTATTTAAGAAAAGCAACCCCGTGAAATTTGCTGAAGTGAATTAAAAATCAAAGACCTGAACCTGATTTTTGTTTTATGTGTGTGTTATGTGTGTGCAATGTTATGTTAAATGTTAGGTACACATTAAAATGTTCAATGTCCATTGTCCATAATTCCTGCGCGATAATTTTATTAACACACAAACTAAATACAGATATATAGATATAGTTTTTCGATAGATTGCTTTTTATATTTGGTAATGTAATACCTTACATATAACAGATTATTTCAATACAGAATTGATCTATATATATATATATCTATATAATATTCTCTTCCCTTTAATTAATTAAAATATATATTGATATTTAATAAATATAATCTATACACCTATAAGAAGTAATAAGTGTTTGGGTATGTCGCATATATAGAGTTATCTTATATGAAAAAGAATATATGCACTTATATAATATATCCTCTAAAATCAATACACATATTTCATAAAAATAATCGCTGCCCAAGGATAAATATCCTGAAAAAGGAAGCGCGTTACCAGAACGAGATATGTCTTAATTATATATTGGGACCTTGCATTAAAAATGTCGATTTAGATAACATATGGCGTAACTAGCGTTGTGTGAATCGCAACACACCGCGCCCATATTCTTTTTTTTGTCTGTCATTATTACTCTATAAATTTCAGTATTTGTCATTTCCTTGATGGTGTAAACAACAAAGTTTCTTTTTTTTGCTTCGAATATGTCGAAACCCGCATGCCTGAAAAAGTTGTTTTGCGAGGAAGTTTATGTTGATAGAAGCTTATGGTGAACATGCTCCAACTCAAAAAATTTGTGAACGGTGGTTTGCGCGCTTCAAAAGTGGTGATTTTGAAGTGGAAGACAAAGAACGGCCAGGTCATTCAAAAAAATTTGAAGACGAAGAATTGCAGGATGATTGTTGGATGAAAATTCGTGTCGAACGCAACAAGAGCTTGCATTAGAGTTGAATGTAGATGCCTCTACCATTTCTAGACATTTGCATTCAATGGAAAAGATCAGAAAGCTATAGGAAAATGGGTTATACATCAACTGAATGAAAATCAACAACTCAAAGCACAAATCGATGCATGCCATAAATATCTTGCCGAGCACAAAAAAACCTAGTTTTTTGAGTCGAATTGTCACTGGCGATGAAAAGTGGGTGTATTACGACAACCCTAAACGTAAAGCATCATATGATGATTCCGGCCAACCATCAACCTCACAATCAAAACGCGATATCCATTGCCAGAAGTTTATGCTATGCATTTGATGGGATCAGAAGGGGTCGTGTATTATGAGCTGTTAAAACCGAATGAAACGGTTACATCTGATCGCTACCGACGACAACTGGGCGAATTGGCCCAGAAGAAATTGAACGAAAAACGACCATTGATAGCTCGAAAACACCACAAAGTTTTAATGCACACTGATGACAATGCCGCAGACCACATCGTGCAAACATCGTTAAAAACAAAAAAAAATTAAGAGACTCGTTTGGGATGATCTTGATCTTGATCCCCCGTACTCTCCAGACCTTGCTCCTTATTCTATGATTAACATTTGTTCAGATCCATGATGCAGGTCAGCCTGACCTGAGATGTACGCTTTCGAAATGCTGAAGCGAAGTGCGATGAAATGAGTCGATGATGAATGGATCTTTGGGACAAAAGATGAGGAGTTCTTCAAACGAGGAATCAACAACAAATTTCCCAAAAAAAGATGGGAGGAAGTCATAGCTAACGCGATGGGCAACATATATTGGTTAATGTACTGTCATTCATTTTGTTATACAAATAAATGTCATTTTCAAGCAAAAAAAAAAATCGACATTTTCAATGTAGGGTCCCAATATAATCCCTTGCGGATTTGTAATTTTTTGCATTTGATTTAAAACCTTTATGATGTATCGAGTAAATTTCAAGCAAATTTCTTTATAACTCCTTTGAGTTTTGAGACGGAGAGGTTTGAATGAATTTGGATCTGATTATTTTTAAATATTTTTCTGACGGATTATGCTGAGAAAATGCCATAGAAAAATTAAAGACAATCAATCGAGTGATCAAACGAAAGAAAATTTGTTATTCTCCATATATACGAAAAGTTTAAATTCGTTTCGCAAAACAGAATGATAAATTGAAATTTTTCTTTTGCAACATGAATAACTATAATGCACTTTACTAAAAGTAAAGTCCACTATATTTATATATAGTGAGTCTGGAATGAAATGCAATGTAAAAATAATTATGACATTATATTATAAATAATAAAAGCAATTTATTAATATTTTACATGATATTTTTTTTTGTTGTACATATATTATACCATAATAACAAATAATATCTCTATATACATACCTATATATATAGGTATACATTTGAAAATTTGTTTAATAACATAATATTTGATATTCAAATAATATAAATAAATAAATATAACAAAAGTATGCACCACACACATAACAAACATAAAAAAAAAAAATTAAGTTCTAGTTTGATGATTTTAATAAAGTCTGTTTATTTGTTTCATGCCCGAAGTTGTACGTATACATATGATATATATAGTTGTACACATTTATGCATAAAAATTGTGTTATATATTAATTTTCATTTATAATATATATATATATACCTACATACATAGTAGTATATACGTTTAAAAATTATATTCAAAAGAGTTAATCTGGAAAATTGTACGCGCGACCAGTCGTGTGCGGTGTAAGGTATCTGAATGTATCCGAATGTATCCTAACGTATCGTATATCAAATAATATTTATTTATTTATTTTTTTTTTTTTATTATTATTATTATATTAATATAAAATGTTTTAAATCTTTTTGAATATTTCGTATATGTTATACACGAGTATATATGCTGTTAAAAAAAAATTAAAAAAAACTATTTTGTACAAATTCTAAAAGGCAAATCTGCGAATCGAATTGGAAAATAAAAAATTTGTAGCCCGTGGCAATATAATAAAAAATTTGAATTTATATTGTCTGTTGTTATATATTGCCTTTGTTTTTTGTTTATAAATATATTATTTATATTCAATTCATACGTTCGCGTTTATTTTTTTCGATATGTTTGAATAGGTTTTGGCGTTAATTTTAATAATGTTGTTTTTTTCTATATTTTCGTAAGAAATTGTTATTATTTTAAAATTAAAATTTATTTTATTATCATTCAACAAAATAAAATCGTTTTGTTTGAGAGGATCCATGATTTTTTATTTTTTTTTTTCCTTTATTCATTGATTTGGCGAATATATTTTTATTTTTTTTTTAAATATATCAATTTTACTATATTACTAACCGAGACGTGTATTTTATTAATATGTAAAACTATAATCAGAGTGCATCGCGTCACACAGTGCTTAGACAGCGACAGCGAGTTAATAATGATTTATTGATAAAATAGGATTCGTATATACATAGACAGACCAGACCTAGCAGTACCCCGCAGTTGTAGGACTCGGGAAAAAAAACTCCAAACGACAAGTTTGATAGATACCTGAAAATTTTGTTAATAGAATAAAATTAAAGGTAATTTAAATAGCAATCTTGAGAAAACTTGCATACTTATGCTTTAAGGGATGCTAAATCCGAATAAATAGGTTTCAGAACGTTTTAGCCACTAGTTTTTGAGTTATGGCCCGACAAAGATTTCCCAAAGTTTTGCTATACTAACCCCTTATGAAAAAATGGATTTTTCACCGAAAACTTTAAGTTTGAGCTATCGGGCTGAAAATTTGTATATTTATGCTTTAAGGGATGCTAAATCCGAATAAATAGGTTTCAGAACGTTTTAGCCACTAGTTTTTGAGTTATGGCCCGACAAAGATTTCCCAAAGTTTTGCTATACTAACCCCTTATGAAAAAATGGATTTTTCACCGAAAACTTTAAGTTTGAGCTATAGGGCTGAAAATTTGTATATATATGTTTTAAGGGATGCTGAATCCGAATAAATAGGTTTCAGAACGTTTTAGCACTTAGTTTTTGTTATTCTATCGCTTGAATGGTTTAGAAACTATATAAAACAGAAACTATATAAATGATTGAATGGTATATGAATCAAAGTTTTTCATCACCCTATTCTCACTCATTATAGGTTAGTCATTGTTTCATGCATGATTCCCTCGTATTGTTCATATTCAATGAATTTATTTTTTTTTTTTTTGAAAAACCCTCGCGTTTCATTTTTTAACTTATTATTATTATATAAAATTTTTCATTCAAAAAAATCTATGCCCTCACCACCGCCCCGCAAAGTCCGATTTGTAAAGTTGTGAAATTGCAAAGATCATTTAAATACAATTTCGGATAATAATAATAATAAGAAAGTTATAATTTGGTTTTTTTTTTTGAGGTATCAAAAATATGCATTTACCATGTTCTTCATCATCTCTATATATCGGATAATTTATCATCAATAATAATATATTATAAATAAAGGTAATAATAAAACAAAATAATAACAATAATTATTAATATATTAAGTTTATCGTTACAATATCGCATTAAATTGAACATTTATTTATTTAACAAAAAAAAAATCCATTCAGATTTTATAAACACTTTCGTGCAAATTTATTTTATCTTTATTATATATTAAAACCCTTTGATTATTCGTCTACAACGTGGCTTTTCCATAATAAAACATATTGGACATTCTTATAATATTTTTATCATAGCTCATGCAATATGTAATAGTAATTCGTTATAGAACACTTATTGGTTAAGGATCTCCACCTCCATATATCATTACGTTCTAAATGATATTCTATACCCATCTCAAGACGTCTATCGACAAATTTTAAATTGTATAATGATTATAAAATTAAATAAATTGTTCAAATCATTTTGCCCAATATTGTACGTAATATAATAATAATAATAATAATAATTTATAAGGACAGGTAATTACTTTTGGTATTATTGAAATAAAGAGAAAAAAAAAAAATCTTATTATACAGAGTGGGTCAAGGCACGGTACAGCATCACCACAAAAACAATACGAATACAACTTAATCCACGGAGGGTATTTGTTTCAAAATTTTGGTCAAACATACATCTATATGTAAATCGGTATAAGAGTTCAAGTAATCATAAAGGAGAATTTTTTGCTTGAAATAGTCAAAGCATTTAAGTGGTATTCAGGTTTTAGTGAGGATAGTCAAGCGGCTGCGGACAATCTGTATAACTATATATTATAATTTCATATTCAAGTAATGTTCATAAAAAATAAATGAATATATACTTATATGGATGCAGAAATGCAATATATAATAAGTGCATCTGCGGTAACCTTTAATTTTCTTGTATTTTATCATAATGCACGTACTTATATATATATTTATAAAATGTAATTACGCATCGCAGGTACATTTTTGGATATTGGAAATTTGTGTTTTTTGTTGAAAATATACTTAATATTCTGTTTTACGATGGCATATATCACTCACAATTATATATTGTATTTATTTTTTTAAAACTTTTTTTTATTATTATACATATACATATAATTTTTTTTGTAAGAATTTGTTTCATTGTTCAATGCAATATATGAAATGCAATCAATTTTGTACAGTTATTGCATTTCTTTTTTTTTTTATACTAAATACATGTGGACGACATAGTATATATACATATATACACAGTGCGACAATTAATATTCTGGACTCAAACCGCATATCTCAATAACCAGTGGGACGATCTATAAGATGGAACAAGCGTTTTGAAGCTTGATATTTTCTCTATCGTATGTAAAAATTCATCATTGCATTTGGTTGACAAATAAAAAAGTTATGACATTTCTTGTGAAACAATATTTTTGAAGTTGAAGTAGAAATATTAACATGGAACAATAAAGAGCAGTCAACGCAAAGCTTGGTAAATCTACGCCACAGAAACTCAATCAAATCGTTGCAGCAGCAAGTTAGTGACGATAATTGTATGGGTAGAACACAAGTTTTTGAGTGGTATAAATGTTTCGTGGATGGCTAAAAAACACAGGCTAAAAAACAAGAAAAGTTCTATCGAAAATCAAGACAATGCTATAGTAACATTCTTCGGTAGCAAGGACATTATCCATAAAGAATTCGTTCCAACAATTCGTGTGTGTTAAATCATCCAGCGTATTCACCTGATTTAGCACCATGTGACTTCTCCTTGTTCCCTTAAAACTTAAAATGAAATTGAAAGGATGTTTTTTTTTGAGGATATTGAAACCATTCAAACAGCATCTACACGTGCACTAGAGGCAATACCTGCACAAAATGAGCCTGAACACGCATTTGAATCGCATTATTAAATCGATGTAACAGTTGTATTGTTGAATCAGGGGGAGAATATTTTGAAAAAATAAAAAAATCGTGTTTTTAATGTATTTCCTAGGACCGCAGTCCGGAATATTAATTGTCGCACTGTGTATATAATATTATGATTATCGAATGATTATTATATCTGAATAATTTAATATAAATATGTTATATATATGGACAATATTTTCCATATATTATTTATACTACATCGTGATGGATTTTACGTTTGATGTTCTGGTATATTATTCCGAATTGGTTTTTTTTTTGTGGATATATTATACAACAATGTATAGGATATTTTTTTTTTTAAATCTGATAAAATTTGAATGAATTTTATATTAAAAATATGCATTTTGTTAAGGTATATTTTAATCGGCCCAACCCTCTCAGTAAATTGCGATGTTAATTGCATAAATATATTATTTATATTAAAAAAAAAAAAAAAAAAAAATACTGCCGTAGGTATTACAAGATGCACTTGAAAGGGAGCGGGTTAAATGAATCACTAATCCATTCCTCAATAAAATTATAATCAATAAACAATGTGTCATACTATATACGATTTGAAAAACACCACATTGATGGATTGATTTTCATGGCAGAGTCGAAGTGAGATGTACATTTTTCAAGAGTGGCAAATGGTTGGAACAAACCCCATTCTTTGAATGAAACTAGTTTATCGCATACGAATGGATACGCATACTTATGGTTGAAAAAGGTTAGCTGAATTTTCTAGGCCTATGAAAATTGATGATGATTCGTGCGGAAAAAAGTGAACAGATCACATTGGTTCAAATTGTTTTCCATATAACAACTTTTTATATAATTCACATACCAAATGTACGTATATATGGCGTTATATATTAATATACAGTAACCTAATTTTCTCCGAATTGTATATTTATTGAACAATAATTATATATTATATTGACACAATTTAAGAAAACCCATAATAATATCACTTTTAAAAATTCGTATATATGGGGATGTACGGTCAAGATAGTGGGTACTGGATATATGGAAAACGTCTAAGATTTTTCACAATTCATTCAAAACCCATCAAAATGAACCCTATATAGTATTATAAATTATACACAAAAACTTTCCATTTTTAATCATAACTTTTTGCAGGTGTATTAACTATAATTTCTGTTTTATTTACGCGTTAATTGATGTTAAATTAAATTTTTTTAGCCATCATCATCATGATATTAAATTTTCTATAAAATGTGTATCCTTTATACTCTATACATAAGTGCAGACACTTATCAAATATATATATATATATATATATATAGATTGCAAATCAGCAAAAAAAAAATTTTTCAATCAATGAAAAAAAAAACAGAAAAATGTGTTCATAAAAATAACTATATATACATACATATATTGTATACTTGTAAAAAAAATTAGTTCATCCTAAGATAAGAACAGATTTTTATCAATAAAAAAATTTAAAAATAAAATTATTATGTATACATATATATATTTAAAGAAAAGCACTGTTTCATTTTGCTTATCAATTCTCTATATAAGGTTTTTATTATTTATACATACATGTTCATGTACTCTGTTGTTATGTACATATATATAGTAAATAAAAATATATACATTATGATAATTAAAAAAATAAATAAATTAAAAATTTAATGTTATCGCGCGGGGGCTTTTGGCATATAACATATATGATGATATACAATAAAGTAAACAAAATATGCGCAATCATACGTTATTTTTATTAATTTTTTTTTTTATTATATTAACTGATATTAATCGTTGTTTTTAATTAATATATATAAATATTGTAAGTGTGTATATTTTGCGCACGAGATACTAATTTACTTATATTTTTCTTTATACTTATATATGAAGCATGCTTTTAAAGGTCGCCTGACTTTTTATATTATTTGTTTAAATTTGTGCTTTATTATATTTAAAAAATTTTTTGGTTAACAGCACCACATACAAAATTTTTAAACTTATTATGAAATGAATTAAAATGGCATTAGATTTTATTATTATATGAGTGCAGAGGTATATATAAATATAATAAATTATTCTGTTTTGCTATGTGTGTTTTTTTTTACAAAATATATTGTAGCGATGAATTAACTATGCGAGGAGGATTAAAGTATTATATTTTTATTTTACGGAATTTGTGCACATCAGTCACACATCATCACACACGCACGCATTCTCAAAAATTTTTGAAATATAAATAGAAATTTAAAATTTTGCAAATTGATAACCAAAAATTATATAACCAATATATTGTTTATGACCAAAACACATGTCGTTGTTTTTTCCCCAAAATTATTGTGGTCAATTAATTGTAAAAAAAAATATCTGATCCATATAATTTAATGTTTGAAGATTATTTCATGCAAATGTTGACTTTGACTGCGCCTCAAATGGTCCAATGGTCCGTCCGCTTAGTCCAATTTTGGCATAATCTTTCCAATATTTCGGCCGGTATCTCACAGTTGGATATCATCCCACGGAAAAATCAGTTGGATATCATCCCACGGTAGCGCTCACCACCACACAGTTACGTTACGATTCGCATCATCTTTGAAGAAGTACGGTACGATCCAATGATGCCACCAACCCGCATAAACCGCACCAAACTGTGACTTTTTCTGGATGCATTGGTATAGCTGCGTTGCAATACTTCTTGCTGATATTCACTCCAAAATCAAAAATTCTGCTTATATTTACGTACCCATTGAGCCAAAACTAAGCTGCTTCGTCGCTGAACACAATTTCGTCGCGATGAACTTACTTAACGCAGAGCCAACGCATTTTGATAATAAAATTCAATTTGATTTGCAAGCGTTGTTCGTTGTTTGTAAGACGACGATTCATGGTTAAATTATAGACCAAACTGAAGATGTTTCACAGTGAAACAAAAAAACATGAAACGTGCGTCAGCTATGTTTAAACCATAGTGTTGCCTAAAAAAAATAATAGCTAAAAAATCACCCTTTTTTGTCTATGTATATATTATTTTCTGAGCGCCCACTTTTCACTCCCGCACTCTCATATCTCTTGGAATAATCCGCACAGGTGTATTTTTTATAGGATATTTTTTTATGCAAGAAAGGTGGTTGATGAAAAAATTTCACGATATTTTCACGCGACCGAGGTGATATTTCGAAAGGCAAGGCAAATCTATAAATTGACTAATTTTTGGAAAAAATATAAGGAAGTAACTAACGAACTAACTAAGATATAGTTTGCGGGAAAATCGATTTTCCAGCCGTATAGTTACCGAAGTGTGGCACATCATTTTTTGAAATGGTTATAGTTTTTTTTTGCGGTGATAAATTTGACCTGGTCCTTTAACCTGGTCCTATGCATGGTTATAGGTATGTGATTTATTCCTTGAGTTCAACGGTGATGGCCAAGTTTTTTATTTTAATTTTTTTTTTTTTACATTACACAAACGTTGTATTTTGTCAGTGATGTAAAAAGTTCGCCCTTTACTGCGCCCTATTGTATATATTAATTAATATAACTGCGTTATAATTGCATATATATGTATATAATATAAAAATAAGTCAATAAATATATAAATAATGTGTATCATCATCACATATTGTATAATGATATCATTTTTAAATTAATAACTGCCTAGTCATCTGAATAAGATAAGTACATATATATATATGTATATTGTCGAGTATAGGTATAGTGTATTTAAAACAAATACAGGATGGCAGAAATAAGTATATAAATAAAATAATATTCACATTGCCTGTTAATATATAATAATTTAATTTACAATATTATTTCAATTGTATTTAATTCTTATTCACACACAAAAATGTCCATATAATCAAAATATTTAAAATACTATAACTGCGTTTACTCATTACATTAATAGAAATTGTTGTTATCATACATACTGCGATGATTGAAATTCGAACTGCGGATCCTTATAATACGAACTTTTACTATATATTTACTATATGTATACACTATATAAAATCAAATATATAAAGACACCCAGTATATACATATATCATTCACAATTTAATATCACATTTCTAAATTTAAAAAAATTTGATAAGAAATTAATTATATATACATATACTTTCGTTTTATATTTATTTTTAAAAATAGAAATGATAGAAACATATACAAATACAAAAATAAATTTATTAAAACCCATTTTAATATATTTCGCATTTAATATTCCTATACGCATTTCAAATTATATACAATTATTGCGGACCTATAAAGAATGTTTATCATTATCGTAATCGTATATTAATATTGGTAACCATATAAGGTATCCTCGAGAATGTTATTTCTTGTCGAAATCCCAAAATCACATCCTGTATATCAAAAGTCAATTTTGTCTGTCGCATATATATAATATATACGAACATACGAACAACACGCGATAAATTTATTATTTTAATATTAATAATATTCACAATTCACAGACAAGTATTTGCAAAGATTATTACTATATGATTTTTTTAAAAAAATATATATATATATGCGCTCTGTTCAATTCAATTCACAACACAATCCAACACAAAGGTATGATTTTTTTTTTTATAAATTAATCCTTGACGACATTAAATTAAATTTTTAAGTTTTGATTTAATCTCTCTCACATAAAAAAAAATCGAACACGAAATAAATGTGAAAATCTTTTCTTTTTTTTTTTTGCAAACATTTACGAAATACGATACGCGCGATTATATCAGACGAGATCAATTTTTTTTTTCGAAAATATATTCAGTAAAAAGTGTTTTTATTTCATTTTTTTTATATATAATCCTCTTATAATCATCATTAATTGTTATTTGTATATTTTTTTTATCATTTTTATCAAAAATTTTTATAATCATAATATTATTTTTAACATTTAAAAACAATGGTTTTTAAAATGTGTATTTGGTTATAACGTGTGTTGTGTGTATAAAAGTACGTTGCGATTTATGTGGGGATTAATAAAAAAATTAACAAAAAAAACAATCTCTATAGATTATGTTTAATATAGAAATGGAATATAAAATACACCATATAGATAAAAAAATCACAAACTGTATAAAGAATTCATTTAGAAATCCATCCGGATCAATAAAAGAATTTTCGAGGATTATTATAGTTATATATATATAGAGAGAATCTAAGATATTGAATCATGAAAATTTTGGTTTAAAGTGTAACAATTCCTCATCATGTATCATATATTGCAGTCTTTACTTCTTTATAGTCAAAAATGATATGAAAAAGAATTCTATAGAACAAAAAACAACAAATCTCGCCTGTTTGATTAATATGTTCTGTGCTTGAACTTTGATCAGTAAAAATTTAAAAATAGAATGATTAAATAAAAAACAAAAATATATTGTTGTTAAAATATACGTGTCGATTTATTTGTTGAATATATATGGTATATATAGCTGTTCAAATTCATATATAAACTTAATTAACGAAGAATTTTTATATGTACATAATTAGATAAAAAATAATTATATTATTATTAAAAATAAAAGAAATTATATGAAGAATATATATATATATGGTTATGTGTTTGTGCATCGAACGCGATTTTGTAACAAAACATTGATAAGAAAGTTTATATTTTGTTTAATTATATATATGGTGATTCATATATTTTTTATCATGTAAATATTGTGGTGAATATAAATTTTATGGGTGTGTTTTTATTGTTATCAATACAGCGATTCTGATATATTTTTATGCAAACCAAAAAAATTTTAAAAGACGTAGCCATATGCTTATAGTTGAAAGATATAACTATAATATATCCTTGTTTGTTAAAGCTTTACTATATTTAACAATATTTCAATTTAGTTATTTAGTCACTTACTATATGTTTAACCTTATATTAAGTCCATTGATTTGATATATGTTAAAAAGTTAAACCAATAAAATTATGATATTGATGAAGGTTCCAAAAGTCGGTTTAGGAAAACAAATTCAGGTCAATAAACGATAATGAACTTCTATATTGATATATTATTATTTATTCTGCTGTTAAGTAAACCTATATAGAAAAAAAGGACGACGACGACGACTTTTAAACACAAAAAAAAAACATTTCCAAATAAGCGGTCAAATAAAATTATATATGAGCAATCATATCTTAAGAGCAATCAAAAGCAACAATCATCGTATTGTTTTTATTTTTGCTGACCGCGTTAAATAATAATATATTTCTGAAAGTGGATATATCAAATTTCATTAATGTTGCTTAAAGAAAAATTTAAAATTGAATATATGATATTTAATATGTTAACAATTAAATTTAGATGAAGTGATATCACAAAGATTTTTGTGTTTTTATTTTTTTGGTATTAATTCTTCATCAGAAAATTAATGAGGTATAAAAAGAAATATAATCGATATTTATGTCAATGAAAAAAACGTTGCCAGATCAACAAAAAGCACGTACTTGTTTTGGCCAGCCAGCGGGGGGTTGAGCGAAAGGAATATAAAAGGATGTTTTAAAAGGATACACTAATAATATATTCAAATTTGTACCAATAAAGAACACCATTATTATGAATACCGTCTTTGAAATTGGATGGAATCCCTAATATTTGTATGGTGAAAGCCGCCGGTAAAAGTATTGTGATTATAGTAATAAAAATGTATATCTACATAAATATTAACTTATAAGTCACTTACCGTTAACGCAGTCCCATTGTGAATAAGGAAAGTTTTACACGCATATATGAATGATAATTTTTTTTTTCCAAATATGCACAAAATAAAAAAATGGGATTGCGAATATATTGAATTTCACTGCGGCAAACAGCTATTATAATATAATATAATATATGCAATCTGTTATCCTTTTAACGATATATATGTATATGAGCAAAGAATAAATAACGCACGTGCGACATCCCAACAATATATATATTGTTGTGCAATGTTTTTTTTGCTTGTTCCATTCATTGATATCCATATATACTATATTTATATATAGTCCTTGTGTACATAATACTTTGATTGTGATTTCTTTTAATTAAATATATTTATATATACCTACCTAACTACCTTTCAATTAAAAATATGTCCCATTCTGAAGTTCATATATATTAATATCTATATATAGTATATGTAGGACACACAACACAGATGTTCCAAAAAAGTATCCATTTCTATTATAACATAGTTATGTTACAATAGATCTACGATTTATCGTACATAATAAATTTAATGTTTATTAAATATTGTTGATTAATAAAATGCGATATAGATATATTAGTTGCATTGCAGTCTGGGCGCTCCCCAGACACACCATAAAACATCATAAAAAGTTTGAGCTATGGGGCTGAAAACTTGTATACTTATGCTTTAAGGGATGCTAAATCCGAATAAATAGGTTTCAGAACGTTTTAGCCCTTAGTTTTTGAGTTATGGCCCGTCAAAGATTTCCCAAAGTTTTGCTATACTAACCCCTTATGAAAAAATGGATTTTTCACCGAAAACTTTAAGTTTGAGCTAGCGGGCTGAAAATTTGTATATATATGTTTTAAGGGATGCTGAATCCGAATAAATAGGTTTCAGAACGTTTTAGCCCTTAGTTTTTGAGTTATGGCCCGTCAAAGATTTCCCAAAGTTTTGCTATACTAACCCCTTATGAAAAAATGGATTTTTCACCGAAAACTTTAAGTTTGAGCTATCGGGCTGAAAACTTGTATATATATGTTTTAAGGGATGCTAAATCCGAATAAATAGGTTTCAGAACGTTTTAGCCCTTAGTTTTTGAGTTATGGCCCGACAAAGATTTCCCAAAGTTTTGCTATACTAACCCCTTATGAAAAATTGGATTTTTCACCGAATACTTTAAGTTTGAGCTAGCTGGCTGAAAATTTGTATATATATGTTTTAAGGGATGCTAAATCCGAATAAATAGGTTTCAAAACGTTTTAGCCCTTAGTTTTTGAGTTATGGCTCGACAAAGATTTCCCAAAGTTTTCCTATACTAACCCCTTATGAAAAAATGGATTTTTCACCGAAAACTTTCAGTTTGAGCTATCGGGCTGAAAATTTGTATATATATGTTTTAAGGGATGCTAAATCCGAATAAATAGGTTTCAGAACGTTTTAGCCCTTAGTTTTTGAGTTATGGCTCGACAAAGATTTCCCAAAGTTTTCCTATACTAACCCCTTATGAAAAAATGGATTTTTCACCGAAAACTTTCAGTTTGAGCTATCGCGCTGAAAACTTGTATATATATGTTTTAAGGGATGCTGAATCCGAATAAATAGGTTTCAGAACGTTTCAGCCCTTAGTTTTTGAGTTATGGCCCGACAAAGATTTCCCAAAGTTTTGCTATACTAACCCCTATATAATCAGCATTGCTCAGAAATTGTCACAAGTCCATAGTTTAATTATCGATTGAAATAAGCGTAACGATTAAGCGTAAAATATTCTGTATATTAATAATTATACATTACGTGATTTCATTTCATTTAACGATCTATATATATATATAGATAGATAGAATATCGTTTCATATTCGATCGTGTTTACATATCTTCAACATATCATTGTCTATATATTCTATCCTTCTAAAAACAGAACATTTATATATAGTATAGTATATGATCATATGATTTAAATAAGATAAAATACAGAATTGAAAATATGATGATGCTTCCATTATCCATTAATAAAATTATTATTAAAAATATTTTAAAGTCGTTTGTTTTTTTTTTTTTGTTATCGATCTTGGTGGTTGTTTTTATTTATTTTTTGATCAACTTTGACTGACTGAATAGGAATGTATATATAATATAAATATATGTACATTCTATTAAATATACGATGCTAATATATTATATATTCCATTGCGGTATATAACATAAGCACGCCTGATTTTCTCGCGTTTGTTTTTAAATACATGTATATTCATACATCATTTATATATACATCATTTTTTTTTTAATCCATTTTAACATAAGTGTACGTTACGCGATTTAGTAAAATGTGACTTATTAATTTAGTTTGAAATTGGAAAACATTATTCTTTATGGAACAAAATAATTCGCTAAAGTGTTTGTAATCGGGTGTGAACGATTGGAGGGTCAAATACTGTTTGATCCATTGCGAAAAAATGTTTTTTTTTACAGCACAGCCAACAAATGAACATTAACTTATTGATACTTGGAATACCTAACGCTCGATAGCGATTTTCAAAACCAAAAACAGATTCTGAGTGCTTTTATGTTTAAAAAAATCTTAAAATTTCCGCAATGGAAACTTTATCTGACATATCATTTCTTGTTTTAGTGCCATCATCAACGAACGCCGCACCAATATTAGTCTAAGTCTATGTATATGTAGGTGCATTGCTTCATCTATCTATATATATCTTCATAACTATTTGTATTTATCTTTTTCATATAACATATATATATAGTTTTATAGGCAACATCAATTTATCTTTATGATATTATATACATATACCAACTATACCACTTCTATATTCTTCTTCATTTTCTTATATCATACATTATACATATATATAGAACTATATATATAGATGTTATTATTTATTTCATATACATGCAATCAATACATGTAATGCAATGCCAAACAGTCTTTTTGGAATTTGATAATCGCGTTTTCGGCGATTGATTATCAAAAGATCAAAAATTGATTTTCCACAAAATAAAGGGTAAGTAAAAATTTAAATTTTCACTGTGATATCTGCGACGTTGAAAATAGAATGAATTATTCTAATTGTCAATTTTCCCCCGGGAAAAATTTAGTTCGTCAAATGGAAAAATTCTTAATTATTAGTGCGGTAATTATGCACCTTTTAGATGGAACCTTTTGGATGTGCAGCTTTTGTGGAATATCGTTTATATATATATCATTTTGCTGGGCATATATATGAATCAAATTTTTCACGGCAGTCGTTCATGTATGTATGTATAATAGATAGATATTTTTATAGTGTTTTATACATCACATATATAGTGTATATTATTTTTCATAATATATTTTATACTTACTATATATATTATATATTATAGATATATAGATAGCAATGTATCGTGCGTTCGTGCTTCTTACTAACCGCTTAATAATATATATATATATATATATATATATATAAGACACGGTATATATATAAGAAAATGAAAGAAAACAACAATTTGATTTTGTGAAAAAAAAAAATCTTCTTATAAGTCAAATAAAAGGCCGTGAGAATGTTCTGCGATAGTGAGTTCCCAGGCTCGTGCTTCATAATCTATACTTGATATTTATTTTTATTTATTTTTTTTTTTTTGTTCGTACTTTTTATATATTTGTATACATATTCGTCGTCGTCGTCGTATACTTATATATATATTTAAAATGTTTGTATATGTTATATACCTTTAAAAAATATAATATTATTATTATTGTATACATATTTTTAAGGTATGTTAAAACTATCGTAAAAATTAAAAAAAAAAAGAAGCATTTTTTAATTCTTTACGTGGTATTGTTATGCGGTTATTTCGTTTTTGTTTGAGAGTTGTTATAAAAAAAAAAAAAAAAATGAACTCATAATAAGTCATATAAATATATATATATATATATTTAGTTAGATATTTTGCTTATATATATTTGATATTTCTTAAGAACATCGTCGTCGTCGTACGCGACCGCAAGACGAACGATGAATATTTATTTATTAATATTAATAATGGTAATGAAAAACATATATATATATAGTCTTAACAAAGCGCAGCAAAGATATATATAATAGATCTTTGTGTATCAAAGATTCTATACTTTATATATAATATAATAAGTAAATTGTTTTGTTCATTCTTCATTTATATTTGATGTTTTTTGTTTGTGGTAGCCCAGAAGTGTTTATTTATTTATTTAATTGATAAGATTTGTTTTATTTATACTTTAGTTTATTTACATTCACGCAGATAATTATATCTTTTTTAATTTAGTTTCGTATACATTCCGCAGGTATATGCATTTATATTTATTTTGTTTCTTGTATTCTCTTCCTTGGTTGAATTCTTTTTGTGGGTTATAAAGTAAAAAAAAAGTGTAACCATCAAATCTGAATCCAAGCCCAAAGACAAAATAGATTAGGTGGTTGTGGTGTCTATGTATATATATATATAGTTCGCCCGAACAAAAAATATATGTTTATCCTAATGGGAAATTTAACATTTTTCACATATATATATAAATTTTGATCCTTTCACTTGCCTGGCCAAAGGGGGCGATCTATACAGCCAACTCAACGAATATCAATTATATACGTTAAATGATAAACGTTTCAAATACAGAAGAATTAGGATTAGGAGACCCTGCATTAAAAATGTCAATTTTTTGGCTTGAAAATAACATTTATTTGTATATAAAAAATGAATGACAGTACATTAACCAATATATATATTGCCCATCGCGTTAGCTATGACTTCCTCCCATCTTTTTTTGGGAAGTTTGTTGTTGATTTATCGTTTGAAGAACTCCTCATCTTTTGTCCCAAAGATCCATTCATCATCGACTCATTTCATCGCACTTCTTCAGCATTTCGAAAGCGTACATCTCAAGTCAGACTGACCTGCATCATGAATCTGAACAAATGTTAATCGCAGAATAAGGAGCAAGGTCTTGAGAGTACGGGGGGTCAAGATCAAGATCATCCCAAACGAGTCTCTTAATTTTTTTTTGTTTTTAACGATGTTTGCACGATGTGGTCTGGCACGCATTGTCATCAGTGTGCATTAAAACTTTGTGGTGTTTTCGAGCTATCACCAATGGTCGTTTTCCGTTTTTCAATATCTTTGCAAATTCGCCCAGTTGTCGTCGGTAGCGATCAGATCGCAGGTAACCGTTTCATTCGATTTTAACAGCAGCTCATAATACACGACACCCTTCTGATCCCATCAAATGCACAGCATAAGACATCTGGCAATGAATATCGCGTTTTGATTGTGAAGTTGATGGTGGTGGTTGGCCGGGATCAACACATATATGATGCTTTACGTTTAGGATTGTCGTAATACACCCACTTTTCATTGTGACAGTGCCAATTCGACTCAAAAAACTTAGTGTTTTGTGCTCGGCAAGATGTTTATGGCATGCATCGATTCGTGCTTTGAGTTGTTGATTTTCATTCAGTTGATGTGTGGTAGTACCCATTTTCCTAGCTTTCTAGCGATCTTTCCCATTTGAATGCAAACGTCTAGAAATGGTATAGAGGCATCTATCTACATTCAACTCTAATGCAAGCTATTGTTGCGTTCGACACACGAATTTTCATCCAACAATCATCCTGCAATTCTTCGTCTTCAAATTTTTTTTTTTTGACTGACCTGGCTGTTCTTTGTCATCCATCCACTTCAAAATCACCACTTCTGAAGCGTGCAAACCATCGTTCACAAACCGAAAACCGCAACGCAAGGTAAGACTTCACTTGTCTTACTATATTTCAGAGAGAACCTTTCAAAGATCGTACTAAATTAAATCAAGTGTGAAATTGTCTTTGTTTTTTTTGTAAATATATAATATATGCAAAATAATTTCACAATCAAAAATAATTATAATTATATTGCGTATATGCGATTATTTCATTCAATCCGTCTGCGTTTTGGTTTATCTATAATTCTATATATCCATATATATATATATAGATATAAAAAATAAACACAAGTAAATAAATTATAAAACAAAAACCTCTGTTTATGCCACCACAAATAAATAAACATATATTATATTATAATACAATATATATTATATTAAAAAAAAAAAATGTATATTCACATACTAAAAAATGAATACACTTGATGCATAAATTGCGATTACGCGTGGCATTTTTATATTTTATATTTTATACTATACCGCATATATAGTAGATATACAATATATGTATATAATGTGAATGTTTAAATAATATAAATAACAAAATAAAAAAAAATCAAACGCTGCCACACAGACAAACACCTAAAACACGAAGCACGTTTTAGATTGTGCGTTTAAATTCCTCGTACATTTTTGTACATTTTAAGGAAATATATCTTTAAAACTTTGTCTATTATAATACGACTATAGACAAAAATAGTCGGAAAATTAGTGGAAATATTATTACAATGGAGTGGGCAGCGAAGGTCTTAATAATGAATACTTCTGATCGTAGTGTACCTGCCTTATTGATCCTGATCAGCCAAAAAACTTATGTTAAAAATTTTAGCCAAATGTTGAGTACAATTTCCCAAAAAAAAAGGTAGAGACAAAACCACAAGTGATTGAAAATATAAAACGGAAAATTGTTTATTCAATTATATAAAAAGTTTCAATTCCAATAAGTGGAAGAAAAAGTGATCGTGCTTAAAAAATGCAATTTTCCAATTTTTTAAAACTAAAGTGCAATATATAGCGATGTATATCTGTGTCTGTGCTGTGTGTATATATAAGAAAATCGTGCAATTTCATGACAGGTAAAGTATATATATAAACAACAATGACCATATATAGAAAATTAGACAGAAGTATATAGCTATATACAAACAATATATACACGTAGATCCGTTACGTTACGAAGGTATACAACTATCACTATATATATATGCATAAACTCAATATACCAATAATAATAATAATAATAATACCTATATATTATTTATAAATGAATGGAATAATGCACACCGCAAAATATATACACCATATACACATTTGACACATTATAAAATGCATTATAATTTCTGATCACGTTATATTTAAGATGAAAAAAAAGTGTATACAACAACAACAACAACAACAGCAAATTATTCTTTTAATCCTTACCGGTCGCAAAAAAAAAAACTATATATACTTAATTTTATTATATTGAGTTTTCACTTAAAAATTCAAACTTTATTCGTATCAAATTCAACCTTTTTCTTCATATCAAATTCAACAATAGTACTATATAAATAATATAACTACCTCAAAAACTACTATGGATTATTGTAACTGTCCGGAAAAATGAGATGAAAATGGTTCGTGAAAATAAACCCATAGCCGTCGGGTTACAGGCAAATGAAGAAATATAATCTGATTCTTTCTCATAAATAAAACGCATCTTGAACACACATTCTTTAATCGGCATCAACACATCAATGAAAAAAAAAATTTGAATGAAATATGAATTAAACTATATGATCAACATCTGACTTCTATGAAATCGAAATGATAATCGGATTGATAATCGGATGATAATCGGATTGTTTTGTAAATCTTACGAGAATTGATCTGCGATTGATTTGGAATAACTTATATTTTACGCAGAGATAAAGTAATTTTTTGTACAACCATTTAAGAAGTTAAAAACAAATTATATTAAAAAAAATATATATATTCTTATATAAATGCAAATATGGCACAGCAAATATAAGGTGAGATGAAATATACAACAAACCCAAGTACAAGTTTTATCAGTCCGAAAAGCGAAGTCTATATATATATATATATATGTAACTCTCGACTATACGATATGGATGCATATGTAAAAATGTATCTTAATAATGTTATATTATATGATATGTTTGTTCACTTATATACAATTTATTTGTATATTCATATTTATTATTGTTTAACCTGCGAGATAAACACAATTCTTCCATTCAAAATAACAACAAAAAAATAAAAAAATATATAAAGAAAATTGTATATTCTGTATTATATACAGGATGAGTATATATATCTATAGTAAATCGTTTGATACTGGTTGATTCAGCTGGGCCAGCTCCTCTCTGGATGTTTTCGGATCGAATCAGAACATTTTTTTTTTGTATTTTGATACCAAAAACTCTCTAATAATTTCAAGATAATATATATCTTTAAAACTCTTACAAAAAAAATTGGCGGAAAATTCGGAAAATTTGCAATGGATGCGGTCTGTCTGACGTATGGATGGTAAACACCGATCTTCCATAACCATCTCTTTATATATATATATATATATATATATACAAATCAATCGATTCAAATTGCCAATAATATTAGGAAGTAATATATTAAGGATATTTTTTGTTTTTAAACAATAAGAAACACCTTGTATTTATAAATTATATTTAGCCATATAATATAAGAATTAAAAGAAGAAAAAAAAATAATAAATAATAACAATAATTAAAATAATGTGATATGAGGAATTTATTTGTTTATTTTTCTCATGGATCATCATCTTCGGTAGATATCAAACACGCACGCAGGCACAGCACATACACAATAAGTCGAGTTCGAGTATAGCACGCAGACATTGGTGGTGGTGGTGGTGGCTCACCGAATCACACAATTTATTTATCTATATATTTATATTTATATATATATGTAGTCTTTACATATGCGTTTAATTACATTTTTTTTTGTATGTTAATTATGTTTTTTATTGTTGATATATACTTTACATATAAATGGTGATTTTTTAGCTATTATCTTTTTGGTAACACTGCGGTTTAAACAGCTGACGCACGTTTCGCGATTTGTTTCACTGTCAAACATCTTCAGTTTTTGGTCTATATAATTTAACCATGAATCGTCTTGTCTTACAAACAACGAACAACGCTTGCAAATCAAATTGAATTTTATTATCAAAATGCGTTGGCTCTGCGTTAAGAAAGTTCATCGCGACAAATTTCGTGTTCAGCGACGAAGCAGCTCAGTTTTGGCTCAATGGGTACGTAAATATAAGCAGAATTTTTGATTTTGGAGTGAATATCAGCCAGAAGCATTGCAACGCAGCTATCAATGCATCCAGAAAAAGTCACAGTTTGGTGCGGTTTATGGGCCTAGATCGTGCATTGGACCGTAACGTATTTATAATATAAATTCTTAAAAACACGTTGAAAATAACCCATGAATATATTATCACAATATATATGTTATATTATATTTTGGTTTTACTTTCATTTTATATTGTTTTTTTTATTTTTTATTTTTTTAATTAATTCTTAACAATCTGTTTTTGAGAAATAAATGAGCGATTATTTTTAAATAAATAAATAAACATATATTATTGATATTATAATATATATAATCTTTAAAACGCTTTTACGCTTTTACATATTTTTTTTTTTTTTTTTTGTATACAATAATATACAGAAGTAAAACAATATAATAATA
Source organism: Dilophus febrilis (assembly GCA_958336335.1). Taxonomy (NCBI): domain Eukaryota; kingdom Metazoa; phylum Arthropoda; class Insecta; order Diptera; family Bibionidae; genus Dilophus; species Dilophus febrilis. The sequence goes on along the minus strand of OY284469.1, from coordinate 58,402,356 downwards.
ATATCTATATAAAATATAGTCTAAAGGTTAAACAGCAACATTAAATTAATCATTTTCAATTCTTTGCGCGAGTTAAAAACAAAAAAAAATGAACATATCACCACAGATGATTGTATTATAATATGTTGTTATTGTATTATTTTTTTTTTTTGTGTTTATTTCATATTGTTGTTGCCTAACAATACGTTTTTTGTTTATTAAAAAAAGGTATATCTCAACGACCAAAAATTATATATTAACATACAAATATTTATATAATGGTGTGTTGTTCAAGTAAAATTAATCTTTTTATTATTATAATTTGAAAAACAAAAAAACAAAAAACAAAAAATATGCTATTGACGTCAATCGATCGCGAATGACACTCGCCTAATAGAGGAGGTCACGTGCTCTTCACATATATTTATATATATTAAATTAATGTGTTTTTTGTTTTGTGATGTTTTGCTACACGATAATAATTAATTAATGATAAAAATAAAAAAAAAAAAGGCTGTGGCAGGCTACAATGAAATTGAAACAGAAATTTAAGGTACGTTTGATCCGATCCGATAAATGCGTCCTGGGATTTCTATGCAGTCTAGGGGCCGACAAAGCAATACGATCAGAAAAACAAGCCTCATTTTCCATTTTTCATCAAGTTTCAAGCAAATTTTCAAATTGGTTAAAAACCCAAAATGAAATATCTCTCTGATAATCGCATCGATATTACAAAATATAACGAATGAGGATTCATGTATATGTAAGAACTAGAAATACGTCTTCTGTTTATCCAAACACAAATGAGCTCGTCAGTGGAATTCAATTCCTTTTTTTTTTGTGGCAGATTAGTTTGACAAAATAATAAACAAATTGGTTGGTAAATTGGTTTGGCGTTTCAAACAACCAAACAAACAACTAAAGGGTGATTTTTTAAAAGCTTTTTTTAGGAAAGTTTTTCACAAAAAAAAAAAGCACATAATAATACAGAAAAATGCATGAAATCTTTACCAAAATCAAATGGATTTTTTACTTTTATCGTAAGGTTTATATACAAAAATGTGTAAAATTTTCTATTGTATAACTATATTCATTGTTTTTATAATCTCATTATTTATATAATACAAATCGCAAATAAAACAATAATTATATAGATATTTAATTCTCGCAGGTAATCAACTATATTATATAGTATAGCATTATAGAAGACCACCTATATTGAGTTAGACGGTATATATACATATACCTACTCACCTGCTAACCTTATTTTAATATATCAAAAAAAAAATACAATATTATATTGTATATATACATGATATTTGAAAAATTTACGAAATAAAAACAAAAAAAAAACACCTATCCATATATTTAACACTATATCGTAAAATATTTCCCATATAAGTATAATATAGAATAAAAAAAAACCATTCAATATTGATTATAAACATACCATTTTACAATTTATATCCTTTCTTATATATTATTTCTTGTAGTTCAAATGCGGTTTGCAATAATAATTTAAATCCCTTTGTCTGATGTATATATGCTTTTTGCGATTTTCCATACTTATATAAGTATAAATTCACATTTGGAAATCATCAAATTAATTTTAATCTTTTTTTTACTTGGTATATTTATTTAATCTATAATATTTATATTTAATCTGACTGCAGGTCGTCGTCGTACACATTGATATATGAATATCACATATATTAAATCTTTTTAAATTAAAAAAAGAAATAAATTGAATATACCAAAAACAATCAACCAATAATAAAAATAAAAACCATTAAAAAGAAAAACAGAAATACTTTTTTCACATCAAAGATTTGGGTGATGTGCGTGTGTGAGGTCTTATCTGTTTTGCATATATATGGGAATAAATAAAAAAAATTATATTATGCAAAAATGCAAAAATATATAATGTTCTGGAGTAAGTGAAAATAATAAATGTCGTATTGTTGATTTGTTGGTTAATATATAGGACGAATGGATTTTTTTTATATAAATAAATATGGTCTTTTAAATAAAGTCAATTTAACCATACTTTTTGTATGGACACCCCATAATATTATTTTAAATTCGTAAAATTCAGCTTATTTTACTTAAGATTCGGTCTTAAAATCAATACCATTTCATGGAAATTTCACCCTTAAAAATTGAATGGTTAGAGGTTGATTTGATCAATTATCGGGTAAAAAAAATAACTTTTTATTATATAAGGGGTGTAGTAAAATTGTCATAACTTGGAAACCCGTTGAGATAGGATGACAGGCAGTACATCAATCGAAAGATAATTGAATTCTCTAAAAACTTCTTTTACATATCAAATTGGGTTATAAAACAAATTCTATAGTTAAAATCTATAAATGTTAAAAATTATCAATTTAACCGTACTTTTTGTATGGACACCCCATAATATTATTTTAAATTCGTAAAATTCAGCTTATTTTACTTAAGATTCGGTCTTAAAATCAATACCATTTCATGGAAATTTCACCCTTAAAAATTGAATGGTTAGAGGTTGATTTGATCAATTATCGGGTAAAAAAAATAACTTTTTATTATATAAGGGGTGTAGTAAAATTGTCATAACTTGGAAACCCGTTGAGATAGGATGACGGGCAGTACATCAATCGAAAGATAATTAAATTCTCTAAAAACTTCTTTTACATATCAAATTGGGTTATAGAACAAATTCTATAGTTAAAATCTATAAATGTTAAAAATTATCAATTTAACCGTACTTTTTGTATGGACACCCCATAATATTATTTTAAATTCGTAAAATTCAGCTTATTTTACTTAAGATTCGGTCTTAAAATCAATACCATTTCATGGAAATTTCACCCTTAAAAATTGAATGGTTAGAGGTTGATTTGATCAATTATCGGGTAAAAAAAATAACTTTTTATTATATAAGGGGTGTAGTAAAATTGTCATAACTTGGAAACCCATTGAGATAGGATGACGGGCAGTACATCAATCGAAAGATAATTAAATTCTCTAAAAATTTCTTTTACATCTCAAATGGGGTTATAGAACAAATTCTATAGTTAAAATCTATAAATGTTAAAAATTATCAATTTAACCGTACTTTTTGTATGGACACCCCATAATATTATTTTAAATTCGTAAAATTCAGCTTATTTTACTTAAGATTCGGTCTTAAAATCAATACCATTTCATGGAAATTTCACCCTTAAAAATTGAATGGTTAGAGGTTGATTTGATCAATTATCGGGTAAAAAAAATAACTTTTTATTATATAAGGGGTGTAGTAAAATTGTCATAACTTGGAAACCCGTTGAGATAGGATGACGGGCAGTACATCAATCGAAAGATAATTAAATTCTCTAAAAACTTCTTTTACATATCAAATTGGGTTATAGAACAAATTCTATAGTTAAAATCTATAAATGTTAAAAATTATCAATTTAACCGTACTTTTTGTATGGACACCCCATAATATTATTTTAAATTCGTAAAATTCAGCTTATTTTACTTAAGATTCGGTCTTAAAATCAATACCATTTCATGGAAATTTCACCCTTAAAAATTGAATGGTTAGAGGTTGATTTGATCAATTATCGGGTAAAAAAAATAACTTTTTATTATATAAGGGGTGTAGTAAAATTGTCATAACTTGGAAACCCGTTGAGATAGGATGACGGGCAGTACATCAATCGAAAGATAATTAAATTCTCTAAAAATTTCTTTTACATCTCAAATGGGGTTATAGAACAAATTCTATAGTTAAAATCTATAAATGTTAAAAATTATCAATTTAACCGTACTTTTTGTATGGACACCCCATAATATTATTTTAAATTCGTAAAATTCAGCTTATTTTACTTAAGATTCGGTCTTAAAATCAATACCATTTCATGGAAATTTCACCCTTAAAAATTGAATGGTTAGAGGTTGATTTGATCAATTATCGGGTAAAAAAAATAACTTTTTATTATATAAGGGGTGTAGTAAAATTGTCATAACTTGGAAACCCGTTGAGATAGGATGACGGGCAGTACATCAATCGAAAGATAATTAAATTCTCTAAAAATTTCTTTTACATCTCAAATGGGGTTATAGAACAAATTCTATAGTTAAAATCTATAAATGTTAAAAATTATCAATTTAACCGTACTTTTTGTATGGACACCCCATAATATTATTTTAAATTCAGAAAATTCAGCTTATTTTACTTAAGATTCGGTCTTAAAATCAATACCATTTCATGGAAATTTCACCCTTAAAAATTGATTGATTAGATGTTGATTAGAGCATCCCATTATTTGGATGGAATTTATTAACCCCACTGTTCACTGACTCAAAAATGATCAATACCCAATAACTATATATGATATTATACAACGCCTTGGATTTAAAAAAAAAAAGATACAGGAAAATAAATAGAAAAGCAAAACGCAAATGTTAGAATACAATTTGCAATATATATTCAGGTAGGTATAAATGCTCGATTATAAAACTATAACGCCCTTTATACTATTATATAATACAAATAATAATTATTTTTGATTAATTTTATAATTGAATTTTTGGGGTGGTCTGAATTAAACATAAATATACTGGTTTATATACTATAATATATCATAGGAATATATTTACCATAGGGTTTTAAACGTGAAATCAAGATTTACCAGTCAAACGAGCATTATCAAATCAAATTTTTACATTTCACAATTTTAACTCCCTTATCGAATTATAAGGATCGATTTGCCTAACAATATACAATATTTTATATTTTGTTTCATTTTCATACACAATAACTCGACGTACTCGACTGCCCTATAACCAATTTACAATTAAATTTTCCATGATTTCATATTTATACACCTAATATATATACTATATAAGAATCTATTGTTTTATATAACTTTCGTTTTTTTTTTTTTTTGCTTTTTTATTTTGTTTATATAATTTAAATTTCGTTTAAAAATCACACGTATTAAAAAAAATAAAATATATTTATATATATTGGCATTGGCATGTATTTTTAATATATATGTACGTACGCACGCAGGTAGGTAAAGTATATATTCTATATATATATATATATATATATACAAATAAGATGATCAAATTCGGTAAATGAATAAAGAAGAAAAAAAAACCACAAGTATTCTAATATATCTTGAGGCATATCGTAAAAAATAAAACAAGTTAGAAAAATAGATATGTTAGATTGGTTAGACTCACCGCAGTGGTAAAGATCTTCACTTCCTGACAATTCAAAATGGATTATTTATTCTATGATAATATAGAACTATTTGTGTTCTATAGAAAATTATTAAATGTATTACAAAAATAAAAGTTCTTACGGAAATACAATTGAATATTTCAATGGAACTAAAGCATTATTCAAAAAAAAAAAAAAAAAACTCCAAGGTTCAAATTCTATAGGTTTAAAAACGTAACGGAAACGTAACGGGCGATCCAATCCGTCCCGGTTTAAATATTAATCTATTAATAATTTTTATGTAAATACGTTTACTTGTTCAATTGGACACCTTATTATTCTATATATATATACGATAAATGAACATATAAAGTTATTATTTAAAAAAAATCAACATTTCAAATGCAAAATAAGAAAGAAAGAATAAAAAAAAAATATTCTGTTGTGTTGTATATATATAATTTATTAGGAAGCATATAATAAATTAAATGAATTCTGGTTGATATGTTGACCACACTCCTTGTCTGAAGTGCTGAAGTATATACTATATATATATATATATATATACAGTACAGTGTATATATAGATATGTACAAGTTGAAGAACGATATAAGTTAATAAGAAAACGTGCCTAAAAAAAAACAATATATACAAATAGTATATATGAATGGTATATATGAGAAGAAATATCCCAAAATGTTATTATTTTATTTTGTGTGTTTATTCTTTTGATGATTAAAATAGGTATATTACCATATATTATGATGCTATGATCTTGAATCATGATCATCATCATCATACATACATATTATTAAAATTATATTTACAAATATTGAATATAAAAGTATAGTAGTGATTATATAATAAACTAAATGCATAAATGCGAAATGTTTGACCACCGCAGAGAAAAATATATAATTGTTTTTGCTGTTATATATATAAAATAAAGATGTGCCAATATGTCTAATATTAAAAAAAAAACTAACTAAAAATATATTATAGCGTAACGTAATCAAAACTTTCCGTATATGATTATGATACATATATAGTATATTAAGAAAAATTTCGAAGATTACCCGCACAATGTTTTGTATATAATATTCCTTATATACTCATTCATATATATTGATGCATGAGATTTATATATAAGTAGCAAAGGGATATCGATATATATAGTAGCATTACAACGTTGCACGTATATAAAAATATTATAAAGTTATTATTTGTTTTTTTGTGTGTATCTTTAAAACATATATTTCTTAATTTGTAATAATCATCATTTTGTAAATTATATTTCTTTTACCTACCACAAAAAAAACAAAAAAACACACTTATGAATTGTTTGTTGAGATTTTTAATGGATGAAAAACCTAAAAAGTTGGATTTTTATATATATGTTATATATGTATATATATAGAGTGAAATGTTGTATGTGGTACAGAATATAATAGCATATATGTATATTTGAACCCAAAATTATGCCTGCGTTTAATATATGCATAAAAAAATATCTGTTTTCTTCTATTTTGCACTGACCACCAAAGTTGTGTTGTTTGTATAATGTATATATACATTTTGAAAATTAATGGTTTGGTTTAAATTTTAAATTGAAGTATAATTTATAAAAAAAAAAAAATTAAATAATACTATATATTAGGAAAATATTTATTTTGCGATAAAAAAAAAAAAGGATTTTTCATGGTGGCACAACAAATAACATAAATATAATAAACGGACGATGTTAGCAACTCGCAACGACGATATATATACTGCGTATAATAATTTTAAATTAAATATTAACTATTTTATTGTGGTGCAAAACCCCCAAAATATACACTTATTATAAAGGATGATTTTTTAAAAGCTATAGGAATAGTTTTTCAAAAAAAAAAAAACACATAAAATTCAGAAAAATGCATGAAATCTTTATTTGATAGTCGATAGTACGACGGTCCATATAATTTAATGTTTGAAGATTATTGTTTCATGCAAATGTTAACCGACTGACTGCGCCTCAAATGGTTTAATGGTCCGCTAAAGTCCAATTTTGGTATACTCTTTTGGCCAACATTTCGGCCGGTATATCACGACAAAAAAATTCTTCAATGTTGTCTGTCTTCCGCAATGCGTCAATTGAAGGGCGTATAGACATGAGCTTTAACATAGCCCAAACACAAAAAATAGTCAAAAGGCGTTTGGAATCGCACGATCTAGGCGGCCAATTGAACGTGAACGGTCCTGAACGTGAAATAAAATACAGTTCACCGAACGAACTCGCCTCTCAATCCGCATTGTCCATTGTTGCGCGTGCTGTGTGTGGCACCGTTGAAGGCACCATCTTGTTGATGAAACCACATGTCATACAAATCAAGCTCTTGCATTTTGGCCAAAAAAAATCAGTTGGATATCATCTCACTACAGTAGCGCTCACCATTCACAGTTACGTTACGATTAGCATCATCTTTGAAGTACGATACGGTCCAATGAATGATGCCACCAGCCCGCATAAACCGCACCAAACTGTGACTTTTTCTGGATGCATTGGTATAGCTGCGTTGCAATGCTTCTGACTGATATTCACTCCAAAATCGACAATCAATTCTGCTTATTCTGCGTACGCCATTGAGCTAAAAATGAGCTTCGTCGTCGCTAAACACAATTTCGTCGCGATGAACTTTCTTAACGCAGAGCCAACGCATTTTGATAATAAAATTCAATAATTTGGAAGGGTTGTTGTTCGTTGTTTGTAAGACGATTCATGGTTAAATTATATAGACCAAACTGAATGTTTGTTTGACAGTGAAACAAAAAAACACGAAACGTGCGCGTCAGCTATGTTTAAACCATAGTGTTGCCAAAAAGATAATAGCTAAAAAATCACCCTTTATTATTGATAATTAAAAAAAATAAAACACTTGATTTTGTGAATTTAAATTTTCTTAATTTTATTTTTTAATTTATATTGTCACAGTTTGGCTTTTTTTTTTTCTTTTTTTTTTGTGTTTAAATCTAATATTTAAAATTACTGGCTTTAGTTTTTAATTATTTTTCAAATCTCTTATTTACAAAACAATTTTTTTAATTTAATTATTTAATTATCTTATTTTTATTCTATTTTTATATAAAAAATCTTAAATATAAAACAAATTTAAATAACAATGCGTAATAATAATAATAATTATAATTGTATATTTAAATTTATATAGTCTTCTTAATTTTTTTTTTATTTTTATAATTATTTATGCTTCTTTTGAAATGAAATTATAATTATTTACATATAAATTAATTATTAATAAATATAATTATTACAATATAAAATATATACTTAAATTTAATATTAAAAAATAGTTTAGTTTTTATTTTCTCCATCAGTTATATAACAATTAATAAGTAAACGTTTGGCACTAAATAAAAAAAAAACTATATCTGATAAAATAAAAACGTTTATTTTTAGGATATATTTAATTCAAAAAAATATATATATAGTATATTTAATTAAATATAGTTTAGTTTTTTTGATTTTGTATATATTCAGGGAAGACATTTGTGATATTGTCGAAAATTAATAATTATTTTATTATTATTATTATTAGAAAATTAATAGTAACTTTATTTATAATAAATAAAAAAATCATTATAATTTTAAAATAGATTATATAATTAATTTAAATATATTACTTCGTCTCATCTCTCAATATACATTACTATCAAAAATATGTTGTCTTTAAAATTATATCCGCAAATATTTTCCAAAACAAATAACCCGAATTTTTCTAATTTATTTTCTTATCTATAGCTGATTCCATTCCTATATATGTAATATAATTAATTAACCGTTGTTTTTTTTTAATATCTATATTTTCGTCGAATGATAGGAAAATTCAATCAGTTTCCGACATTTATTGATGAAGAAGAACATTTAAAAATCGTCCAATCGGTTCAAAAAAAAATATAAACGATTTTCCATATTTGATTAAAATTCATAGTACGTTTTAAATGGAACAATTTTTTGCATCTATCTTTAATCAGTTAAAGGAATACAAATATCTGGGGGTTCGGCTGACGACTGGTGGTAAATGGAGGATGCATTTGGAAAGCAGGGTACTGGAAGCTAGGATTGGAACAAATTTGAAGTGGGATAATGATGTGACAGGCTGTCTGTAAGCGTAGAGGCGAAATTGAGATGTGTTTGAGATGTGATGTGTTTAGGGCAATGGTGGGCTATCGATGTCAGGTATGGGGGGTAAATGAATATGAGGTTGTACAGAGAGGTTTGTACAAAAGATTATATATTGAAAAAGATAATGGGGTTGAATCGGGGGAATCAGCTGGATTATGTTGTATATTTAGAATTTGGTAGGCAGCCGCTGTGGGTATTTTGTTTTGGACTACACGTTAGGTGGGTATTATTGGAATGGGGGGCAATATTGCGTGCGACGGGGGATTGTATAGGATTAAATGCAAGAGGATGGGGGACAGAAGAAAGTTGGAGGTGCACGATATGCAATAGGAATGAATTGGAGACGGTGTGACACTTTATAGGGGTCTGCTGCACGATGCTGGGAGGGAGGTTAGGAAGAAATGGTTGGGGGTACCGGAGTTAACGAAGGAGGAGGTGAAGGAGGTGTTAATGGGGAAGAAGAGTTTTGGTTGGGGTGGAAAGAGGTACGATTGTAGTTTTATTGTAGTATATTTATTATCATTAGGTTCGGTATATTTTGTATAAAGTCAAGTGTAGTTTTTTTTTTTTTTTTAATTTCGCTTAAGATTAGATAATGCGATATTTTTTGCAAAACAACATCATATCATAATCAAAAATAACAACAAATATTTATATTTGTTTTGTTAGTATTTTATTGGACTGTACAATTGTTTTGATCAATTTTTTTTGTTCAATCTGATAAGTTTATAAAATCATTCATAATTCTGGATTGCTTCTTTGGAACCTAGCTTTTTTTGTTTTAAACCGGCTATAATTTATCTTCAAAAAGGTTAACAAACGATGAGACGACAACTCAGAATTTAATTTATAATATTTATGGTTTAATGAATTCTTTTTATTAAAAAAATATCTGAATCTGTATCGGAATCTGCGACAATTAAAATGATTTATATTTTATAATTTTGCAATGTGAACATGTGTGAGGGGGTTTTTGGTTTTTCTTCTTTATTTAATGAAAAAAAAAAACATTATTTATTAATTATATAAAAAAATTAATGCACCCAAAAGTATTTAAAATGAAAAACAAATATAATAATAAAATCATATCATATGCCAAAATTATAATTTAATAAATTAAAAATAAATATTTTTTGTATTTGGATTGTATATTTTTGATATGGTATCTGTATCTGTTGCTTATTATAGGTTTATGTTGTGGTAAAAGAGATTTTAGATGTGCGGATCGTGTGAATGTTAATTTTTAAAAAAATTTTTTTGGTTTATTTTAATCTTGGTTTTTTTTTTATCTCTTTACAGCACTTAAATTTTGTTTTCATTCACGTGATAATCTATGTCTTTCATATATAAATTTATTTCAAAATAGATTTTTTATCTTTAAAAAAAAATAATTTGTTTAAAAAGTGTAATAATTTTTTATAGATATAGAAATTTATTACTTTATTCATTCATTCACTAATCAAAAATCGTTTAAATTTTTTATTTTCCATAATTAACAATCATGATTTTGAAATAAGAACTAATAATAATAATAATAATAGTAAGTGAAAAAAAAAAAATTGTTTTTCTATTTTGTAAATATATATGTTATATGTATGTCCAAATTGATCCGGTATCAACAACAATAATAATCCGATCACGTGAATATGCTAATTAAAAGAGAATGGCAATTTTAAATTTATTTATCAATAAAAAAAAAACAAAAATTTAATTCTGTTAAATATTCTGTAAATATTTGCTATCACCACAATATAACAATATATAAAAAAAAAAAACATTTAATATATGACGTTTATTCAAAATTAAGTCATATGAGCATGTGTATTTACCACCATTTTTGCTGCCATCAACATTCACGTTTCGAGAACGTGGCTATATTTATGATAATTATTTAATCAACACAAATATGCTATATACCCATTGTACAATGTACATTTTTCAAAAATATAAATAAAAATTTATGTGAAAATTATCAATTATCTGTTTATTTATTTAATTTACACAGTATAGATAGAAGCAGCGACTGTAATAATAAACAAAATATTTGTTTTTTTTTGGGTAAATCTCTTATTATCACTGCGATTATAATAAAAATTTTAAAAACTAGATTTATGAATCACATTATACATATATATTATAATGTTTTTACATGTTATTTGATAATGATAACAACAAAATTATATGATTTAATCTAATATATAAGATTCTATAATAGAATTTTGCAATTATTCCACAAAAATTGTTTAAATATTCAAGTAATTTTGACAAAATAGAACTTTGTTTTTTACAAATCTCATCATAAGTTTTCACCGGAATTCACCGAAAAGTATATGGCAAACGATTAAATCATGAAAATTCTTAAAAGGAATATACGATCATTTATAAGAAAAAATTAAAGATTTTTGTGATCACTTTTGGAGGATATTCCTTTTATTTTCATGATTAATCTCATATACTACTCTAATCACTATTAATATATCGGGCACTTATGCTATTTTATTCGAATGCACGATTTTTTTACTTTGTATTTTTTTAATGCCCACATCGATTCTATTGGACTTAAATCAGGACAATTGATGATGTCCATTTCTAAAAGTGGATTTCTAAACCCATATTTATTTAGCTTCCAAACAGTTCTTATTTGCTTTAACAGTTTGTGGTACAGCAACATCTTATTGAAATGTAGTTTCGTTCGCTGTTTGAATATAATTTAATAGTCGATCGCAAATTTAATATATGAATATGTTTTTGGGTGTTAACCGTACACTATATGAAATGTAAATTAATTAAAATTAAGTAAGTAAATTAAAACAAAGAAAAAAAAACGACTCCTTTTGAAATGTAAATTATATAGTAACTAGCTGAAAATTTCACAGTGCGCGTTTTAAACAATCACGATGGAATGTTCCATTTTTTGTGTTTGAATTACTCGACGATTATCGGAATCACCGCAACAATAACAAATTTACATTCATCATATCAAAATATAATGCTATTCCATTGCCGCAGAACTCAAAATTGTTTGTTATTGTTGTGTTTTTTTGCAAAATAATTTAAAAGGGACTTTGATTTGTGATAAACAAAATTATTAGGGATTATTATTAGGAAAAAAAAAACATTGTAAATAATAAAATATGTCGCAGTATTTTTATCTTATATTCATATATAGTTCGATTTATGAATCCATTGCCTTGTCCACTTTAGTGGGAACACTTTTTGGATTGCTGTTTACCATTTTAGAGTTATATCATACTCGTCACAGCAGTTCTCCTATTTTTTCACAGTTGCGTTTATCACGATCGCAGTAACATTAAATTTTACACCACTCTGACTGTGACTCAAATGAACCGCGGTTAAACCACATTTTATTTAAATATCTGATACGGTAGACTTACAATTAGACTTACATTAAGTTCTTTAGGAATATTTCGTATTATTCTTATTAATAATAATAATAAGATTAAAATGAACCATACAGTCTCGATTTAAGTTCAATAGAATCGTTGTGAACATTAATAAAACAAAGTTAAACGAATTATTCGAAAGTTACCAATTGAAGGAGTGAAGAAATTCCCAAGGAAAAATCATTGAAATGAGGAATACCAAAATCACCGGATGAATGCAAAAATTTAGTATAAATACCACGTCTAAGAGAATGCGGATGCTCTGGTCATATAGACCAAAGGAGATGTTACAAAGGAGATTAGTGTGGCGTATAAAATATAAGTGTCCGATATTATAATGGTCAAATGACCTTTTTTTTTTTTTTTTGGAAAAGAAATTTTTTTTCAATATTTGTTTTTTGAGAGATGAAGTAATATATATATTTATTTTTTTTATTTATGTAATTCAAGTATACAAGTTTTTTTTTTTATATATATTCTGATAATTTCAATTTAAAAAAAAAAATAAATATAAATTATATATTTTCATTAACACATCACAAGTTGGTTGTTTTATTTTTTAATTTTTTCTATATATACACTTTACTAATTTTAATTTGTACTTAATTAAATTTTTCAAAACAAAAAAAAATAAAGAGTGTATATAAGAATAATAAAGATCACACTAAATTTATTTTTTACACCTGATTTATTTTAAATTAATTGTTACGCAATTTTTACCACCTCTTAAAATACAATTATAATTCAAATCGTACACATTACATTAAAAAAACAAACATATATTATTATTATTATTATAATTCTTTTTCTTACCAAGGTCTCCAATGTTGTCCGTCTTTGTACTCATCTTGTTGGCCATAATTACAATACATTTGATTATAATTATTAGATACATTCATAATTTGTTGGTGTTGTGATTGTTGTTGTTGTTGTTGTTGTTGTTGTTGAACATCCATATCCATATCACGTGATTTTTTCATTACTAATGAAATCGGTTGAGGACTATCGGATCGGATCGATAAATCATCATCCATTAGAATATCACCACCATTAATATTATTATTTGTATTATTATTTGTATTATTATTATTCATATCAATCATTTGTTGATGTTCATTTTCATTATTATTATTATTATTAATATTATTTGTTTTTGATGGTATCATTTGATAATCGATTATTTCACCACATGAATTTGGTGGACTTAATGGGGTATAACATCGTGATGAATTTATCATTGAATTATCAATGGATAAACGATCAGATGTACTAGAAAAATTTGATGTTGATGATGCTGTGGATGATGTACGTATTGGTATTGGTACTAATGTTGGTAAAATTGTTTGTGTTTGCATTATCTGTTGTTGGTGTTGGTGGTGTTGCTGGTGTTGCTGGTGTTGCTGTTGTTGTTGGGGTTGTTGATTATGAGAAATAGGAAGAAGATGCTGAAGATGAACATCATTTGATTGTTGATTTGGTAATTGTTGATTTGGTCCTGATGGTACATAAGATAATTTAACAAAATAACCATTCGTTGCAGATGATAATTGTAATATCTGTTGTTGCTGTTGTTGATGTTGTTGCTGTTGTTGCTGATGTGATTGCTGTGGATGTGAATGTTGTTGAGGTAATTGTAATAATTGTGATTGTTGTTGATGTTTCGGAAAATTTATTTGTGACTGTCCCTGTTGAATATTTGATAATTTAGATGTAAGGGTTTGACCAGGTGATTGTAACATATGTATTTGAACTGGTTGAATGACTGGCGTTAATGCAATTGCTGAGGGTGATAAACGTTGTTGATGTTGTAGGTGTTGTTGTTGATGTTGCGGTTGCGGTTGCAGTTGCATTTGCTGGGAATGTTGTAGGGAAGTTCCCGAAATAGATGACAGATGGGCAGATGGTGATGGTGCTGTTGTTATTGTTAATGATGGTATTGTTGAAATTTGAATGGGTGGTTGTGGCGGTAATGGTGGTGTGGATGACGTAGGTGAACAAGGTAACGACAATGATAAATCTAATTTTGTACCATTTATACAATCAGTTAAATGTTGGATTAGGCGACGTTTTAATTGTTGATCGATATCGGGAAATCGTCCAACTTCTTTTATACATTCTGTAAATCCCGATTTATATTTATTAATCATTGTTGGATCATTAAGTTTTGCAATTGTTGCCTGTTGACGTTGTAAATCTTGTAAATGTTTTACGGTTTTCTCTAAAATATCTGCTTTTTCTAATTTTGAATGACGTGCCGGCTATGGTTTTGTGTGAAAATCGAAAAAAAAAAGAAAATATAGTCATTATTAATCATAATTTTAATGGAACTAAATGTCTTTAAAAAACGGTACAATTTTCCGGAAATTTTTAGAATTTTTATGTTTCTGGCAATTATTGTCTCAAAGAATTTTCAAGATATTTGCTTGAAATGAATATATATTTTGTATTTACAGCAATGATTCAAATTTACAATTATGTGATTGCGTATAATTTTAATTGATAATTAAGATATTAATTAAATTAAATTAAATACCAGGTGATGAAATGAAAAAAAAATGCGGTATATAATTAAAATAATAAAGTTTTGTGTACGCGTAAAAATAGCCTTAAAAATAAAAAATTTTATCAGTTAAAATCAAAGTAGAACAATCCGGTTTTTTATGTATTTATTATTCTTTAAACACACACACTGTCACTATACACAATTATTATTATTGTGTGTACGACTATAAACAAAATATTCAATTTTTGTTTGTTTGCTATTTTATGGTTTTGCTTTTTGTTTTTTGTTTTTTTGCAAACAAGCAAAATATATATTATAAATATAAGGAAGCAAAATATATAGAATTTTATGTATATTTTGTTTTGTGTATATTATATTTATTATTGGGTCAATATCATTTAAAAAAAAACAAAATAATAATCGTGAGCGGTACGCGCTGCTATATTAATATTATATTTTCAACAATTGATTATATTCCTCTTTATTCTATATATATAAATCGTGCGATTATTTATTATTCATCATATTTTTTTTATTATTATTATTATTGGACAAACTATAATTTTATTCAAATTAAATTACAACGGAAAAGCCTTCAAATATTTTTATGTGTTTATATTGTTAAAGACCATATACACACATAATTATAATGTTAATTATATCATTGTTATATTAGATAGAGGTTGATCGATTAAATTAAAAACAAACAATAAAAAAAAAACAGAAGATGCATATATGAGAAAAATTAGGTTTAATTTCAATGCTATTTTACCTCTCAATCAATATAATTTATATGTTTTATTTATATATAAATGATTTTTGTATTCATTCAATATATACATAATACTTACATCTTTTTTTGTTGCATCCAAAATTAATGTTTTTAAATCATTTAAACAATTATTGATTCTAGCACGTCTTCGTTTTTCCATAATCGGTTTATTACTCTGGAAAAAATAAAACCAAAAATTTATTATTATACATATATATTGTTATTAAGTATTTTTTAATGATTTTTTTAGAAAAAATATTTGAATAGAAAATATTTTCATATTATCGAATACTATACGTTTCTAAGCGTTCAAGGAGGTTTTATATAATATATTAAGACACAGCTCGTTTAATTTTTATTCTTAAATAATAATTAATTATTTAAAGATTCTTTTGTATTGTATTAAAATATCCTTTCAAAGTTTGATTTTCTTATACTACCCCCGCGTATAAAGTAAAGTTTTTTTTTTCTTTTTCAAATTTATATCTACATTTTGTTTGTTTTTGTGTATAAATTATACTGTATCGTGTACTTTTATTTATACTGTGTATATTATTATATTATATTGTATTATAATGGTAATTGAGAAATCAAAAGAGTAGGTTGTCGTCTTCAATTTCTGTATTATCTCGTAAAATACAAAAATATATATACATTTTTAAATGTGTAAATTATAATATAAATAACTATACGATATATATAGAGGTATAAATAAGAATGTTTTTTTTTTGTGTATACATTTAAAAAGTTACGTGTACAGAATTTTTCTCATATATATATATAAAGGGTGATTTTTTAAAAGCTATAGGAAAGTTTTTCACAAAAAAAAAAAACACATAAAATTCAGAAAAATGCATGAAATCT
The DNA here is from genome assembly GCA_958336335.1 of Dilophus febrilis. NCBI lineage: Eukaryota > Metazoa > Arthropoda > Insecta > Diptera > Bibionidae > Dilophus > Dilophus febrilis. The sequence continues at coordinate 58,385,454 of OY284469.1, read as the reverse complement.
TTATTTGAATCGATAGTACGCGGTCCATATATAATTTAATGTTTGAAAGATTATTTCATGCAAATGTTGACTTTGACTGCGCCACAAATGGTCCAATGATCCGCTTAGTCCAATTTTATTGGCATACTCTTTCCAACATTTCGGCCGATGGTATCTTACGACAAAAAAATGCTTCAATGTTGTCTTCCGCAATGCGTCAATTGAAGCGAACTTGTCTGTATTATAGACATGAACTTTAACATAGCCCACGCACAAAAAATAGTCTAAAGACGTTAAATCGCACGATCTAGGCGGCGGCCAATTGACCGGCGGTCCCGAACGTGAAATAAAATGTTCACCGCGAACTCGCCTCTCAATCCATTGTCCATTGTTGCGCGTGATGTGTGGCAATGAAGGCACCGTCTTGTTGAAACAACCACATGTCATGCAAGTCAAGCTCTTGTATTTTGGGCAAAAAAATCGGTTGGATATCATCTCACGGTAGCGCTCACAGCATTCACAGTTACGTTACGATTCGCATCATCTTTGAAGAAGTACGGTACGGTCCAATGATGCCGCCGTACCAGCCCATAAACCACACCATAAACTGTGACTTTTTCTGAATGCATTGGTATAACTGCGTTGCAATGCTGCTGGCTGATATTCACTCCAAAATCAACAATCAATTCTGCTTATTCTGCGTACCCAAAAAGTGAGCCAAAAATGAGCTTCGTCGCTGAACACAATTTTTCGGAAAAAAATGTAAGTGTGGATCTTCGGCCAACTTTCCAAGAGCCCATTCACCGAAAAATTTTACGTTGCGGTAGATCGTTCGGCTTCAATTCTTGCACCAGCTGTATTTTTTTTGAAAGGCATCACACCTAAATCCTTCCGCAAAATTTTCTACGTTGTTGAGTAAGTGAGACGCCCAATTGCTATCGCGCGAACGGCGACGAATCGATAATTGATGGTCATTTGATTAACACACTGGCCGAGATACATAGCTCCGATATTTTCTTCAGTTCGCACCTCTACGTAAGCGGTGGTTGGTGGTTTTGATGTCCATGTACAATGTAAATTTTGGTGCGAAATTTAGTCACAATAACTCGAATAGCCGCTGGGTCAGTGGGTCGATTAAACTATAAAATAAAATGGAAGAAGCGCGCGATGACGAACTTTCTTAACGCAGAGCCAACGCATTTTGATAATAAAATTCAATTTGATTTGCAAGCGTTGTTCGTTGTTTGTAAGACGACGATTCATGGTTAAATTATATAGACCAAACTGAATATATAAATATAATTATGTGTTTTAGATGGACTTGCCTCACACGGTCCTGTACACAGCAGTAATAAAAAAAAAACAACAACAACAACGACGAAGAATTCTTTATATAATATAAATATACGACGTGCTCACGATTTTTAACAAAAAAAAACTAAATACAAAACTACAATTTAATTACATTATTCACAAAATCTAATATTAAATTATTATATATTAAAAGAAAATGTTATTGATCGTATAAAATTCTGAAAAATGTGTGTGTTATTCTGTTTATTTTTTTTTGTGTTTTTAAATAGAGATCACCCACATAAATTTTGTATATATCATCCAACTTATTACCATATATACATAACGTAACGATAATCTATATTACATATATATCGTTGTCGTTGTCGTCGTCGTCGTTGTGATACACATATACAGAAACCCAGGTATTATTTATTATTATTATATTTTTTTTCTGAAAAAATATATACGTCAATGCACACGAGTTCAGGCACACGTCTCATGTACATTCATTTTTTTTATTTTCATCTTATTTTGTATACTATATATTTCCAACTATATAATGTTGAATTATTTTTTTTCACACTCATAAATATGCAATATCTATATATAATTATAAATATATATATATAATAAATATTTTCCGATGAATGGAAAATGTGAAAATTTTCTCATATACATTTTGATTTGATTATTATATGGCGTGGGCCGTGTATATATGTATTCAAAACGAAAATTAAGAAAAATATATGCGAAAATAATAAATTACTCATCAATTTTTAAAAATATTTTCGAGCAAAATAAAACTAAAAAAAAAATAATATTTAAGTGTGACGTCGTCGAGACGTCGACAATATTATCGAGATGTTATCCGCGGAAAAACTGTTTTTTTTTTTTGTTTTCATGTTTTTTTAATCTCTATATATATATTTTGTTGAGATTTTATTTCTGTTTTAGTATAGTATATAGTTATATGTATATTGATTGTGTATTTTTAGAATTATAAAAATTGTTTTTCACAAGGAAAATTATTTTTAAAATGTTTTTTTTATACAATAATAATAGAGAGATGAAAATAACATTTATTTAAAAAACAAAAAACAAAAAAAAAAACTACTAATAACGCTAATATATATCTATATATATATTTTATAAATAAACTTTGTATAATATATAAAAAATTTGATATTCCGTAATGTAAAAAAAAAAAAAAAACGTATATTAGTCAAACATTTTCGATAAATTCTTTATATTTTATATATAATATATATGAGCTTGTTTTGTTCCTATATACATATTTAATTATATCGTATTGTGTTGTATAGTGTTTGATGAAATATTCGAAATAAATATACTCCATTGTACACTTTTACCATAACCTTAACGACATCTGGGCCTCAATCTGGTTTGCCCCAAAAATTGCCGTCCAGCAATTTCCCAAAAATGTCCAATGTCCCACGAATCTAACTTCAAATTTTTTCCATTGTTTATTTTTTTCCAATTTATTTTGATTCAGTTACGAAATTAACTCAAGTTATATCCGATGGGCAAACGTATATAGATACATATATAGGGTATTATAAAAATAAAATCCATAAGAAAAAACTAAAAACAAACATACCCGCACATAAATTCTTTTATTCGCCCACACTTGATTCTACTATATATATATATATATTATATACATATATTGAATTGAATCTTTTAATTATTCTTCATTACACTATATAAAGGGTGATTTTTTAGCAATATTATCTTTTTGGCAACAATGGTTTTGGCAACAGCTGACGCACGTTTCGTTTTTTGTTTCGTGCACTGTCAAACATCTTCAGTTTGGGGTCTATATAATTTAACCATGAATCGTCGTCTTACAAACAACGAACAACGCTTGCAAATCAAATTGAATTTTATTATCAAAATGCGTTGGCTCTGCGTTAAGAAAGTTCATCGCGCGCTTCTTCCATTTTATGGTCAGTTCCCGAAAAATTACCATCTCATGAAATTTTTGGTGTTTTTTTGTGGGACTTTTAGAGAAATTTCGTGTGTCCTCTGCGGTCAAGCCTAATATTCCACAATCCATTTACCAAATAACTTTGATCATTTTCATGTGATATATATTTTTTTTAAAATAACAAAATGAACAACAAGTCAGCTATAATATGTGGTAAATATTTCATTCAAACGCAGTCACCAATATACAAATCGAACAAATGTGAGAATTTAATCGTCTTAAAAAAAAAACCATTTATGCATTTATGCACCGAGCGATGTTTCCGGTGCGCTATATATATTTTATTATTTAAGCCGCCAGACTGGAGCCTACATGGCCCTACAAAACGGGACTGAACTTATCAAAACGTTGGAAATTAATCGGACCTTCATAATAATTTTTATTTCTCGAGCACTTACTGTGTTTTGTTTTTTATTTTTAAATAGTATATATAAATGCTGATGTATAAAATATTATTGTGTGTGGGGGTTTTTCTTTTTTTTTTTCATGTTTATATTCGCATTATCTTTAAAATTAATTTTGTAATTATCGTAATATCGTAATATATATATATATATATATATATATATGTTCGGTATATGTACACCATGAGAAGTGGGCCGTGTACGTACGTACGTACAAATTAAAAACATATACGTATATCTATAAATATATGTTTAATACTGGTTTAATAATACATTGTTATTGATAATATATATATATATATAATATTAATATCTACGATGAAATGGAAACTGATTAAGAACAAAAATTTTCAACCAGTCTAAGAGTTATATATGTGATTATATACATAAAAATAGTAAAATCTATATAAATACGCATTTGAAGGATTATACAGTAAATATAATTGGCAATGTCATATATTTATAGGTTTATATTATTTATTAATATTACATAGCAATGACTATAATATACAATAAAAAAAAAATTGATTTTATATTTAAGAAGACCATATATATATATATATATCGTTCCATTCCATTAACAATCTAATTATTATTATATTATTATTATTATCATTCAATAGCAAAATTGCATGACGTACATCCATCCACATTATATTTTTATTTGTTTTTAATTAATGATAATGGAAAATTTTTCTCAAATTAATCATTTAGCAGGTCACCACCACCAAATAATATATATTCTTGAAAATTTGTCACACACATTTATTTATTTATTTATTTATGTTTTTGTTTCTTAAATTTATTTATGGATTATACAAATTTTTTTTTGTGTTTCGTTTACTTTTCTACAATATAACAATAGTTAATATGTGATGAATAATATATAAATGTTATTATTTAATTTTTTTTTTGTTCATTATTATATTAGCAACAAAGTTGCGTTTTTGATGGCGTACGTAATAGTCATTCATTTGTATATACGATAGGAATAATATAAAGGACGTCATTTAAAGTCAATATTTTTGCTTATATATATATATAGAGAATATAATTTCAAATAATAATATAAAGCGCGTGATACCCGCTAATATTTGTTTGGTTTTTTTTGCTATACGTTAAATTCATTAATTCATTCGATAGGTTAAAACACAAATGACGTCAACACGCATATATATACGTTGATGTTTTTTAAGTGAGATACCAAAAAAACTAAAGAATATTTAAAAAAATTTTCATTGTTGTTAAAATATATTATAATAAATAGAGAATCAGAAATGGGATTAATTGAGGTAAAAACGAGGAGAAAACCAAGTATATATGAATGCACCAACGAACAGTAGGTTTATGGAACAACGACAACATCCAGAGCGTATATCAATTGGTCAGAACAACAGATGAAACGGCGGACAGGTTTGGAAGCTACCTTTTGGAAGCAGCGGCATAAACAGTGAAAACGATATAGCCGATGAGGAAGTTCAATCCCGCAGGATTGCTTCGGGGGAAGAACAAGGCCTTTTACGGTTTGCGAAAGATGTCGCATTCTCGTCGAAGACATTGAGTAAAACATTGAAACTAAAGCTATATCAAACACACTAGACCTTGAACAATTGTCACCTGCGGTTCTGAAACGTGCGGTGCATGACACAGGCCAGCGAACGGCGACTTGGAGGGTTCGAAAAGAAAATACTACGCCTCATCTTTGGATCGAGAAAGGAAAGGGGATGATGGCGTAGGCGGTTCGATTTCGAAGCTATATAAATTATATACCGAACCCGAAACATCGTTCATCGTTCATTAAGATTGGTCGCCTGAGGTGGTTTGGGTTGTCATGTATTGGTACGAATGGATGGCGATCGTATACCGTCAAACCGCTGGCTGGACAGCAAACCGGGTGGATCTAGGAGTATGGGAAGACCGCCACGGGGTAGGTGGAAATATGAATTGTATCTATATAATCATATTTAAAACATCCTGTTGTATATATATATATTTTTTTTTGTTTAGCAATTAGCATAATGTTATAATTTTAAAGAATCATCACCACAATGCGAATATATCATAAATATATATTACGTGATAAACATAAAGCTATATTCTATATATATATATACTGTGTATATTTGTGTTTGTTCACATACGCAAAACGTGATTTATTTGAAAATTTTTCAATATTTGATTATAATAATACGCCACATTGCGTCAGTCAGCTGAATTTTTTATCATCATATATATTAATATACACAGTGCGACAATTAATATTCCGGACCCAAACCATATCTCAATAACCAGTGGGACGATCTGTGTGATAGAACATGCCTTTTGAAGCTTGATGTTTTCTCTCTATGGTCTGTAAAAATTTCATTGCATTTGGTTGACAATTAGCATTTAGCAGTCAACGCAAAGCTTGGTAAATCTGCAACAGAAACGTTCAAATCGATCGATGCAGCACATTAATGGTGATAATTGTCAACAGAACAAACAGTCAGTGGCGGCGCATATTATATCGAAGTTTTGAAGCGTTTGCTGGGCAGGATTCGTGGTATTCGTCGACCTGAATATCGTGAATCGTTAGAATACTTGGTGTTTGTTTCACGATAATGCACCAATTGACACTTCACTTATTGTTCATCAGTTTTCGGCTCGAAATCAAGTCTGTGTGTCTTAAATCATCCACCGCATTCACCTGATTTAGCACCATGTGACTTATCCTTGTTCCCAAAACTGATAAAGGATGTTTTTTTGAGGATATTGAAACCATTCAAACAGCATCTACAAGCGCACTAGAGGCAATGTATTTCCTAGGACCAGTCCGGAATATTAATTGTCGCACTGTGTATTTTCTATATAATAAATCTATACACTAATGAATAAAATCTATCATTTACACATATGCTTGCAAATTATATTTTAAAATCAATGGTAATCCCTTATCCATCAAATTGTATTGTATATGTAATAAAATTAATTGTAAATATACCTTTTAGTTTTTAACTTATTAATTTATACTGTTTGAAAAATTATTCTTTCTATCCGAATTTGTCTCAAGTCGCGTTCTCAAGGAATTAATGAGTTTCTATCGACAAAATGAAAGAATTATTATAGAAATGTTCGTAGGCCACTCGTTTGCCTTAAAAGAAAAGGAATTTTCGTTAACTCGAAATCCGAGTATTTGAAAAAAAAAAGATGGGGAAAAAAGTGAACTCATTACCCTTAAAACGTACTTCTGTATACTAATTCTAATAACTATTTAAAATGATTATCAATGATTTGAATTGCATTATTAAAATAAATGCATTAAAAATAACAAATATAAAATAATTATTAATCATCAAATTTCATTTTACCATTTTAATTATTCTTTTACATATAATAACCATCAGAAGAAAAATAAACCAACAAGGTATTATATACATATTTTAAATGAATCATTTTATACATTTTTTTCATAGCAGACGGTTGATTTTATTGTTTCTTCTTTTTTTACTTAATTATTATTATTATTATCCACAATTTTGAGCGTCATCACAAAAAACAAACATTTCTCGTTTATTGTTTTTTTTTTTTCTTCTTCTTCTTTTGAATAATAATAATATTAAGCATATATATTTATAATTTTATAAGAATATATAAACCAATAAAAAATTTGCAAAATATTTTCAAAATGCATTCAAAATATTATTTGTTTTAAATGATGAGTCGCCGCTATATGTTTTTTTATTGTTTGTAAATCGATTAAGCAAAAAAATATATAAAAATTCACCACCTCGCCATAAACATTTTGCTTGGATGGATTAAAAATATAGTATTTGATATTTGAATTGATCTAAAATTGTTTTATTTTTTGTATTAATTAATTATAATTATAAGCGCTTCGCGCATGACTATATAGTATTTATTCATAAAAGTATAAAAGAAAAATAAATAAACAATTTTTTTTTATTTATGTTTTGGATGCGATGATGATATCATTTTATTTTTTCCATATTATATATTTACAGACACAAAAAGAAAAACGAAAAAAAAAAAACAGAAAACGGAAAGACGATTAATAAACAACACATTTAATTAATTGGAAAATAATTCCAATTTTTTTTTTTTTTTATATCCTCTATCAATTAAATATTAATCATTAATTATAGTGCTAGTCAAAAATATATGATTTTGTAACTATATACCGGATCTTGTATAGTCAATTTATTATAGTTATTTTGTAATGACAATTAATGCGAAATAATCTCTATTATATTAAAATAGAATTCATTAAGCCCATTTTTTTTTTTGGAGGAATATTAAATAATTTATAGATAAAGTTGCATTATTACCAAATCATAATCGTGATTGCAAACTTTTGTTGAAATCCCATCATTAATCAATCAATTAAATATAGTTTAAAAAAAACAAAAGAAAAAAATTCCATATAATTTAATAATTGATTATGGGGAGGAGAGTCTTTCTTATTCTTTTAAATACGCTTTTAAATCCATCAACATCAATAAATAATAATAATAATAATAAAAAAACTATATAATAAATGACAATGAATAAAATGTATATTTAATTAATTAAATCGAGTTGTTATATACACACGCGAACGCGATATTATTATTCATTTTATATATTACTACTTATATGTATATGCGTACACAATCGTAATATAATATAATAGATTAATTCATTATAATTTATACTACTATTTAGTATATTTTATTTTAAATGTACATTATTATTATTATATTGTAATGGAATGTGCTTATTTATTGTATGTACATTGTACATACATACATTTTTTTTTTTTTACAATGAAATGTCAAGAATGAAGTTTTAATTAGTAATATATATATATATAGTCATACTAAACTGCTGATACAAAACATATAAAGGGTGATTTTTTAGCTATTATCTTTTTGGCAACACTGGTGCTGACGCACGTTTCGTGGTTTTTTGTTTCACTGTTAAAACATCATCAGTTTGGGGTCTATATAATTTAACCATGAATTGTCTTGTCTTACAAACGAACAACGAGTGCAAATTATTGAATTTAAGAAAGTTAAGAAAGTTCATCGCGACGAAGCTCAGTTTTTGGCTCAATATGGGTACGCAGAATAAGCAGAATTGATTGTCGATTTTGGAGTGAATATCAGACAGAAGCATTGCAACGTATTGCTACCCCATAATGCATCCAGAAAAAGTCACAGTTTAGTGCGGTTTATGGGCTGGTGCGGCGGCATCATTCATTGGACCGTACCGTACTTCAAAGATGATGCGAATCGTAACGTAACTACCGCTACCGCGTGAGATGATATACAACTTTTTTTTTTGACCAAAATGCAAGAGCTTGATTTGTATGACATGTGGTTTCATCAACAAGATGGTGCCTTCAACGGTGCCACACACAGCACGCGAAACAATGGACAATGCGGATTGAGAGGCGAGTTCGTTCGGTGAACATTTTATTTCACGTTCGGGACCGCCTAGATAGAAAAGCGATTTCAGACGCCTTTAGACTATTTTTTGTGCGTGGGCTATGTTAAAGCCCATTATGTCTCTATAATACAGACAAGGCCGCCCTTCAATTGACGCATTGCGGAAGACAGACAACATTAAAGCATTTTTTTGTCGTGAGATACCGGCCGAAATGTTGGCCAAAAGAGTATACCACCAAAATTGGACTAAGCTTTTAAAAAATCACCCTTTATATACAATACAAAAAAAAAAAAAAAAAGCCGATATATCTTTGTTATATATATCTCTACTATTATTTTTAAATGTATAATATTTATATATATATTTCTCTGAATATATTATTATTAATTTTTTTTTATTTATTTAAATAATGCATGCAATAAAATAATAGTAATAATAATTTTATATATATATATATCTATATATATAGATAACAATAAACGGTGGCACGTGGCACAATATATGATTCTTATTATTAATATTATTACTATTATTACATGTGTTTTTCAATGGGAATAATTTTCCGCTTATGATAGAATGAAATGAAATAGAAAAATATAATATATTCAGGCCCATTTTAGCCCATTTATGCACCTGGCTAAATAGCGCCTAAAATATAGCGCCCAGATACATGACTAGAAAAAACCTATAAACATAAGATATGCGTCCCACAAAAGGTGTTCAAGAAAAATCTGGCAAGCATAAGCTTAATTTCTAAGCAGTTCTCTGTCCGTAGTTCTTTGCTCAAGAAATTTTCTTTAGAACTCTAAGAATTTGCGCTTTATTATTTAAAATATCTAATCGTTTTCAGCGTGCCACCTTGACAACGGCGCCTTTGGTTCGTTCGCGCACCAATATCTTATTTATGTATGTAGTGGCGGCCCTGAATATATTGTAATAATTGTTCTTATTATAATCTAATCGAACACTGTGCTAGTAGGTCAAACAGCTAGTAAGCAGCGAGTAAGCAATTGATAATTTTTACCAGAAGGAGAATGCGATCAAACCAATCCAAATCAAACCAATTGAAATTTCTCATAAGATTTTTTACACTTTTAGAAAAATCATCGATTTTCCGGAAAATTTAATTTAATCATCTGCCAATCTGCCAAGGGTTTCCCCCCCCCCATATTATTATGCGTGACTTTTATAATAACCTATTTTTGAATATTATTTTTTTAACAAATAAGTCATTTTTGTGTATATTCTTTTCAATAAAAGTAATTTACAATTTATAAAAAATTACAAAACCTTCAATAATACATTATGATATGAAAAAAAAAAAATCATTAATTAATTTAATTACTCAACTTTAAATAGAATTACACAATAATTTACACAATATATATACAATATATAACAACGCGCGGGTACCCATCATATAAATAATTGATCGATGAAGTATATCAGATTATAATATAAAAAAGTGTTTGTTTTTTATGTGTGTGTTTCGCAGCAAATATTTAATCTTGTTTTACTTTTTTTTTTTATCATTAAAATTGTCTGTATATATATATATATTTAAATCAATTATCAAAATAATTGAAGTGTGTGTACCTGTGTGTGCCATTTAAAAAAAAAAAACAAAATAATATTTGCTTTTTAAAATTGATAAGTATAAACTACTACTATATGCGCTGATATCGATATGACAAACAGTAAATATAATTATTTGTACGTTCGTTCTATATCTATCTATATATATATGTATATGTATATTTTGAATTACTTTTTATTATATAGGTACATGTTTTTTTTAATTTTATTTATGAAACACACACTTTTTTTTTTCCATGAAACAATAATAACACTTTCATATAGGCACATACCGCCTTATCTTATCATATACATTTTTCTGTTCTGTTTCTTTTTTTTCTTTAAACAATTTAAGTTATATATTCATATCCTTTTCATTTTTTGATGAGAAAAAAAAAAGCCGAAAAATATTATTTAATCAATATAGTAGGTAGGTAGGTATGATGATTACAAGACAAACAAAAAAAATATATAATTACATAATTTTACATATACAAAGTGCGACAATTAATATTCCGGACTCAAACTATATCTCAATAAGCAGACAGGGACGATCTATCTATGATCGAACAAGCGTTTTGAAACTTGATATTTTCTCTATCGTCTGTAAAAATTCATTCATTGCATTTGCATTTGGTTGACAAATAAAAAAGTTAAAAGTAAGTGAAACAATATTTTAGTTGAAGTAGAAATTTTGGAACATGGAATAAAGAGAAGTCAACGCAAATCTTGGTAAATCTATGGAACAGAAACTCGATCAAATCGATGCAGCAGCAAGTTAATATGACGATAATTGTATGGGTAGAACACAAGTTTTTGAGTGGTATAAACGTTTCGTGGATGGCTAAAACGCATGCTAAAAATATAAAGATTAATTATGTCACGATATAAATATTAAGATCAATGGAAAAAATGAAATTTCAAGTCAAGCAGTGGTAAAAAACAAAACGAGAGATATCTATATGTAATAATCCCTTGGATTTCTATTGGAGCAGTTGGGTGAGATGGTATATCAGAAACAATCTCCGGGAATGTAATTCGTAACTTTTTCCATATGATATCAAACGGCTATATCAAATATTTGCAAGTCCTTATATCCTTAAAAAACACATTGCCGGACATTCAAGAAAAGAAAAAAAGTCGGAAAATTCGGTTAAATTTGCAAATAATTTTAAGTATATTAAAGGTTACATAATCTTCAATCTTTAGCCTTATTCCTTTTATATTTATAATATAAATCAATCAATATGTTTTTGTAACTATTTTATACGAAATTTAATAACAATTTTCATTTTATATTTCGTTGAAGTGAAAAACAACAAAGTTTTTTATTGTATCAAACATGTCGAATTTCGTGCCTGAAAAAGTGCGGTTGTGTGGGGAAGTTTAGTTATATATTCTTTCATTTGAGAAATCAGTAGAAAACATCAGTAGAAAACCGCTACTGATGATAGTTATCGTTTATTGGTTGAAGCTTATTATGGTGGACATGCTCAAACCAGCTAAAACAACTTGGTTGGAACGATGGTACGATGTACGCTTCCGAAATGTTGATTTTGACTTGATGAAGACAAATATTTTTGGCCAGGTCAGCCAAAAACGAAGAATTTGAAGACGAAGAATTGCAATTGCTTGCATATTGAATGAAAATTCGTGTACGCAACGCAACACATGAACAACTTGCAATGGCGTTGTTGAATATGTCGACCAAACAACCATTGGGGCAAACGTTTACAATGGGAATGGGAAAGATTCGAAAAACTTGGAAAATGGGTCACATCACATCACATCACATCAACTGAATGAAAATCAACTCAAAGCACGAATCGATGCATGTCATAAACATCTTGTCGATCACAAAACAAAACATAGTTTATTTAGTCGAATTGTCACTGGCGATGAAAAGTCTTAGGTAATAGAAAAGGTCTATTATGATAACCCCAAACGTGAAGCATCATATGTTGATCCCGGCCCACAACTTCAACTTCACAATCAAAACACGAAATTCATTGCCAAAAGCTTATGCTGTGTGAATTTGGTGAGATCAGAAGGGTGTCGTGTATTACGAGAAGGGTGTCGTGTATTACGAAAAGGGTGTCGTGTATTATGAGCTGTTAAAACTGAATGAAATGGTTACATCTGAGCGCTACCGGCGACAACTGGACGAACTGGCAAAGAAATTGAACGAAAAACGTTGATATTGATAGCTCCAAAAACTCCACAAAGTTTTTTTTTTCATGATCACAATGCCAGACACCATCGTGCAAACATCATTAAAGACAAAAAAAAAAAAGGGGCTCGGTCTAGGGATCTTAATCTTGATCACCCACCCACCCTTGTACTCTCAAGACCTTGCTCTGATTCTGATTATCATTTGTTCCGATCCATGATGTAGGTCAGTCAGCCTGGCAGATGTACGCTTTTGAAATGCTTGAAAAGATGTGCAAAAATGGGTCGATGAATGGATTATTGGGACAAAAGATGAGGAGTTCTTCAAACGAGGAATCAACAACAAACTTTCCAAAAAAAGATGGGAGGAAGTCATACAGCTAACGATGGGTAATATATTGGTTAATGTACTCATTCATTTTGTTATACAAATAAATGCCATTTTCAACCAAAAAAATCCGCATTATTAATTCCTGAACATAATACATCAAAAGGAATATTTAATATTTGCGAAATAGAGTGTGTGTATTATTTAATTGAAAGGATTCTACTGAAAAGCACTTTTTTATTTTAGATAAATAAACGAATTTTTATTGTTTGTAACAAAAACAGATAAAGTGTTAATTTAACGATTTGCGACGGTGAAACATTTTCAGAAATCAGCAAAAAAAAAACCGATTTAACATAAATAAAATTAATAAAATCAAATTTTTTAAGTACGTGATTTTAAAAAGAATTTGTTTTTTTTTTTAAATAGATAGACAATGAAATTTCATATATCATATATATATAAAAGCAAATATAAATTCAAAGTCATCTCGCGCTATTAGTAAAAATAAATAATAAATTGAACTCTGACCATAATATATAAATGATAAAAAAATTAAAAATTCATTGAAAAATAATCAAATATTTGCACAAATTTATAAAAAAAAACAAAACATTTTTTTGTTTGTCGTTTTAATAATCAATCTAAAAACAGTTAAGTATAATTGTGTATTATTACTATATAATTCCACACATAGAGTTAATTCTATTAATATTTATTCTATCTCACAAACGGGCTTAAGTCACACAAATAAAACTATATATAACCGGTATATATTTACAACTATATATATATTTTCAAATTTAAAAATTTTATATTAAATACTTAGAAAAACTTACCCTACGATTATCACTTGCACTACGTTGTTTAATTATTATTGGTTCATTATTATTATTATTATTTGTGGTTGGAATTTGTGATGATGCCATTATATTGGTAAGGCTACAGTTTGAAGAAGATGTTGCTGATGGTGTTGAAGATGTTGCTGGTGTTGTTGTGGCAGCAGCAGTTACATTCATATTGTGTACCGGTGATTGGGAATGATGTATCATTGTCCCAATATTTGTAACCATTTTCATTTCAAATAATTAATTTATTTATATATAAAATTATTGTATAATATGCGAACAATTTTAAATTTTTATCACTTATATTTTAACTATGAAAACAATAATATAATTTAAGTTTGTTTTCTATAATATATGGATATAGAAAATTTTAATAATATTTTATTATTACTACGAATTTCAAAAATTCGAATATAATATTTTTTTCAAAATCAAAATCCGCGAATTTTCTCCGTAAAAACAAACACTTTTCAATATATCGATGTTTATTGACACAATTTATTGTATTATAATTATATCATGAATATTATTCACCGATTTTTGTTAATTACTATTTTAATATAATGTATTTCAAAAAAAAAACCCCCGAAATTTTTATGAATCACTTAATTTAATAAATGAATTTTTATCAATTTCCGATCAATTTTTTTGTTTTTTTTCAAATTCACAAAAAAATCATAAAAAAAAATTTATTTTATAATTTTTATTTAAAAACAAAACAATATTATTTATTATTATAACTTAAATTATGACGACTAAATAAAAAAATTATTTATAATCAATTCTTTACACAACGAAAGTTTGTTCACTTCTGGTGGTTCGTTCTTCGTTTCGTTTCGTCGCGGTGGCGGCAGTTCAGTTTATTGTTGATCTCTCTGCTGTTGATGTTGACTGTTTCTGTTTCTGATTCTGTTGTTGTTGAATGTTGAATGGAAAATATAAAATGCTTACTGCATGCTTTTTTTCATATACATATATCTATAAATTATATCTATATGTATATTGTTGTAAGCAGCATTGGTTTAGTAGAAGTAGCCAAAACAACAAGTCAAGTCATATATACTATATTTTATACATATATAATATATATATATATATAAATATGTAGAGATAAAGCATTTATAATACAATCAGAATTTTTTTTCAGTGGTTTCTCACATTCATTCCACACTCCGCACGATATTTTAATAAATAAGTTGAATATTCAACACACAAAATAAAATATTGTATATATATAAGATAATAATAATAAAAAAAAAAAAAATATGTGAAGATAATCTCATGATAGTCTTTATATGAAAAAGTTTTTCTTGAATGTGTGGTACACGGCACGATTTTCTTTTTCTTTTTCTTCTTTTTCTTATTATAGTTAGTGTATTGTATATATATGTATTAAAATCATGAGAAAATATAATATAATATAAGCACACACAACAAGTATAAAAACAATAAAAAATAAATACAACAAAAAAGGAAGGCAATTATTCGCGTAAGCGGCCGACCAGACATAGAGTATATATAGTAATGAAAATAATGTTTTGTGATGCGATTTTTTTTTTTTTTTGTTTTTCATTTTAAATAAAAATGCCTTTATGACTAAAGATACATTTGTAAATATATATATATGTAATGTAATTATATTTATTTATATATATATATATATATATATTTTGATCGACTATATATATGAACAGTGGCTAATGAAAATAAGATAACAATTTGAAATTTTTTCGTAAATTTTCGATTTAAGTCAAATTTTTCCAATTTCCAAGTTAACCATACAGAGCATAACATAACTTAGGAACCAGATTAGATAGAATGACGTTTAGAAATGCATTCAAAAGATAATTAAATTCTCTAAAACCCTTGCTTACGAAAGAAATGGGGTTGTAAAACAAATTCTATGGTAAAAATCTAAAAATTCGCGAAATTGTCAATTTATCCATAGTTTTTGTTTGACAACCCCCAAATATTATTGTGTATTCGAAAAATTTAGCTTATTTTACTTAAGATTCGGTCTTAAAATCAATACCATTTCATGGAAATTTCACCCTTAAAAATTGAATGGTTAGAGGTTGATTTGATCAATTATCGGGTAAAAAAAATAACTTTTTATTATATAAGGGGTGTAGTAAAATTGCCATAACTTGGCAACCCGTTGAGATACAATGACGGGCAGTACGTCAATCGAAAGATAATTAAATTCTCTAAAAACTTCTTTTACATATCAAATGGGGTTATAGAACAAATTCTATAGTTAAAATCTATAAATGTTACAAATTATCAATTTAACCATACTTTTTGTATGGACACCCCATAATATTATTTTAAATTCGGAAAATTCAGCTTATTTTACTTAAGATTCGGTCTTAAAATCAATATCATTTTATGGAAATTTCACCCTTAAAAATTGAATGGTTAGAGGTTGATTTGATCAATTATCGGGTAAAAAAAAATAACTTTTTATTATATAAGGGCTGTAGTAAAATTGCCATAACATGGAAACCCGTTGAGATAGGATGACGGGCAGTACGTCAATCGAAAGGTAATTAAAGACTCTAAAAACTTCTTTTACATATCAAATGGGGTTATAGAACAAATTCTATAGTATAAATCTAAAAATGCGAGAAATTGTCAATTTATCCATAGTTTTTGTTTGGCAACCCCAAAATATTATTGTATATTCGAAAAATTCAGCTTATTTTACTTAAGATTCACCCCTAAAATCAATACCATTTTATGGAAATTTCACCCTTAAAAATTGAAATGAATAAAGGTTGATTGTTTGCTAATCAAAGTTCAAAAAAATCTTTTTTTATGCAAGGGTTGTAGGAAACGCACCATAACTTGGGAACCAGATGAGATAGAAAGATGTTCAGAAATGCATTCGAAAGATAATTAAATCCTCTAAAAACTTCTTTTACATATCAAATGGGGTTATAGAACAAATTCTATAGTAAAAATCTAAAATTGCAAAAAATTGTCAATTTATCCATAGTTTTTGTTTGGCAACCCCAAAATATTATTGTATATTCAAAAAATTCAGCTTATTTTACTTAAGATTCACCCTTAAAATCAATACCATTTCATGGAAATTTCACCCTTAAAAATTGAATGGTTAGAGGTTGATTTTGATCAATTATCGGGTAAAAAAAAATAACTTTTTATTATATAAGGGGTGTAGTAAAATTGTCATAACTTGGCAACCCGTTGAGATAGAATGACGGGCCGTACGTCAATCGAAAGATAATTAAATTTTCTAAAAACACGTCTTACATTTCAAATGGGGTTATAGAACAAATTCTATAGTTAAAATCTATAAATGTTAAAAATTATCAATTTAACCATACTTTTTGTATGGACACCCCATAATATTATTTTAAATTCAGAAAATTCAGCTTATTTTACTTAAGATTCAGTCTTAAAATCAATACCATTTTATGGAAATTTTACCCTTAAAAATTGAATGGTTAGAGGTTGATTTGATCAATTATCGGGTAAAAAAAATAATTTTTTATTATATAAGGGGTGTAGTAAAATTGTCATAACTTGGCAACCCGTTGAGATACAATGACGGGCAGTACGTCAATCGAAAGATAATTAAATTCTCTAAAAACTTCTTTTACATATCAAATGGGGTTATAGAACAAATTCTATAGTTAAAATCTATAAATGTAAAAGATTATCAATTTAACCATACTTTTTGTATGGACACCCCATAATATTATTTTAAATTCGTAAAATTCAGCTTATTTTACTTCAGATTCGGTTTTAAAATCAATACCATTTTATGGAAATTTCACCCTTAAAAATTGAATGGTTAGAGGTTGATTTGATCAATTATCGGGTAAAAAAAATAACTTTTTATTCTGTAAGGAGTGTAGTAAAATTGTCATAACTTGGAAACCCGTTGAGATAGGATGACGGGCAGTACGTCAATCGAAAGATAATTAAATTCTCTAAAAACTTCTTTTACATATCAAATGGGGTTATAGAACAAATTCTATAGTTAAAATCAGTAAATGTTAAAAATTATCAATTTAACCATACTTTTTGTATGGACATCCCATAATATTATTTTAAATTCGGAAAATTCAGCTTATTTTACTTAAGATTCACCCTTAAAATAAATATCATTTTATGGAAAGTTCAACCTTAAACATTGAAATGAATAAAGGTTGATATTTTACCAATAAAAGTTCAAAAAAATCTGTTTTTTATATACGGGGTGTAGTAAAACTGTCATAACCTGGGAACCAGATTAGATTGAATGACGTTCAGACATGCATTCGAAAGATAATTAAATTCTCTAAAAACTTCCCTTACCAAATGAATGGGGTTGTAGAACAAATTCTATAGTAAAAATCTAAAAATGCGAGAAATTGTCAATTTATTCATAGTTTTTGTTTGGCAACCCCTAAATATTATTGCATATTCGGAAAATTCAGCTTATTTTACTTCAGATTCGGTCTTAAAATCAATATCATTTAATGGAAATTTCACCCTTAAAAATTGAAATGATTAGAAGTTGATTGTTTACTAATTAAAGTTCTGGTTGTTTGCCAAACTTTTAAGAATATCTGTGTTGCGAGTTGTTACTTTAACAAAAGTGTAAAAATATTTTCCATTTTATCTGTATTTTGTTATCTTTACAAAATTTTATTTATATACATTTCTGTATTTGTAACTACATTGCATATATATATATATGTATATATGTTTATAATTTACAGACAGCAGCTCAATGATGTTGTTGCTATCCACTATATATATATATATATATATATATATAAATGTATATCGAATATATAAAAACATATTCAGTACAGAGTTTCGATGATATTGTCTATATATATATAATATATATATACCCTGCTGCTGATGTAAGTAATCCATCCATATATAATATAGTATATATTTCACAATATTATTAGATACGTGCACAGGTAGGTTATATGGTTAATGTGCATGCATATATGCATATACAATATATATATAAATAGATATATTAAAAATAACTTATGTGGGGATAAAAGCGTGCTTGCTGGCTAGGGCTACTACTAAAAACGATGAAACGAAAATATATATATATTTCAATGAATTAAAGAAGGAAACACACACTAATATATATTAATTTTAATTTTATACTGTGATATATTTTCGTACCTGTGTGAATGTATGCATATAAAAAAAAATAAAAAAAATAGTGTTTTCTTGAAGGTAACAACAACAGGTAGATATTTTGTTTTGTATAAAATTTAAAGTTGATGTTGTTGTTATTATTGCGTTATTTTTTAAATATTATTTGTATATACCATACCATATATAAAAATAGATTCTCTTTCATTTATTATGAATATTATATTTTGATCGTCGTCGTCGTCGTCGTCATTCGTTTATTTTGTATTTTATTATTTATAATTTAATATTAATGTGTGGTGTGGATGTTTAGTTTATCGCGTTATCGCGTGTGACTGTTATCCGCGTGTACACATAAATAAAGTATTTGTTTTTTTTTTTTTCAAATTAATTTATATACATTCATATATAAATATGTTTCAATGAAATCTAGTTCAATTTCATGTGTATATATATAATAAACTTTTGTACTTTTGTATCCATAAATAGGCGAAAATGATAATGATATAATATATTCGTCATAATTATATTATTAATACTTTTTGCATTTTTTGGCCGATTTCATACAAAATGAATAAATTTTTGATATTTTTCCTATATAATCTGAACTATAGGGAAAATGGGATTTCTGAAGCTTCCCGTTATGTCAGGACCAGATCCAGAATTCGATATGTTCGATATAGCTGTAGGATGTGTTCAACTTTTTGGTAAAGTTTCAGATATTGGACCTGATCCAGGAGCAGGAATTTGCTGGAACATTGAAAATTAACTATTTCCCATTTTTGGAGGTAGTTCAATAAATTACTCCAATTCTTAAGATAATTAAATCGGATCACTTACATTTTCTGGCTATTATTGATACCTTTCATTTATACCACAGAGATCGCAATTCTATATCCTAAACCATTCCAAAAAGATATATTCTCAAATAACCTCTTTTTCAATCCCAAAAAACAAAAAAAAAATGTCATTCAGGAGGTTTTTCATAGATATAATCACACCAAAAACATAACATTATAACTTCTAAACTATATGATGCATCGATGAATAATAAAATTCTTCACCGATTTAAGTACCTGAACTACACTTATTTGATCATCCTGATCTGGATTCTTAGAGGAGAAATCATGATGATGATGAGAAAACAACCTTTTAACCTAATAAAGATTATAGTTTTTGAATGAAAAATAAATATTTTGTTTATTTATATTTTTCATTGATTCAATTTTTGTTTTTATTAACTCTTTGCATTTTATTGCATTTTTTTTTTCAATTCATTTATGACCGGATATGACGGCATATTAACATCAAACATCATAACATCAAATGTGTTATATATATATAAGGACCTTTATTTTTATTATTAACTTCCAGTGGCACATTTTTTCTAATAAAAATAATACGTATATAAGGATTCAAAGAAATGCGATATTTATTATGATAAAAGATCAATGCAATGATGTGCTATTAGATAGATACTGTTGTATAAATATTATTGTATGTTTATTATTAACATCATAAAAAAGAAGTGAAAAAATAAGGGCACAATAATTGATATAATAAAATAAAAATTCGTCATAGTGCACAAACAATGTACAAAAAAAAAGAAAAAAAAAAGGTCCTTTCGTCCTTTTAGATAATTTAATATTTCAATTGACTTCTGTTTGCATGCGTCTTTCATTCATTATATAATGATATATAATTTATATAGATACGGTAGGTATTTATAGATACAAAAGGAATTGCATTTCAATGTAGGTGGCATATATATGAGATATTGAGACGTCGTCCAACAAAATAAATGATTTACGAAAATTATATAAATACCATTGTTAGTTTTTTTTTGTTTGTTACTCTGGATTATTTATATAGTTATTGAATATTGGATTTCTTTTTTTGGAATTAATTTTGTTTTATCGATCGATAAATATATTGTACAATGAATGACTAATATATATATCAAAAATTCTTTTTCTTGAATTTTCCGTTTTCTTTACTATATTATGGTAGCATCGCAATAATATATATGCACTCATCGCGGTGATGGCAATGTAGAATCGTTTTTCTAGTTATCAAAAGTCACCATAACTTAGGAACCACATTAGATAGAATAACGTTCAGAGATGCATTCGAAAGATAATTAAATTCTCTAAAAACTTCTTTTACATATCAATTGGGGTTGTAGAACAAATTCTATAGTAAAAATCTAAAAATGCGAGAAATTGTCAATTTATCTATTGTTTTTGTTTGGCAACCCCTAAATATTATTGTATATTCGAAAAATTTAGCTTATTTTACTTAAGATTCACCCTTAAAATCAATACCATTTTATAGATATTTCACCCTTAAAAATTGAAATGAATAAAGGTTGATTGTTTGCTAATCAAAGTTCAAAAAAATCTTTTTTTATGTTAGGGTTGTAGGAAAAGTACCATAACTTGGGAACCAGATTAGATAGAATAACGTTCAGAAATGCATTCGAAAGATAATTAAATTCTCTAAAAACTTCTCTTACAAAACGAATGGGGTTGTAGAACAAATTCTATAGTAAAATTCTAAAAATGCGAAAAATTGTCAATTTATCCATAGTTTTTGTTTGGCAACCCCTAAATATTATTATATATTCGAAAAATTCAGCTTATTTTACTTAAGATTCACCCTTAAAATCAATACCATTTTATGGAAATTTCACCCTTAAAAATTGAAATGAATAAAGGTTGATTGTTTGCTAATCAAAGTTCAAAAAAATCTTTTTTTATGTAAAGGTTGTAGGAAAAGCACCATAACTTGGGAACCAGATGAGATAGAAAGATGTTCAGAAATGCATTCGAAAGGTAATTAAATTCTCTAAAAACTTCTCTTACAAAACGAATGGGGTTGTAGAACAAATTCTATAGTAAAAATCTAAAAATGGGAGAAATTGTCAATTTATCCATAGTTTTTGTTTGGCAACCCCTAAATTTTATTATATATTCGAAAAATTCAGCGAATTTTACTTAACATTCACCCTTAAAATCAATACCATTTTATGGAAATTTCACCCTTAAAAATTGAAATGAATAAAGGTTGATTGTTTACTAATTAAAGTTCAAAAACATCTTTTTTTATGTAAGGGTTGTAAGAAAAGCACCATAACTTGGGAACCAGATGAGATAGAAAGATGTTCAGAGATGCATTCGAAAGATAATTAAATTCTCTAAAAACTTCCCTTACCCAACGAATGGGATTGTAGAACAAATTCTGTAGTAAAAATCTAAAAATGCGAGAAATTGTCAATTTATCAATAGTTTTTGTTTGGCAACCCCTAAATATTATTGAATATTCGAAAAATTCAGCTTATTTTACTTAACATTCACCTTAAAAATAATACCATTTTATGGAAATTTCACCCTTAAAAATTGAATTGATTAGAAGTTGAAAGTTTACTAATTAAAGTTCAACAAAATCTTTTTTTATGTAAGGGTTGTAGGAAAAGTACCATAACTTGCGAACCAGATTAGATAGAAAGATGTTCAGAAATGCATTCGAAAGATAATTAAATTCTCTAAAAACTTCCCTTACCCAACGAATGGGGTTGTAGAACAAATTCTATAGTAAAAATCTAAAAATGCGAGAAATTGTCAATTTATCCATAGTTTTTGTTTGGAAACCCCTAAATATTATTATATATTCGAAAAATTCAGCTTATTTTACTTAAGATTCACCCTTAAAATAAATATCATATTGTGGAAATTTCACCCTTAAACATTGAAATGAATAAAGGTTGATTGTTTGCTAGTCAAAGTTCAACAAAATCTTTTTTTATGTAAGGGTTGTAGGAAAAGCACCATAACTTGGGAACCAGATAAGATAGAAAGATGTTCAGAAATGCATTCGAAAGATAATTAAATTCTCTAAAAACACGTCTTACATATCAAATGGGGTTATAGAACAAATTCTATAGTAAAAATCTAAAAATGCGAGAAATTGTCAATTTATCCATAGTTTTTGTTTGGCAACCCCTAAATATTATTGTATATTCGAAAAATTCAGCTTATTTTACTTAACATTCACCCTTAAAATCAATACCATTTTATGGAAATTTCACCCTTAAAAATTGAAATGAATAAAGGTTGATTGTTTACTAATCAAAGTTCAAAAAAATCTTTTTTTATGTTAGGGTTGTAGGAAAAACACCATAACTTGAAAACCAGATGAGATAGAAAGATGTTCAGAAATGTATTCGAAAGATAATTAAATTCTCTAAAAACTTCCCTTACCCAACGAATGGGGTTGTAGAACAAATTCTATAGTAAAAATCTAAAATTGCGAAAAATTGTCAATTTATCCATAGTTTTTGTTTGGCAACCCCTAAATATTATTATATATTCGAAAAATTCAGCTTATTTTACTTAAGATTCACCCTTAAAATAAATATCATATTGTGGAAATTTCACCCTTAAAAATTGAAATGATTAGAAGTTGAAAGTTTACTAATTAAAGTTCAAAAAAATCTTTTTTTATGTAAAGGTTGTAGGAAAAACACCATAACTTGGGAACCAGATGAGATAGAATGACGTTCAGAAATGCATTCGAAAGATAATTAAATTCTCTAAAAACTTCCCTTACCCAACGAATGGGGTTGTAGAACAAATTCTATAGTAAAAATCTAAAATTGCAAAAAATTGTCAATTTATCCATAGTTTTTGTTTGGCAACCCCTAAATATTATTGTATATTCGAAAAATTCAGTTTATTTTACTTAAGATTCACCATTAATATATTTTGCAACCGCATAGAATCCATGCGGAAATTATTTGATTATGATTTATAAAGAATATGCAAAATTTATTCAAGCGCATCCAATATCCAATATATTGAAGTTAAATTATATGATATGCGGCAGTAAAGATTAAAAATATATCTTTACAAATCAAATGCAATATCAAAAGCTGCACCCTTAAATTATCATTCAAAAACAAAAATACACAACAAACCTTAATATATAATAATAACCGCAGGAGCAATAATATAATAATAAGAAATAATATTTTAGTATATAAAGACTAAAAAAAAATGTTATATTAGTAAATTTTTGGCAACACGGAAATTCATTTTAATAAATAAAAATATATATATATGTATGTAATAACATCTCAAAGGCAATTCGCGTTTTTTTGTTTTAAATTTTAAATTAAAAATACAAATACTTATTAAAGTTTATATTTATAAATACTTTTATTATAACATTAAATGATTGTTTTATTATCAGATATTAAATATATAGCTATATGTTAGCCCTTAGCAAATATATAATGCATGTAAAATTCATATAAAATTTAATATGTTATTGTTTTAAATAAAAAAATGAAAATTAAAATTAAAAAAAGAATAAATAAATTATATTCTTTTATTTTATATATTATTCATATTTTATTTTCGGTTTTGTTTATTCATTCGAAAATTATGATTATATATGGAGGACAGTAACGTTCCGATAAACGAAAAGAACGATATTATCATACTTCAGCGCGCCTACAACCTATACAATCGGTTTTGGCGTTCATCATTAACAGCCTCCTCCAACCGGACCTATATTCAAACCGCCAACGTCGTCCACCAGCCGCGGAAACGCCGAGGGCCCGAAGGTCCACTTCTACTTCTACTTCATCTTTCCACCTACCCCGCCGCGGTCTTCCCACACTCCTAGATCCGCTCTGCATGTATCATCTGTAAGAATTTTTCCTTCCCACACACCCTGTTGCCCTGAACATGGTCCAGCGCATGAATTAGGGCCATCTTCTTGTCGTGTTTACCGCCGCCGCATTATAATGAATATGTCCAGAGGCAGTAGTCCCAGCAATGTTTCCATGGTCATATGGTCGGTGTGGTGCGAAAAGCACCCGTAATACCCACAAATGCCATTCTTTGTAATCGATCGTATATATGTATATAGAGATGAAACGAATCTGTTTTCTACAGTTGATTACGGGAATATTTTCTACTCTCATTCAGGCACGTGTGTATATTCAGAAAATATATTGAATCAGTCATATCATTTATATGTTAAATGGTAATATAAATTGCTGTTTTTTTTTTTTAAACAACAGTCACATATTACTTTCGAAAATTTTTCTCACAAAATGTATAATTAAACATTTTTTAAATTTATATTATATGATGGGATATAAATTAAATATATACATTACAAACGATTACAAAATACACGTCGTTTGCGTTTGAATGAGAAAAGAATATCTATATAAGTACTATATATGTATGGATATAGATAAGATTTTCTATACACGACATATCTATATCTACACCAACATAACATAACATAAAATATCTGTGGAATTTAAAAGATTAACAATAATAATATTATATCGACGACCTTGTGGTACGCGTGGGTGAATTTGCATTTATTTTTTTTTTATATTATTTCTCTGTATATAGTTTACACACACCCGTTATAATTTATTTATATAAATACCAACTATAAAACATACAAATATATTTATATTTAATAATAATAATAAGTTTTGCTCTATACCGCGCTTATATATTTACAGATATAAATCGTGTCTATATTTATTTTATTTTTATATACATAAATGTGTAAGCACAGCACCACACAATTTAAATTATATTTTAAATATCTCTGTATATAGTACAGTACATAAATAAAACAATATGAAATCTCAGTCAGGCAAGTTTAAGAAATAAAAAAAAAAACAAATTAAAAAAGAAACGAAACCATATTAATTATGCGAGTTCATATAAGTATTTTTCAGTTCTCACAAAACATAAATTTATGTATTATATAGTAAAGTAAAAAACAATAAAACAAAACAAAAAAAATGTTAATAAAATACATTTCTACTTCCTTTTATTGGATAATACTCTGCGTTTTGATAATCTTTCGAAAGAAAACTATAAAATGTTGAATTACATCAACTGCAAGGGGGCCCGAAGGTCCACTTCTACTTCATCTTTCCACCTACCCCGCCGCAGTCTTCACACACTCCTAGATCCCGCCCGCGGTTTGCTGTCCAGCATTTTTACAGCGGTATACAATCACCATCCATTCATACCACATGACCACCAAACCACCTCAGGCGACCAATCTTAATGAACCGATGAAAGATGTCCGGTTCGGTATATAATTTATATAGCTTCGAAATCGAACCGCCACTTACGCCACCATCCCCTTTCCTCCAAAGTCGGTCCAAAGATGAGGCGTAGTATTTTCTTTTCGAACCCTCCGTTAGTCGCCGTTCGTTGGCCTGTGTCATGCACTGTACGTTTCAGAACCGTAGGTTACAATTTGTCGAACCGCAGTGTTTGATATAGCTTTTAGTTTCAATATGTTTTACTCACCAGGTCTTCGACGAGAATGCGACATCTGTGTGAGCAAACCGTAAAAGGCCTTGTTCTTCCCGAAGCAATCCTGCGGAATTGAACTTCCTCATCGGCTATATCGTTTTTGCTGTTTATGCCGCTGCTTAGCCAAGGTAGCTTCCAAACCTGTCCGCCAGCCGTTTCATCTGTTGTTCTGACCAATTGATATACGCTCTGGATGTTGTCGTTGTGCCATAAACCTACTACTGTTCGTTGGTGCAATCATTAGTACTTGGTTTTCTCCTCGTTTACCTCAATTACCTCCCATTTTCGAAACTTCGCACGTTCCAACAGTATAAGAACGCTTTTTTAACGGCACCCATATACTTCTATACCCCACTATATGTCAATGTCATCGGCATAGCCGAATAATTGAACAGATGACCGAACAGAAAATAGTACTGCTGGTTGGTTTGCGGTGGTCGTCCTCCTCGTCCTACATTTTTCCAATATAATATTGAAAAAAAAAAATGTAGCCAAAGGGTCCCCTTGCCGTACTCCGCCATACTCGCGTCAATGGTTTCAATTGGAAGATATAATAATTATTATATTATTATGTTACTTGATATAATTGGAGTATTTTCGCCAGATGGCTAAAATTGCACCAAACAAATTTGGTTGATTGTGACTGAAATTCGTTATGTATTAAATGATATAGAATATCCCACGATCAAACTGTGCCCCATCTCTACTCTCATCTGCTCCATGGCAAATAGTACAATATTGAATTTAGTTAGTTTATAACTTTTTACATTTGAAATGTTACCGTATAATTATAAACTGTAGGGGGCGATGTAGAAAACGTTATATTATTAACAAACGAAGACCTTCTATATATACAAACACGCACCGATGTCCGCATAAACTTCTTTGGATTTGGGTCAACTACATGATATATCTTCTCCTCCTCCTCCTCCTTCTCCTCCAAGTCAATTGTCGCTGATCTAAAAGATTTTTACCCTATTGGCGACTTGTTTAGATCGGATTCAATAATAAGGAACTTGATTTGTTGTTGTATAATTTTGCAGATCCTTTATTGTTGTATTCCCAAAAAAAAACTGCGTTCGTCTTCCTTTTGTGCATATAATAAATGGACAGAGATCGCATATGACCAACAGTAAACCAATTCGAATAGATTTACTTTATTATACGATTTGTAAACGATAAATTTGGAATTAATATTATTATATAGTTTTTAACATGATTAATATTTTTATAATAATACAATTTTTGCCTTTGCCAACTTTATTCTGTTAATTTTGGGTATATTCTTATAAGATATATATATATATATATATATATATAATTGCATGCGTTCTTTATTTTAATAAATATCCATAAATGAATTCATGTGTAATATTCAGTTACGACATGCAATATATTTTATATATAAAATACAACATAAAAACTCATTAAACTCATCAATATCATAAACTTATCATATCCATATATATATATATTTTGAAGGATAAATATATAAAGTTAAAGAGATATATGATGTGTGTGTGTTTCGTCCAATAAGTCACGATTTTTTATTATTATATTCGCGTATATAAACGAGATAAAAGGCGGTGGTGGTAAACGTGTATGTAATAATTTTATGTATGAAAAAAAAAGAAAGAAAAAGTTACAAAAAAATGCATTTAACCGTAAATTACTTTATGCCATTATTTTTTTTGTTTTTTTTTTTATTATTTAAGGAGTTAATTTTTTATAATCCGCAGGTAATATGTGAAAATATATAATAAAAGTCGCATGCCGCCGCCGCCGCCGCCGCCGCCGCCGCCGCCGCTTGTATACTGCATAGTGTGTTGTGTGTGAATACAATTTATTTTCATATACGTTTATAGATGAGTACCTACACTTAAAAATATTTATATATTTAATCTCCTTTTTATAATTCTTATAATAACATTACAGAAAATATAAACGCAGAATTTTGCAAAAAAACAAAGATAATACATTTTTTTTAAGTCATCTTTTTATATACGTTTACGATTTTATATGTATGTTTACAATAAATGCAGATACTGTAATATTATCTGTAAATATGCAATTCTTACTCATCGTAAATGTTATGTATATAATAAATAATATTTTATTGTGATACTAAAATAAAAAAACCAAAAAAAGCTTATTTAAGTAAAGTATTTTAAAAAAATGTGAATATTATAAAAAAAAAAAAGATAATTTTAGTGAATTTTTTGTAAAACAATGTTTTAAATGTGTTTTTTTTTTTCACAGAGTAATATTAAAATTGTATACATCATACACAGTGCAACAATTAATATTCCGGACTCAAACCATATCTCAATAACCAGTGGGACGATCTATCTATGATCGAACAAGCGTTTTGAAACTTGATGTTTTCTCTATCGTCTGTAAAAATTCATTCATTGCATTTGCAGTTGGACAAATAAAAAAGTTATGAAATTTCCTGGTGAAACAATATTTTAGTTGAAGTAGAAATTTTGGAACATGGAACAAACAGCAGTCATTAAATTCAACGCAAAGCTTGGTAAATCTGCAACGGAAATGTTCAAATCAAATGCAGCAAGTTAATGGCGATAATTGTATGGGTAGAACACAAGTTTTTGAGTGGTATAAACGTTTCGTGGATGGCTAAAACACAGGCTAAAAAACCAAGAAAAGTTCCATCGAAAATCAAGACAATGCTCGTAAAATTTTTCGATACCAAGGGAATTATCAATAAAGAATTCGTTCCAACTGGTCAAACAGTCAGTGGCGGTGCATATTATATCGAAGTTTTGAAGCGTTTGATGGGACAGGATTCGTCATATTAGACCTAAATATCGTGATAGTTGGTGTTTGTTATACACGATAATGCACCAAATCACACTTCACTTATTGTTCGTCACTTATTTTGGCTCGAAATCAAGTCTGTGTGTGTTAAATCATCCAACGTATTCACCTGATTTTTAGCACCATGTGACTTCTCCTTGTTCCCTTAAAACTTAAAATGAAATGGAAAGGATGTTTTTTTGAGGATATTGAAACCATTCAAACAACATCTACACGTGCATTAGAGGCAATACCACAAAACGAGCTGTAAATGCAATAAACAAAGGTGCCATTTTCAATACCATTGAATGTCTATACACTATAACTATATATCTATATAATAGCTGCTAAATATTCAACTCCTCTAAAATCTTGATACAGTAAAATTCCTAATTTCCTTAATTTGCCTTCAAAGACTTATGATGATATTATATTAAATGAGCCGATCGATATACTTATATTGAACATCGAATCTCATCAATTTTATTTTTTTACTTGTTTATATATTTAATAACGATATTATATAATTTAACTATACATAAATGGTTGGTTATACACATTATTTTAATATATCATTATTATTAGTTCATTTATTTATGATGGCTAATGATTCCGCACGCATCATATATAATATTAAATACATATATACGATCAAAAATATATATGTATATATAAAAGAAGCAAAATAATTCTTATATAAGAGGTGTCCTTAATTATTATATCATGTTTATCGCGTATTATATACCATACACAATAATCTAAAAGTAATTTTATTCCCATATTATTATATCTTTATTATTATTACTATATAGTACAATATATTAATAAATATTTTACCACTATAGATTCGTTCAGAAGCCCACTTATTTTATATAACAACACCAAATTGCATGAAAATTATTATTATAATGAAATCTCTCTATCACCCATTCATTATTATTAGTATGTAATATTTTTTTTACCTGTTAATAAACCAAAAAAAAAATTCAAGAATATAATAAATTTTACCTTTAAGCAATAGACCTTGTTAAAATATAATTATTATTTAATACAATAATCATTCAAAAATTTTATTTTATATATAAGTATATACATCAAATTAAAGAAACAATTTTCGGCGATATTTTGTTAATTCTCACTTATCGTTAGCATAATATTATACGTAATGTAAGCGAAAAATCAAATTAAATCTTTTTTTTATCTTGTAAAGGGTGATTTTTTAAAAGCTATAGGAAAGTTTTTTTTCATAAGGGGTTAGTATAGCAAAACTTTGGGAAATCTTTGTCGGGCCATAACTCAAAAACTAAGGGCTAAAACGTTCTGAAACCTATTTATTCGGATTTAGCATCCCTTAAAACATAAGTATGCAAGTTTTCAGCCCGATAGCTCAAACTTAAAGTATTCGGTGAAAAATCCATTTTTTCATAAGGGGTTAGTATAGCAAAACTTTGGGAAATCTTTGTCGGGCCATAACTCAAAAACTAAGGGCTAAAACGTTCTGAAACCTATTTATTCGGATTTAGCATCCCTTAAAAACATAAGTATGCAAGTTTTCAGCCCGATAGCTCAAACTTAAAGTATTCGGTACAAAATCCATTTTTTCATAAGGGGTTAGTATAGCAAAACTTTGGGAAATCTTTGTCGGGCCATAACTCAAAAACTAAGGGCTAAAACGTTCTGAAACCTATTTATTTGGATTCGGCATCCCTTAAAACATAAGTATGCAAGTTTTCAGCCCGATAGCTCAAACTTAAAGTATTCGGTGAAAAATCCATTTTTTCATAAGGGGTTAGTATAGCAAAACTTTGGGAAATCTTTGTCGGGCCATAACTCAAAAACTAAGGGCTAAAACGTTCTGAAACCTATTTATTCGGATTTAGCATCCCTTAAAACATAAGTATGCAAGTTTTCAGCCCGATAGCTCAAACTTAAAGTATTCGGTGAAAAATCCATTTTTTCATAAGGGGTTAGTATAGTAAAACTTTGGGAAATCTTTGTCGGGCCATAACTCAAAAACTAAGGGCTAAAACGTTCTGAAACCTATTTATTCGGATTCAGCATCCCCTAAAACATAAGTATGCAAGTTTTCAGCCCGATAGCTCAAACTTAAAGTATTCGGTGAAAAATCCATTTTTTCATAAGGGGTTAGTATAGCAAAACTTTGGGAAATCTTTGTTGGGCCATAACTCAAAAACTAAGGGCTAAAACGTTCTGAAACCTATTTATTCGGATTCAGCATCCCTTAAAACATAAGTATGCAAGTTTTCAGCCCGATAGCTCAAACTTAAAGTATTCGGTGAAAAATCCATTTTTTCATAAGGGGTTAGTATAGCAAAACTTTGGGAAATCTTTGTTGGGCCATAACTCAAAAACTAAGGGCTAAAACGTTCTGAAACCTATTTATTCGGATTCAGCATCCCTTAAAACATCAGTATGCAAGTTTTCAGCCCGATAGCTCAAACTTAAAGTATTCGGTACAAAATCCATTTTTTCATAAGGGGTTAGTATAGCAAAACTTTGGGAAATCTTTGTTGGGCCATAACTCAAAAACTAAGGGCTAAAACGTTCTGAAACCTATTTATTCGGATTCAGCATCCCTTAAAACATAAGTATGCAAGTTTTCAGCCCGATAGCTCAAACTTAAAGTATTCGGTACAAAATCCATTTTTTCATAAGGGGTTAGTATAGGAAAACTTTGGGAAATCTTTGTCGGGCCATAACTCAAAAACTAAGGGCTAAAACGTTCTGAAACCTATTTATTCGGATTCAGAATCCCTTAAAACATAAGTATGCAAGTTTTCAGCCCGATAGCTCAAACTTAAAGTATTCGGTGAAAAATCCATTTTTTCATAAGGGGTTAGTATAGCAAAACTTTGGGAAATCTTTGTTGGGCCACAACTCAAAAACTAAGTGCTAAAACGTTCTGAAACCTATTTATTCGGATTCAGCATCCCTTAAAACATAAGTATGCAAGTTTTCAGCCCGCTAGCTCAAACTTAAAGTATTCGGTGAAAAATCCATTTTTTCATAAGGGGTTAGTATAGCAAAACTTTGGGAAATCTTTGTTGGGCCATAACTCAAAAACTAAGGGCTAAAACGTTTTGAAACCTATTTATTCGGATTCAGCATCCCTTAAAACATAAGTATGCAAGTTTTCAGCCCGATAGCTCAAACTTAAAGTATTCGGTGAAAAATCCATTTTTTCATAAGGGGTTAGTATAGCAAAACTTTGGGAAATCTTTGTTGGGCCATAACTCAAAAACTAAGGGCTAAAACGTTCTGAAACCTATTTATTCGGATTCAGCATCCCTTAAAACATAAGTATGCAAGTTTTCAGCCCGATAGCTCAAACTTAAAGTATTCGGTACAAAATCCATTTTTTCATAAGGGGTTAGTATAGCAAAACTTTGGGAAATCTTTGTTGGGCCATAACTCAAAAACTAAGGGCTAAAACGTTCTGAAACCTATTTATTCGGATTCAGCATCCCTTAAAACATAAGTATGCAAGTTTTCAGCCCGATAGCTCAAACTTAAAGTATTCGGTGAAAAATCCATTTTTTCATAAGGGGTTAGTATAGCAAAACTTTGGGAAATCTTTGTTGGGCCATAACTCAAAAACTAAGGGCTAAAACGTTCTGAAACCTATTTATTCGGATTCAGCATCCCTTAAAACATAAGTATGCAAGTTTTCAGCCCGATAGCTCAAACTTAAAGTATTCGGTACAAAATCCATTTTTTCATAAGGGGTTAGTATAGCAAAACTTTGGGAAATCTTTGTTGGGCCATAACTCAAAAACTAAGGGCTAAAACGTTCTGAAACCTATTTATTCGGATTCAGCATCCCTTAAAACATAAGTATGCAAGTTTTCAGCCCGATAGCTCAAACTTAAAGTATTCGGTGAAAAATCCATTTTTTCATAAGGGGTTAGTATAGCAAAACTTTGGGAAATTTTTTTGCAGGCCATAACTCAAAAACTAGTGGCTAAAACGTTCTGAAACCTATTTATTCGGATTTAGCATCCCTTAAAGCATAAGTATACAAGTTTTCAGCCCGATAGTTCAAACTTAAAGTATTCGGTACAAAATCCATTTTTTCATAAGGGGTTAGTATAGCAAAACTTTGGGAAATCTTTGTTGGGCCATAACTCAAAAACTAAGGGCTAAAACGTTCTGAAACCTATTTATTCGGATTCAGCATCAGTTAAAACATAAGTATGCAAGTTTTCAGCCCGATAGCTCAAACTTAAAGTATTCGGTGAAAAATCCATTTTTTCATAAGGGGTTAGTATAGGAAAACTTTGGGAAATCTTTGTCGGGCCATAACTCAAAAACTAAGGGCTAAAACGTTCTGAAACCTATTTATTCGGATTCAGCATCCCTCAAAGCATAAGTATGCAAGTTTTCAGCCCGATAGCTCAAACTTAAAGTATTCGGTGAAAAATCCATTTTTTCATAAGGGGTTAGTATAGCAAAACTTTGGGAAATCTTTGTCGGGCCATAACTCAAAAACTAAGTGCTAAAACGTTCTGAAACCTATTTATTCGGATTTAGCATCCCTTAAAGCATAAGTATGCAAGTTTTCAGCCCGATAGCTCAAACTTAAAGTATTCGGTACAAAATCCATTTTTTCATAAGGGGTTAGTATAGGAAAACTTTGGGAAATCTTTGTCGGGCCATAACTCAAAAACTAAGGGCTAAAACGTTCTGAAACCTATTTATTCGGATTCAGCATCCCTTAAAACATAAGTATGCAAGTTTTCAGCCCGATAGCTCAAACTTAAAGTATTCGGTGAAAAATCCATTTTTTCATAAGGGGTTAGTATAGCAAAACTTTGGGAAATCTTTGTTGGGCCATAACTCAAAAACTAAGGGCTAAAACGTTCTGAAACCTATTTATTCGGATTCAGCATCCCTTAAAACATAAGTATGCAAGTTTTCAGCCCGATAGCTCAAACTTAAAGTATTCGGTGAAAAATCCATTTTTTCATAAGGGGTTAGTATAGCAAAACTTTGGGAAATCTTTGTTGGGCCATAACTCAAAAACTAAGGGCTCAAACGTTCTGAAACCTATTTATTCGGATTCAGCATCCCTTAAAACATAAGTATGCAAGTTTTCAGCCCGATAGCTCAAACTTAAAGTATTCGGTACAAAATCCATTTTTTCATAAGGGGTTAGTATAGGAAAACTTTGGGAAATCTTTGTCGGGCCATAACTCAAAAACTAAGGGCTAAAACGTTCTGAAACCTATTTATTCGGATTCAGAATCCCTTAAAACATAAGTATGCAAGTTTTCAGCCCGATAGCTCAAACTTAAAGTATTCGGTGAAAAATCCATTTTTTCATAAGGGGTTAGTATAGCAAAACTTTGGGAAATCTTTGTTGGGCCACAACTCAAAAACTAAGTGCTAAAACGTTCTGAAACCTATTTATTCGGATTCAGCATCCCTTAAAACATAAGTATGCAAGTTTTCAGCCCGCTAGCTCAAACTTAAAGTATTCGGTGAAAAATCCATTTTTTCATAAGGGGTTAGTATAGCAAAACTTTGGGAAATCTTTGTTGGGCCATAACTCAAAAACTAAGGGCTAAAACGTTCTGAAACCTATTTATTCGGATTCAGCATCCCTTAAAACATAAGTATGCAAGTTTTCAGCCCGATAGCTCAAACTTAAAGTATTCGGTAAAAAATTCATTTTTTCATAAGGGGTTAGTATAGCAAAACTTTGGGAAATCTTTGTCGGGCCATAACTCAAAAACTAGTGGCTAAAACGTTCTGAAACCTATTTATTCGGATTTAGCATCCCTTAAAACATAAGTATGCAAGTTTTCAGCCCGATAGCTCAGACTTAAAGTATTCGGTGAAAAATCCATTTTTTCATAAGGGGTTAGTATAGCAAAACTTTGGGAAATCTTTGTCGAGCCATAACTCAAAAAATAAGAGCTAAAACGTTCTGAATCGGACTTTTATTCATTACAAAAGTCCTCCAGTACTGGAACTACCCTAAATAAAATCTGATCTAATCGAATTCTTAAACTGAAGCATACACTCATATATTCGCATGAATTAACCAAGGGGATTTGGCTGTTATATTATGATTGTCAAAATCCAATTAATTTTTTAATTTAAAATGTAATCATATAATTATAAATGCACGCACATGAATGAATGAATTAATTAATAATCGAATCTATTATTTTTTTTTTTAAAATATAAACTTTTTTATATTTTTTTCTTTCTTTTCAATAAATGCAATTATGTTTTATAACATTTACGATAATCTTTCATTTGTTGTCGTACGCGCGTATATATACGATTATATTAAAGAAGAATATACAAAACAAAATGTATATATAGCATCCATCATCGTTTCTTTAATCTTTATTGATATTATTCATTATTGTTATATTAAAAATTTTTTTTAATATCTCAATTAAAAATTTGAACTTTT
Source organism: Dilophus febrilis (assembly GCA_958336335.1). Taxonomy (NCBI): domain Eukaryota; kingdom Metazoa; phylum Arthropoda; class Insecta; order Diptera; family Bibionidae; genus Dilophus; species Dilophus febrilis. The sequence continues at coordinate 58,349,652 of OY284469.1, read as the reverse complement.
TTAAATACCTCCCATAAAAAAAAAAAAAAAAAACAGAAAGAATTTGTCTTAAATTCATTTATTTATGGTATATATATAGAATATATACAGAAGATCGATGAAGCAATTAATATAAAATTATATCTTATTTATATGGTAATAATAATATTTTGTAAATTAATTATAAATAATATATATGATATATATATATATTCAATCGCACGACCATTTTTCAAATTATAATAATTAATATATATATATGTATGTATATATATCCAGGCCCGTTTTAGCCCTGGCAAAAATAATAAAATATATAGCGCCCGGAAACATCGTTCGGTAAATGCCTCTAATAAGTATATATGGAAAACATTTCGTGCCAATAATGGAAAAGTTAATAAGTAACTTTTAAACATATATACTTAACTTCCAGCACGAGAATTTTTACGTTTTAAAATCGAAAACTTGTATATATATGTTTTGAGGGATGCTGAATTCGAATAAATAGGTTTCAGAACGTTTTAGCCCCTTGTTTTTGAGTTATGTCCCGTCAAAGATTTCCCAAAGTTTTGCTATACTAACCCCTTATGAAAAAATGGATTTTGTACCGAATACTTTAAGTTTGAGCTAGCGGGCTGAAAACTTCCATACTTATGTTTTAAGGGATGCTAAATCCGAATAAGTAGGTTTCAGAACGATTCAGCCATTGGGATACCCGCAGTGGGATACATATAACAGTTTGCCTCCCACAAACAAATTTAAATACAATTATACAATTGTTTTGTTACACTGCGCTCTATATGTATAATATGGATATTACATGTAATAGATATATAAATATATTTGTGTGTATATTTATTAAATACATTTCATTCGCGTGTTTTCAAATAACTTGTTGCAATATTTTGTTTTGTATTATTTTTCTTGTTATGTTCATCATCATCGCAGCATATTGAAATAAAACATGTATCGTTTATTTTGTACTTTTCTCTATTTTACATATGAATAACCACCAAAGATATATAACTAACCATATATTACATATAAATATGTATGTAAATACACGTCTATAAAATATATATGTAAAAATAGAATTTTGTCATGTTACAAAGATTACAAATTTTTATATATACATATATATGTATAATAATATAAGGTTGGTATATAAATAATGTGGTTACGACCTGTGCATGCATATAGTAATATTGTGTATACATACATATTCTATATGGTTGTGATTTATAAAAATACCAAACCATAAATGACCATATACTTTTATGTTTTGTATATATAATAATAAAAAATAAATGATGTATGATAAATTTTAATACCACTTATATAAAATATCATCTTCACATTGGAAAAAAAAAAAAACAAAAAATAATAAATATACAATCCATCATGACAAGAATATTCCTTTTTTTTTTTATTATTTAATTTATTTATTAATACCTACTCGCTTGAATTTGTGTAAGCTTTAAGAAGAAGCAAGAGATACAAAAGGTCATCTTAAGAATTTATTTGTTTTTTTTTTTTTAATTTTATTCTACAACGCGAAATAGTATAAAATATATACTATATATATATGTATTTAATTTGGCCACACGCATTTTATAATTTATATATATGACAAAAACATATAAAGTGATTAAAATAAACATATATTCTAATTGATTATGCCTATTTAGAATGCGATTATAACCAACAACATATTAAAAATAAAAAAGTGAATAATTTAATGTCAATAGAATGAATACCCTACCATCATATATATATAATATGACATATATAAATAAAAAATATAATATTATGATATCTATATATACAATAAAAAATAAATAAAAAACGATTTTGTAAAACGATTTTAAATTTGATGATGTTCAAAATAAAGGTGCGGTTTGGTTATTTATTAAGTATGAAGCTAAAACCCTTCAAAGAATTATGAAACGTTTATCGGGACTTTTGAAAGGTAACATAAGAAACATGGTTAGAAATTACCACTATATATATATATATAATCCGGTTAAATTATCTTTAGGAATCATAAGTAAGTTCAATAGAACTCGCAATACGTGAATTTTAAGGTTCTACCAAAAAATTTCTCTTGGATCAGATAATAATCAGTAAACTCACCAAAACGTTAGACCTATCTTTGATCCATAACATAATAAAATTTTAAGTCGTTATCCATACGGAAAGCTTGAGAAAACCCGCAGTGTATTTCGCATTCAGATTTGGAAAAAGATATCTTAAATCTTTAGCAAATAGGAAAACAAATAAAAACTAAATAATTTTCCTATAAGCAATAAAACATAATAATTCATATGCTACAAACGTATGCATATGCTATAACTCAAAAACTAAGGGCTTAAACGTTCTGAAAACCAGATATTCGGATTTAGCATCCCTTAAAACATAAGTATGCAAGTTTTCAGCCCGATAGCTCAAACTTAAAGTATTCGGTAAAAAATCCATTTTTTCATAAGGGGTTAGTATAGCAAAACTTTGGGAAATCTTTGTCGGGCCATAACTGAAAAACTAAGGGCTAAAACGTTCTGAAACCTATTTATTCGGATTTAGCATCCCTTAAAACATAAGTATGCAAGTTTTCAGCCCGATAGCTCAAACTTAAAGTATTCGGTTAAAAATCCATTTTTTCATAAGGGGTTAGTATAGCAAAACTTTGGGAAATCTTTGTCGGACCATAACTCAAAAACTAGTGGCTAAAACGTTCTGAAACCTTTTTATTCGGATTTAGCATCCCTTAAAGCATAAGTATGCAAGTTTTCAGCCCGATAGCTCTGACTTATGTTAAAGTATTCGGTGAAAAATCCGTTTTTTCATAAGGGGTTAGTATAGCAAAACTTTGGGAAATTTTTGTCGGGCCATAACTCAAAAACTAAGGGCTAAAACGTTCTGAAACCTATTTATTCGGATTTAGCATCCCCTAAAGCATAAGTATTGAAGTTTTCAGCCCGATAGCTCAAACATAAAGGTTTCGGTGAAAAATCCATTTTTTCATAAGGGGTTAGTATAGCAAAACTTTGGGAAATCTTTGTCGGGCCATAACTCAAAAACTAAGGGCTAAAACGTTCTGAAACCTATTTATTCGGATTTAGCATCCCTTAAAGCATATGTATGCAAGTTTTCAGCCCGATAGCTCAAACTTAAAGTATTCGGTAAAAAATCCATTTTTTCCATAAGGGGTTAGTATAGCAAAACTTTGGGAAATCTTTGTCGGGCCATAAATCAAAAACTAAGTGCTAAAACGTTCTGAAACCTTTTTATTCGGATTTAGCATCCCTTAAAGCATAAGTATGCAAGTTTTCAGCCGGATAGCTCAAATTTAAAGTATTCGGTAAAAAATCCATTTTTTCATAAGGGGTTAGTGTAGCAAAACTTTGGGAAATCTTTGTCGGGCCATAACTCCAAAACTAAGCGCTAAAACGTTCTGAAACCTATTTATTCGGATTTAGCATCCCTTAAAGCATAAGTATGCAAGTTTTCAGCCCGATAGCTCAAATTTAAAGGTTTCGGTGAAAAATCCATTTTTTCATAAGGGGTTAGTATAGCAAAACTTTGGGAAATCTTTGACGGGCCATAACTCAAAAACTAAGGGCTAAAACGTTCTGAAACCTTTTTATTCGGATTTAGCATCCCTTAAAACATAAGTATGCAAGTTTTCAGCCCGATAGCTCAAATATAAAGGTTTCGGTGAAAAATCCATTTTTTCATAAGGGGTTAGTATAGCAAAACTTTGGGAAATCTTTGTCGAGCCATAACTCAAAAACTAAGTGCTAAAACGTTCTGAAACCTATTTATTCGGATTTAGCATCCCTTAAAGCATAAGTATGCAAGTTTTCAGTCCGCTAGCTCAAACTTAAAGTATTCGGTGAAAAATCCCTTTTTTCATAAGGGGTTAGTATAGCAAAACTTTGGGAAATCTTTGTCGGGTCATAACTCAAAAACTAAGGGTTAAAACGTTTTGAAACCTTTTTATTCGGATTTAGCATCCCTTAAAGCATAAGTATGCAAGTTTTCAGCCCGCTAGCTCAAAGTTAAAGTATTCGGTAAAAAATCCATTTTTTCATAAGGGGTTAGTATAGCAAAACTTTGGGAAATCTTTGTCGGGCCATAACTCAAAAACTAAGGGCTAAAACGTTCTGAAACCTATTTATTCGGATTTAGCATCCCTTAAAGCATACTTACGTACTTATAATTATCATAAATATCTATATTAATATGTATAATTAAATAATTTTTCCATTTTTCTTATTTTGATATTGATATATTTTAATATTGTTATTTTGTGTTTGAATAAAACACAAACCCCACTAAATTCATTTTCATCAAATTATATACAGAAATTCTAAAAACATTTGCAAGTTTTTTCAATTTTTTAGCCGATACCTTTTCGAAAAACCTTTCAAAATGCAATGCTTCTAATATATGCGCTCTGAGTCATATATATATATGTATATTTTATCACTCAATTCAATAATCCATCATTCATTTTATTTTTTTCATTTTCATTCATTATCATCAACTACTCATCATTAAAAGTAAAACATCAACCAACGTACGTACGGGAAAAAAAAAAACTTAGAAATAGTCTTGTTTGTTAAAAAAATTATTATTAAATTCATAAATTGCTTTCATTGCTTACGTACGACAAGGAAAATATGAAAAATTTTGTTTTAACAATCGAATACTAAAAAAAAAAACAGATGTATTGAAAAAATTGTCATTTAATATTGAAAAATTTAATATTTTTTTTTTAAAGATATTGTTGTACATAATTAATTCTATATATATATATATATATATATATATTGATTGTTTTGTGTTTTCGTGTGTGTGAGTGGTGATGGTCGCGTATTTTATTTTGTATTCATCAAAATTATTAAATATAAATTGTTATTGGAGTGTGATATTGTAGAGTCACCACCATCTTTACACCATCAGCAACATCAACATCAACATCAACATCAACATCATTGAATCATCATCATCATCATCATTGAATCATTGAATCATTGAATTATATACGCTGCTGCTTGAATAAATTTTTTAAGAGTTAAATATGTATTGTAAAACAACCACACAACTATAAAAAAAAAAAAAGAATAGACGGTCAAACAGTTGAATGAATTTTTGCATTGTGTATATTTTATTAAAATATTCTCTATAATTAAAAAAGCAAAAAAAAAAAAGTGTTAAGGTAAGCATTTCTTATTTATTAATAAGAAAATTAATTATTTTATTTTTAAATACATTTTTTTTTGTTTTCTAATATATTTTGTGAGGTGAGGTGTTTATTAAAAAAAACGTGAAATTAATCATCAATTTTATAGGAATTGCATCAAGCAAAAAAAAAAAATGTCGTTTGCATCGTCGTCGTAATTTTTCATCCGTCGTACATCAGTACATAACCTCAATTATTTTTATTTTTTTTATTTTTTTTTTCATATATATATATATGAATGAACCTTTTTTTTTTTCGAATGACAAGATTGTGTGTGTGTTTGTGTTTGTGTTTGTATTATAATATTACATTTTTGTCGTAAGATGTGTTGTTTACACAAAAAAAAATTTTATTTTATTTTTTTTCCATTGTATGACCTCAAAGAAGTTGTTTGTGCTGTTATTTATTTTTTATTCATATTGAATTAAAAAAAAAAACAATATATAATTATTATCACACACATTGATTAATAAAAATCGATACGTTTTTGTTTATGGTAAATATTATTAATTGGTTCTTGAAAATTCACTGGAGAATGTGTTGACTCAAGGCAAGGCAAAGAAAAGAAGGAATTCGTGTGATGGAGTCACTTATTCACCACGATGTATTACAATTACAATGCACTTTTTCATCTCATCTCTAATCAATAATCACCTCCAAAATATTTATTAATCAAAAGACATATTGTTGTTGTGTGATTAACCTAAACGATATTTAGATTTATCAAAGAAAAAAAAAATGGAAGAAATGGAAGAAATGGAAGAAATGTAATGTAATGTGTTTATCATTTGGGAATGTGTACCATATGTGTGATTCAGTGTATATCTTTTTTTTTTTTATATTTGCATTCTAATTGCATGCACCACATGCAGAATACACACAGAAAACTAATACTAAAGTTGTATTTTTGTATAGTGTATATAAAATAGTAACGACGATATTGAGAACGTAAGCAATATATATATATATATATATATAGTACAGCTTATGATGCAATTTACATGCATTAACAATGTGATTTTTGTATTAAAATGCATATATTTTATCTTACTACTTCGGAATTTGTGATCACCACACAATTTTCCACAATTATTTGTAAAATGGATTTGATGAATGCTTTTCTATTACATCCCAACATCCCAAAAAAAAACGTTTATTTGTTAGTCTGACGACAGCAGCCAGAGAGATTCTTCTATTATTGTTTGATCATCAGTTGTTTTTTTTTTTGTTAAACATTTCCGTAACACAACAATCCAACAAGCGTGCATATCAATCAAATCATAAATTAGTAGAAAAACATTATGATATTATTAACATTACATTAGCATTACATTACACATTACATTAGCTTTCAAAATAATCAAAATAATATTTAGTTGGTGTTTTATATTTAGTTAATGACATTGTTTTATGAAACGTGTTTTTTTTATTTATTTATTTATTAATATTATTATGTTTTTTTTATTGTATAATAGCAGGTTTCATATAATCACATATCCTGATACAATGCATACCATGATGATGATGATGATGATTCCCTTCTTTGAGAAATCTAGCACATGAATTGCTAGATCTTCTTTTTACAAAACCAAAACCAAAACCAAAACCAAAATGTGTGTGTATAATGAATGAATGTGAGTGAATGTGTTATGTATTTTATTTACACGTGGTTTTTTTTTTTTTTTTTAAATATTCAATTGAAATATTTATTTATTTTGGGATTATCCTCGAGGGGCATATCAGGCCTCAAATACAAATATACTATTCCTATGGACATTGAACATTCCTTATGATGGGCTCTACTGAACTGTCCTGTCACTTGGACAGAAAAATGGAGTCTATACTTATTATAAATACTTGAAACCCAATCAAAATTCTGTTATATTTCTATCAAATTTTACACGTTTTTGACATTTTATAGGTTTGTTTATCAAATGAGTTTCCATTTGCCCACATCCATTCTTCTACAGAATTGTCTAAAACAATTGTAATCCTGTATAATGAAAAATACTGATAAATACATTAAAATTAATCATTTTTTTTTCTTATTTCAGGGAAATCCTTTACAAAACTTCAAGACTTCAAGAATTGCCTTCATCTTCATCATCATCATATTCTTATTTTAATTTTATTTAAATAAATCAAAAAAATAGAAGAAGAATTTTTTGTATATTAGATGACTATTACAAAACATTATTTGTACGAATACGAAATACGAAAAGATTAACCAAAAAAACAATTTAAAAATACGGATTAGTTAAAGGAAGGAAAATAAAACAAAAAAAAGAAATTGATTGATTGATTGAAAAAAAAAAAAAACGCCGAAACATTTCTAAATAGATACATTTGTTTTCTGTAACAAGTTTTAAATAAAATCAATTAAAAATTACGTCCATAAAACAAAAACGTTTAAATAAAAAAACGAAGAAGCTAAAGCTTATGTCGGAAGAAGAAATAAATTTAGCAAATACTAGTAATATTAATAATAATAATAATAATATAAATCATATAAATAGCGGCGGCAGAGGTGACGAAGGTGACAACGACGACGACGACGAGGACGACGACGGAGGAGGTGGTGGTAGCATCGGCAGCGGTAACAATACAGCTTCAATTATCATCCATAGTCACAATACAGGTCATCACCATCAACAACAACATCATCAACAACATCATCAACAACATCAACAACAACATCAACAACATCATCAACAACATCAACAACATCATCATACCAGAAATATGACAGTTACCACAGAAAAACCATTTAATTGTACAATATGTGAAAAAACATTTCGTCAATTGAGTACGCTAACAAATCATTATAAAATACATACCGGTGAGAAACCATTTAAATGTATCGTTTGTGGTAAACAATTTCGACAATCGTCAACGTTAACAAATCATTCAAAAATCCATACCGGTGAGAAACCATTTAATTGTCAATATTGTTCGAAAACATTTCGTCAATTGAGTACACTAACAAATCACACAAAAATCCATACCGGTGAAAAACCATTTGAATGTGTCCTATGTAAAAAACAATTTCGACAATCGTCAACATTAAACAATCATATAAAATTACATGTTGGCGATCGGTCATATACATCTACATCATCATCGGTAGACATTGTAAAAAATGAAGATAATATGCTGGATGAATTACAAATAAAACAAATAAAACATGAATCACCGGTGGAAAAAGAACAAAGACCCGTTTATATGGATCAATTACAGGAATTACAAGAACAAATGCGACAAGATGTTAAACGTAATTCATTTATGATTGAATTACCCGGTATATCGGGTATATCGGGTATTCAACAACAGCAGGTACACATAAAGGGTGGAACAACACAACAATCGATTAACAACAATAATAATTCGGTTGACATTAAACCGTCGCAAACAATTGAAGTGCATGGATTACGTGAATTGTTACAACATGCTGATCGTGAAAAAACTACGGTATTATTAGGACATGGATTTTTTGATCCAACCAATAAAGATGATGAACGAACCACCAAAACAACATTACATATATCAACGAATGATCAATTGATGCATGAACAACAACAACAGACACAGACACAGGGACATGGACATGGACAGGGACATGGACATGGACGTGAAATTAGTCGGATATATTCCATTGAAACGGTTCCAACATTAACAATTACAGCCGGTGGTACACAATCGGGTACCACACAAACCACCATTACAAATTCCGATAACGGAAACAATAGTAATGGTAATGGTAATGGTAATGATAATAGTAATCCTAATAATCATAACAGTAGCAATAATAATAATAATAATACTAATGGTAATTCGGTAGTAGTCAATCATGGTAATAATAATAATAATAGTAATTCTACAAATGGTAATGACAATAATAATGTACCAACACCAGCAGCAGCAGCAGCAGCAACAACAACAACGGTTACAATTCGAGCCATTGCCAATGAAAATGATTTAACGAAACATCGTTATATAACTGGAACGATTATTGGTAATGGACCGAGTACAAGTAACAATAATAATAATAGTAGTAATAATAATAATAATAATAATAGTATTAGTAATGGTACTGGTAACAATGGTACCAATGGTACCAATGGTGGTAATATCATTACCAGTATCAGTAGAAATAATAATGTTATTACGATACCAGAAGGTATAACAATTAAAAGTGAAAATTTAACAATATCAGAAAAACAATTAAGTGTTATCGGAACAATACCAACAGCAGTAGTAACAGCATCAGCATCAGCAGTAACAGGATCAGCAGCATCAACAACACCATCAGCATCAACACCAGCAACAATTCAAACAACTCAAACATCAACCCCACAAACTGGGAGCACCACCACAACATTTGTATTAAACGCACAACATCATGGTTTATTACGTGCTGAACAATCAATTCATCAACCAATTCGAATATGTGATAAACAATTTATAATAAGTGAACAAGATCTTATAAATAATGGCCAACAGAAAACAATATTAATAAATGATAAAATGTATATTGTTGATGCAAGATTACAACAACATTTACAACAACAGCAACAACAACAACAACAGCAACAACAACAACAACAACAACAAGTTCAACAAAATACTGAAAATCATAATGTTGCAACTACTAATACTGCAACAACTGTAACTGTACCAACAACTTTTAAAATATCTGAAGTATCTGTTTCACAACCACAACAACAACAACAGCAACAGCAACAGCAGCAACAGCAACAGCCTCAACAATCACAACAACAACAACAACAACCAGCTCATAATAGCTCATGATCTCAAATTATTGTACTTTTAAAAAATGAATGAATAAGTAATTAAAATAAAATAAAAGGTTTTTGTTTGAAAGACAGAGACGCGCAGGGGAGCGAGCGATGATTAGAATAGAATATTATCGATTGATCAATCAATAGATCGATCAATCGTTTCGTTGGTAAAAAAAAAGAAAAAAAAAGTAGAGATTATTTATAGAGAATGGTAAAATCATTATTATTATTATTATATAATATAAAATATACAAAAATAAGAACTTTATAATTGCCTTAAATTTTATTATATTAGTCGCCTTCCATTCAATTTTGCCTGGGCAGGAGTAGGTAAGAGTAGATAAGAGTAGAAAGGATCTACTCTTTACTACGCCGAACTACTCCGTAATATAGCAAAGAGTAGGAGTTCGGAGTAGCAAAAAACATCTACTCTTTTCTACTCTTACCTACTCCTGGTTAATCGAATGGAACGCGGCTTATAATTTTAATTTTTTTTGTATACATTAACAAAATATATTAATAACAATGATAATAAATTATAAAATATTATTTGTGTGCTGATGAACTGAACTAAACTGAACTGAGAACAGAACAGAACAGAACAGAACAACAAAAAAAAAAATAAATAAATTGTTATGATATATGATACGAGGAGGAGGAGGAGGTGTACGTACGGTACGACGACGACGACGACGAGATTTTACACTACATACGATTTGATTTTACTGTATATTATATATTTAGGTTTAACTTTTATTTTATTTCAAAATTGAAAAATTCGTACTTACAACGCCAACGCCGTTACCCTGCTCTCCCTCGCCCCTGCTGATTGTATTACATATTGCCACGTTCCATTCAATTACCAGGAGTAGGTAAAAGTAGAAAATAGTAGGTAAGAGTAGGTAAAAGTAGGTAAGTGTAGAAAAGAGTAGATGTTTTCTAGTCCAAACTCCTACTCTCTTTGCTATACTACAAGGTAGTTCGGCGTAGATAGTTAAGAGCAGATGTTTTCTATTCTTATCTACTCCTATACCTACTCCGTGGTAATTGAATGGAACGCAACTAATAAGATGTCCAACGAACTAACTATAAATAATTTTTTTCCCAAAATAACCCAAAATATCCGTTAAAAATTATCTAATCATACACAATAATAATAATAATAATAGATGTGTGTGTCTTTCACACAACAAACCCCCCCATTATCATTTTAACCTTATGTGAATCAAATAATTCAAATATTGCAACGAAACGCCGCTGCTCTGCTCTGATAATTTTGTGTGCGTGCGTGCGTAAGTGCGAATTATATTTTAATTTTAAATTTCGTTTATATATGTATATATATATATTATGAGATTCAGAAAAAAAAAACTATCAAACCTTTTATCAAGAGCAAAAAAAAAACAATTAAAACCCAATTAAAACCCAATTAAATAATATTCGATTCTTCGGTGGTCGGTGGTCGGAACACACACAATTGGAAAAAATACCCACTTCTTTTTTTTTTTTGGGTGGGTGGGTGGGTGGGTGAATAAATAATATTAGTCGCGTTCCATTCAATTACCAGGAGTAGGTAAGAAAGAGTAAGAGTAAGAGTAAAAAATAAGTAGATGTTTTCTACTCCGAACTCCGAACTTTGCTATAGTACAGAGTAGTTCGGCGTAGAAAAGAGTAGATTTTTTCTACTCCTATACCTACTCCGTGGTAATTGAATGGAACGCAACTATTAACATTAATAGTCGTAATTGATTCAGTCAGACAGATAGATATATATACAGAGTTGGTATATTGGTTATATATCCTTTAATCCAACTATGTATTTATTGTACTAATCGATAAAAGTATAATAAAAGTATAATAGCCGCGTTCCATTCAATTACCAGGAGTAGGTAAGAGTTAGATAAGAGTAGGTAAGAGTAGGTAAGAGTAAAAAATGAGTAGATGTTTTCTACTCCGAACTCCTACGCTTAACTATATTACAAAGTAGTTCGGCGTAGAAAAGAGTAGATTCTTTCTACTATTATCTACTCCTATACCTACTCCGTGGTAATTGAATGGAACGCGGCTAATAAGTCAACTCGAAGAATCGTGTGGTTTTTTCTTTGTTTTTTCCTTCACTTCTTTTGTGAACATTTAAATTTAAAAAAAAAAAAGAAAAGAAATCATGAAATTTCTTTTGTTTATTATCCTATTTTTTTTTTTTTAATGTTAATTTATTTTTATTTTTTGAACAGTATATTATTAATTAATTAATTAATTTAATTGATAGATTGAGGAAGATATAGAGATAGTGAAAGATAAAGAGGCATTGAGGTAAAATATTACGAAAATATTAAAAAGTTATAAATATATATACATAAATATATATTAACTCTGTACATCTATATATTTATAATAATATTTAAAAATTTATATATATACTACAACACAATTTTATATATAAAAATAATAAAAAAAAATAAAATTATAATATTATAATTAAATAAAATAAATAAAAAATACAATATTTTTTAAAATAGGTATTAAAAAAACACTTTTCTTTTTTTTTTAGATATTTGGATGTAATTACAATTTAGAATTTTATTATTATGATTATTATGATTATTATTATTAAAAACAAACAAGAAATAAAAATATTTTTTTAATTTATTTTAATTTTTTAGTTTTTTTAGTTTTCGTTCCCAAGCCTTCCCAAGTAGCACCAAGTATAATCAACGTAATTTGAACTCCAACAAATTTTATACTAACTTACTTCTACGCGCCTACAACCTACAAACAATTGGTTTTGGCGTTCATCATTACAACGCAGCCTCCTCCAACCGGACCTATATTCAAACCGCCAACGTCGTCCACCAGCCGCGGAAACGCCGAGGGCCCGAAGGTCCACTTCTACTTCTACACACTCCTAGATCCGCCCGCGGTTTGCTGTCCAACCACCGGTTTTACAGCGGTATACGATCGCCATCCATTCGTACCAACACACATGACGTACCAAACCACCTCAGGCGATCAATCTTAATGAACCGAACGATCCGGGTCGGATTCGGTATATATAATTTATATAACTTCGAAATTGAACCGCCTATACGCCACCATCCCCAAAGTCCTCCAAAGTCGGTCCAAAGATGGATGAGGCGTAGTATTTTCGTTTTCCCAAGTTCCTCCAAGTCACCGTTCACCGGTGTGGCCTGTGTCATTTTTTGTACCACGTTTCAAAACTGTAGGTCACAAATTGGTCGAATCAGTGTTTTAGTTATAGCTTTAGTTTCAATATTTTAGTTTTACTCACCAGGTCTTCGACGAGAATGATGCAACATCTTTCGCCGCAAACACGGTAAAAGGCCTTGTTCTTCCCCCGAAGCAATCCTGGGATAAAAAAACATCGCCTCTGGACTCTGGCTATATCGTTTTTGCTGTTTATGCCGCTGCTACTTCCAAGTTAGCTTCCAAACCTGTCCGCCAGCCGTTTCACATCTGTTGTTCTGACCAATTGCCATATACGCTCTGGATGTTGTCGTTGTGCCATAAACCTATGGCACTGTTCGTTGGTGCGATCATACATATACTTGGTTTTCTCCTTGTTTTCAACTCAATTAATCCCATTTACGTTCAGCTCGTTCACGTTCCAATAACAGTAAGAACACTTCTTTAACGGCACCCCCCCCCCCCCCATATTTCTACCGACTATACGTCAATGTCATCGCCGTCATAGCCAGAGTAATTGAACAGAAAATAGTACTGGTACTGCTGAAAATAGTACTGGTTCCAATATAACATTGGGAAAAACAATGTAGCCAAAGGGTCCCCTTGCCGGGCACTCCGTCAATGGATTCAAATGCATCCGATTTGATAACCCCCCCCCCTTATTTGAGATGTACCTGAGATGTAACTTAGCGTCAGTGTTAGTGTTAGAGTTTAAGACATTGCTAAATAAATTTTTTGTGTGGAATCCAAATTCCTCCATCGTGCGCCCTAATAATGTTTTTCCCTAATAATAAACTGCGTCGTATGAGCGACTTTAAAATCAACAAATAGGTGGTGTGTGTTATACTATATATACACGTTGAACTCCCTATACTTTTCTTTTTCCCATTATCTGTCGTATGACGACTACAGTTGATCAGTTGTTGAGCGATCATATTACGGAATCCACACACACACACATTGATTCCACATTATTCACAAATGACTTATTTGTTCCGCATATGGTAATAGGCGGTAATATGTGCAACACATAATAAGCGAGTACCTAGCTTATATATGTTGCATTCATCAAAGATATTCATCCATAATAGTTGCGGAACACTCCATCGTGTGTCTCCCTCTTCTTGTGTTTATTGGCACAATTACAGAAAGCTTCCAATCCTATATGGTATATAACTCGCTTCATATAGTTCCAAACATGCACAATTATCTCATGCGTATACTATTCCACAATACATCCCCACCACATTTTAAGAGTTCACCATAGGTACGCCGTCGCAGATCCAGCCGCCTTTCCATTCCATTCCATTGAGCGCTTCAGAATGCCGGCTTCTCTCCGGCGTTCCCTCATATGAAAGGTTGGTTCCGAAATTGTGCTGGTTATGTGCTGTTCAGTTTGGTACGGTGCATTTCTACCACCGCACTTGGGTTGCTTGCTATAAGTAGATCTTTAAAATACTCATCCCATCTCGCGATGGCACTTTCTTCATTCGCCAAAATTTGTACTAACTATACTCGGTAGTAATATGTGCATATATTGGTCGGCCGCCGACCCGCCGCTACTAAACAAAATAAAATTGTTGTATTATACAACGTCAGTATAACGTCGTTTCTAGACCTCTTTATCCGACAACTTTGATGTTGCTGTTATTTATATATCAACGTTGGCAAAAACGACGTTGCCTTCCGACTAAATGTGACTTTAAAATTTGGATTACGAATACGAATCTATATATAGTGTCTACAACCATATCGGTGTCATTCCTTTGGCGGGCGGGGACTTTTAATTTATGTTTTCGTTTTAATCAAATTGCATTCATCGCACTGCACCGCTCTTCGTGAACTTAATTTCCGTCTAATCTTCTTTATAATAATAGTAGTAGGAAACACAACCGAGAAGTTCTTATACGGAAATCATATACGATCTAACAGTGATATCAATTGCAGTAACAGGCTGAGAATTACTATACAGATTGGTGATTGATTGGTGCCATTCTAGATATACCTTTTCTCTATATACTATAACTATATATAGTTAAGTGTACAGTCTTTCTTATCTCAACAATTGAGTGTACATTCTTCCCATTTTGTATTAATTGCTCCTGTAATTGCCACGACACGACAATCGCCAAAAGTTTGATTAGTTTTCTCCGTGTTTTGTTGGGTCTTAGCGCTCCACACTGGTCAAAATCGGTATAGTTATAACTTTGAATAGCTGAAGAGTTCATCTGATCGTTTTTTAATACGGTAATGGTTTTTTACTTAAAGAACTTAAGAACAATAATGAAATGAGTTTTATTTAAAAAAAACAATAACAGCAGCATATTTACATTTCATAAAAAGTATATAACACTTTTATTACATCATAACCGCGACCATATACTAAATCAACAAATATAGAATTAAATTTAATTGTATCTAATTGCGCAATAAAACCGCTTGAGAAGATTTAACAATATATACAATATAATTATAATGAACGTCTCCTAAATAAATAAAACCAAAATAATAATAATAATAAGCCAGCAGATTATTTTGATTTTAAATTATAGGTTTCAATTAATATAGGTGTTGTACATTGATTATATTTTTGTTACCTTCTTTCGCGCGATTTATAAACATAAAAATATATATGTAATTTAATTTTATAATATAATAAACGAAAAAAATCGCATTATCGACATCAAAATTGCACAAAAATTACGTTAATTCCTTCTTTTTTTCCATCCACATCCATCCTCTATATAAAAACAAATAATAATTGTATATGGATTTTATTCATACGCGTCGCCGTAACCATATAATTAATTTTTGATTTTTGTGTTTGAGATAAAAATCGCATCGTTCGCATTTAGTTTTATTATAAAAAAGATAATTTTTCGCAACGATATCACGCGTAATAACACACGCGTATTTTTATTATTATACAAAAATCATTTTTAACATTTTTAAATCTATTGGATATATGAATTAATAATGCGGATTTAGATAACAGATGGTGCAACTGTCGTTGAGTGTATCGCAACACACCGCGGCCATTTTCTTTTGTCTGTCATTATAGGCTATACATGTCAGTATATGTCATTTCATTGAAGTGAAAAACAACAAAGTTTTTTATTGTATCAAAAACATGTCGAATTTCGTGCCTGAAAAAGTGCGGTTGTGCGGGGAAGTTCTTGAATAACTTTCTTTAATTTGAAGAAAACCGCTGTTGCTGAAAGTTATCGTTTGTTGGTTGAAGCTTATGGTGAACATGCTCCAACTCAAAAAACTTGTGAACGATGGTACGATGTACTCTTCCGAAATGGTGATTTGGAAGACTTGGACGACAAAGAAGACGGCCAGAGGTCAGCCAAAAACGAAGAATTTGAAGACGAAGAATTGCAATTGCTTGCATATTGAATGAAAATTCGTGTACGCAACGCAACACATGAACAACAGCAATCAAGCGTCGTTGAATATGTCGACCTAAACAACCATATTGGGGCAAACGTTTACATGCAATGGGAAAGATTCGAAAAACTTGGAAAATGGGGAAACCACATCACATCACATCACATCAACTGAATGAAAATCAACTAACTCAAAGCATACGAATCGGAATAATGCAAAAAAAAAACATCTTGTGCAGAGCACAAAACAAAACATAGTTTATTGAGTCGAATTGTTGTACTGGCAAAATGAAAAGTGGGTCTATTATGATAACCCTAAACGTAAACGTAATCATATGTTGATCCCGGCGGCCAACCACCATCAACTCAAAACAAAATCAAAACGAGCGATATTCATTGCCGCAGATGCCTTATGCTGTGTAAATTTGGTGGTGGGATCAGAAGGGTGAAGGGTATATTACGAGCTGTTAAAACCAAATGAAACGGTTACATCTGATCTAGCGACCGTCGATAACTGGGCGAATTGGCAAAGAAATTGAAAAACGAAAAACAAACCATTGGTGATAGCTCCAAAAACACCACAAAGTTTTTTTTTTTCACGACAACATGACAACCACATCCAGACCACATCGTGCAAACATCGCATTAAAGAAAAAATGGAAAGAGGCTCGGTTGGGATCATCTTGATCTTGATCTTGATCACCCACCCCCGTACTCTCATCCGGACCTTGCTGCTCCTACTTCTGATTACCATTTGTTCAGATCCATGATGCAGGTCAGCCTGACCTGACAGATGTATGTACGCTTTCGAAATGCTTGAAAAGATGTGCAAAAAATGGGTCGATGAATGGATGAATGGCTCGAAAGATGCGAGGACTTCTTCAAACGAGGAATCAACAACAAACTTCCTGTTGAAAAGATGGGAGGAAGTCATATAGCTAACGCAATGGGCAATATATTATGGTTAATGTATATACTCATTCATTTTGTTATACAAATAAATGCCATTTTCAAGCCAAATCCAAATCCATCCGCATTATTAATTCCTACACGACTGTTGTTTATTTTCTATATATATATATATTTATTCAGATCTTTCTGTACTCTTTCTGTCTTTCTGTATCCAGATCTTTCTGTATTGAAAAGAAAATTACCTTTGAAATAAGTAAATAATTGTTTTATTAAATACGCAGGGTTTGTGTATTTTTTATATCCTGTCATAATTTTAAATCTATATATACTTTATAAATATTATACATATAAATGTTATGAGATATCGCAGCTCACCTGAATATTATATTTATTATATATGAAAGTAATAATTTATAAAATTTAAAGGCATTTATTATATTTGCCACTGCATGCATATATGAAGTATATATGCAATTATTAAAAAAAAAAAAACATTGCTAAAATAAATAAAATCAGAATATATATGGTCGTATATAATTAAAAATTCAACCAACAGAAATTTTCGGCTGTTTTGTTTTGTATTCAATGTATTTTAAATAATTTATATTCAATTACTATACACGAGACATGTTTCGCGTAATCAGGCCCGTTTTAGTCCACATTTATGCTCCTGATGGCAAAACATATAAGGTATGTCCCACTCAACAAGGAGTTCTAGGAAAATCTGGTAAACCTTAAGTTTAATTTATTAGTTTTTATCTGTCCGCGTAGTCCGTATAGTTTTTTGTTCCAGAAATTTTCGCTAGAACACTCGCTAAGAAATATCTGATTCAAATAAAAGATAATTAATCAAATTATTATATATATATCTATAATTTAATTATGCAGGAATGTTATAATTGATTGCGGTAATCATCTTATATATTTACGCACTTGTTCTTTTATGATGAAAAAATTCTTTTGACTGAAACATTGATTTATTTTGGAATTGATTTAAAAATCTTTTGTCTCTTTGGAAATCGCTGCGGTATTGATAACGTTTATATGATTATTCAATTGAAGTATACAATAATATGTGATGAATAAAAAATGTTGATTATAAATGAATGAATGAACTATGGACTATAACCATAGGACAGCGCAAACAAATCCAGAATAATACTTTAATTAATGTGTGTATTACTATATATAATATAATGACTTTGGCCAAAGATGTGTTCTGGTATTGGGTAAAGGATGAATCACGAATAAATATTCTATATATTACGGATGCGGTTGTTGTTCATCCCGTTCCAGCATATAGACGAACTTTGTGAAGGTCGTCCGCACATGTTCAATTGTGATCGAGTCGAAATGCTGTGGGCGATCTCTGATTCAATAAAATGCACATAAAGCCTATTAAAAAGTATGATATAAATAATTTTAATATGTTTATTTATTCATCTCTATATAGATCTATATAGACACAGTGCGACAATTAATATTCCGGACTGATCCTATAAGAAATACATTAAGAACACGATTTTTGAAATTTTTTCTATTTTATTTATTCAAAATATTCTCCTCCTGATTCAACAAACTGTTACATCGATTTAATAATGATTCAAATGCATGTTCCAGCTCATTTTGTATGGTATTGCCTCTATAGTGCGCGTGTAGATGCTGTTTGAATGCGGTTTCAATATCCTCAAAAAAGAAACATCCTTTCAATTTCATTTTAAGTTTTAAGGGAACAAGGAGAAGTCACATCAGGTTCTAAATCAGGTGAATATACGGTGGATGATTTAACACACACACAGACTTGATTTCGAGCCAAAAACTGCGTCGAACAATAAGTGAAGTGTGATTCCATGGTCCATTATCGTGTAACAAACACCAACTATCTGATTCACGATATTCATGTCGACGAATACGACGAATCCTGCGCCCATCAAACGCTTCAAAACTTTGATATAATATGCGCCGCCACTGACTGTTTGACCGCAGTTGGAACGAATTCTTTATATGGATAATTCCCCGTGCTACCGAAGAATATGTTACGGGAATTGTCTTGATTTTCGATGGAACTTTTCTTGTTTTTTTTTTTGGCCTGCGTTTTAACCACCCACCCACCCACGAAACATTTATACCACTCAAAAACTTGTGTTCTACCCATATACAATTATCGTCATTAACTTGCTGTTGCATCTATTTTAACGTTTCTGTTGCAGATTTACCAAACTTTGCGTTGACTGCTCTTTGTTCCATTTGTTAAAATTTCTACTTCAACTTCAAAAATATTATTTCACAAGAAATGTCATAACTTTTTTATTTGTCCAACTGCAAATGCAATGAATGATTTTTACAGACGATAGAGAAATATCCGTTTCCTCATCCTCATCTAGGCAGAGTCTGCATGTATCATCTGTAAGAATTTTCATCCCCACAAGATCTGAATGTCTGAATGAGCCTCCCTGATGCCCTGATGTGAGTGCCACCAGCAGTTTCCTGAGAGTTCCCCGTTTCGAAACCAAGAACCTCCCGATTGGTGTTTCCTACTCTCAGCCCAAGTATCATCCTGGACTATCTGAGAGTACTTTTACTTCCTTCCATCTTCCATCTGATGTTCTGATGAATGGCCCAATTCTCGACTATGTCCTTCGCCGTCAAGCTTCACGAAACGCATGTATACCATCACATAGATCGTCCCACCCACTCTGGTTATTGAGATATGGTTTCGGAGTCCGGAATATTAATTGTCGCACTGTGTATACATGTATATGTATATTGATATGATTTTCAAATTTTTGCAAGTGTCTCGCATCACATATTTTATATTAAATATTCAATCATATTTTTTTGTGATTTGAGCTTTAAATACATCAAAATATTTAGCAGGTGGTTCGCACGTTATTATATATATATATATTATATTTGTATAGTAGTGAAGCATATAGAGTAAATTAAGTAAAATTCTTTCCTTCATATTTGTATAAAATTTATTATAATCTCTGCAGGTATACAGAATAAAGGGAAAACAAAAAAAAACCCTTTCAGGCAAACTCCTGAAACAGAAGAAGGTTTATGTGTGGTCATAATTATATAGGGAACATATTCATCACAGACCTTAAACATATATTTGGATGTTTGATCCAAATCAGTGTATAGTTTCCGAGAAAAAGTGAAGACAACTGAATGAGCTGGCGGGAGACACTTAAGCGAATATTTTGTCTCATGATTCGTGAGAAATCATCTTCCAACACTTAACTATTAAATATTAAATTACATACTGAAACTTGTACACTGAAATCTTCTTATTTCTTATTTCTTTTTTGATTATTAACTTTATAGTTGATGTCGTCGTTTGATATTCTGCGAAATCTTAGAGGCGAAATAATAATAATTTGTGTTTACATAAGTTTTTTTTTTATAATAATGCATTAATTTCTGTTTTGTATATTTCCAGCACTATAAAAACAAAAAACTTAAATATGCATATTGAGTGACTATAATTTTTTATTTTAGGTATAATCAGTGATAATTGCACTATTGATTGGTTTTGTTTTTTTTTTGTATATTGGCGACGACGACGCTATAAATATATAGTTTATAGTATATCAATCACAGAAGCTGTTTGAGATATTATATATTTTGTGTATCCCAGCATATATAAAAATATTCCTAAATTATAATCAAATTTATATACAACCAATAAACTATATATAATATACCAATATATAAATAAATGACCGGCGGGTTATATATTTTTAGTTGGTTTTTTTCGTTAAAATATATAATTGATTTAATTTGACAGCCGATGATCAATAATCATGCTATTTTTATTATTATTTATTTAATATTTCAAATTATTTATTTATTTATTTTTGTAATTTATATTTTTACCGCAGAATTTTTAATTTTTACCACAAATAATAATGGAAATTTTTTGAAATAACTTGAAAAAATGGTTAGGAATAGAGAATTAATTCAAACCTACAGGAATTGAAAGATATATAAAGGTATTTTCATTATATATATTCACTATAGAATTTTTTGTTTCAGGTATTTTGACAAATATTTAATAGACACGTCCGAAAACGAGTGTCAGATTCTTACTGACCAAAAAAACCCCTCCTCCTCCGGCTACGATATATTCGAATCAGACCATTCTTGGACCCCCGATTTTCGTACCTCCGATTGACACCTTCGTACTCAATTTGCCACTCAGGTCTTCCCGATTGCTCATCAAATATATGGAAGTGTCCCTCGTTATATCTCAAGCATCTCCTTGCATGGGTATCCTTCCCAGCTCGCTCTCTGAACCGGGAACCGGTGACCGCGGTCACCCCCCACCCCGGTATGCTCTGTAAAGCCGGAACACAATTTGCACACAAGGTGTGTGCAGCCGTTTCCTCATCCTCTAGGCTCTAGGCAGAGTCATCTGTATGTATCATCTGTAAGAATTTTCATCCCCACACAAGATGATGTCTGAATGAGCCTCCCTGATGCCCTGATGTGAATGCCACCAGCAGCAGTTTCCTGAGAGTTCCCCGTTTCGAAGCCAAGAACCTCCCCGATTGGTGTTTCCTACTCTCAGCCCAAGTGTCATCCTGGACTGTCTGGACTGTCCTTTTACTTCCTTCCATCTTCCATCTGATGTTCTGATGAATGCCCCAATTCTCGAATATATCCCTTGTCGTACTTCTGGCTAATCGCAGTGTACGGCTCCGGGGTCCAATGAACGAACTTATTGGTCGTTCCGCCTTTTGCTAAAAAAGCGTCCGCCCTCCCTTTCGTTCCCCTATCGATTCCACTATGCCCCCTGACCCAAACCAGTGTGACCGCATTCTGGGTCCTTGGTACACTCTTTAAACCTGTGAGCACATTCAAGTGCCAGGGATGAATCAAACGTCCTACCTTACACCTTACTAGTTCCTTGCAATCAGTGACAAAAAAAGGAGTTAGTTCCTTCCCGCACACCCTGTTACCCTGAACATGGTCCATCGCATGAATACATAGGGCCATCGTCTCCGCCTGGTATACTGAGGCATAACTCCCCAATGTTTATCTGACAGCACCAAACATCAAGTTCCATCGAGTAGTAGTTCCCGGCCCCGAACGAAGCTGCCATTTTTCATAGATCCGTCCGAGAAGATACATTTTTTATCGTTTCCGACACCCCCCACTTCAGGGACTTCAGGCACTCTATGTCTATGAGTACCTTAATGGTATACATTTTCTGTACCTCTATAACTCTCTTAATCCCATCCATTGATTCTTGATTCTTATATCTTTTATAAATAATAATAATACACAATGCCAATAATAATTAGTTTAATAATAATGTATATTTTTTTGATTAAATTTAAAGTTGTTATTAATGTGTGAGACATAGAATGAATAAATAAATGGGCGATAAAAAATTACATAAAATATATGGAAAAAAAAATAAATATAAATTAATAAAATTATATATTCCCTTAGGACATTCGCATTGATATTTTTTGTTATTATATATACTTTCTTGCTTGATTTTATGCTATATAAGAATATATATATTTCATTAAGTCCGATATATATTGTTGATATATGTAGGTCTATATATATATATATATTTTAATATGTCCGTATATATGTATATAAGATCGCAGGTATGAAAATTCACACAATCTTAATTACAGTCTTATATATATTATAATTCTTATGTAGGAACACGTCAAAATGCACTTGAATTTTATTTTAATAATTCCACATTATAATAATTTCCATATCAAAGGAAATTAACCGCATTGCTCGCATATTGTGTATGAATCTTTTGTATGATCCATCGTCGTCCTCGTCGTATATATAATTACCACGAAAAATATATATGTATATAGAGTGCATGCATGGTATTCAATAAGGAACAAAACTCTGTGGTGTAGTTGATACGATAAAAATACAACCCAACCAAAGATTCTTGCTAAATTTTACAGAATTTAGAAACTTTATCTTACAGGTTTGCGAATCTTTCTGTACACTTCTTGAAAAATATGTTTATTTTATGCTACTTTTTCCGCGTTGTTTTCGAATTTTCACACCTAGTTACATATATTTTCCCATGCGGTATAATAATACGGGCTATAATTACCGATAACGTATATAAAAAAGCAACATATTATGCAACCTTAAGAACAGAACGACTTTGTTTATATATGGGAGACCAAAAACCAATCGTTGGTTATAAGCAAAATTACGAAAAAAAAAGGAAAAAGATAAATAAAATTAAAAATGTAAATTTTTATTTATTTTATGTTCCCTTTTTTTTTTTAAATTTAAAAAAAAATAATATCTTTAATCAAATATTTGCAAAAGATTGGATGGGTATATATAATTTGTTATTTTTTTAACGATATATATAAACATGTAAAAAATATTTGATGTGATGACTATATTTTATGATATACATATATGTTATGCTCGATCCGATTCATATCCTAAAGGTATATTTGCTTCTTTTGTTGTTGATATTGTTAATATCATCAGTCAGAGTCTGCCTGCATTTTATTATGTGACTTCAAATTATCATATATGAAATTGCCAATATAAGCAATAAGCTATGTGTGTATATTAACAAAAAAAATAATTGCACAGTGATTTTATATATGGGTTGTTAATTTTTGAATTAAAAATCAGTTTACGATGAATAAATTTGAATAATTTTGAATATTAAAAAATTATACAGCATTATTTGGGAATAATAATCTTTTAAAATATGTATGTATAATGTATATATATAAAAAAGATATCGCGGTGTTTGGTTTAGGTTATCATTTGGACATTTTAACCACCCCTAATCTTTTAGTATAGCAAAAATTTGGGAAATTTTGTTTTCGGGCCATAACTCAAAAACTAAGGGCTAAAACGTTCTGAAACCCATTTATTCGGATTTAGCATCCCTTAAAGCATAAGTATGCAAGTTTTCAGCCCGCGAGCTCAAACTTAAAGTATTCGGTGAAAAATTCATTTTTTAATAAGGGGTTAGTATAGCAAAACTTTGGGAAATCTTTGACGGGCCATAACTCAAAAACTAAGGGCTAAAACGTTCTGAAACCTATTTATTCGGATTTAGCATCCCTTAAAGCATAAGTATGGAAGTTTTCAGCCCGCTAGCTCAAACTTAAAGTATTCGGTACAAAATCCATTTTTTCATAAGGGGTTAGTATAGCAAAACTTTGGGAAATCTTTGACGGGCCATAACTCAAAAACTAAGTGCTAAAACGTTCTGAAACCTATTTATTCGGATTTAGCATCCCTTAAAGCATAAGTATGCAAGTTTTCAGCCCGGTAGTTCAAACTTAAAGTATTCGGTGAAAAATCCATTTTTT
The DNA here is from genome assembly GCA_958336335.1 of Dilophus febrilis. NCBI lineage: Eukaryota > Metazoa > Arthropoda > Insecta > Diptera > Bibionidae > Dilophus > Dilophus febrilis. The sequence goes on along the minus strand of OY284469.1, from coordinate 58,324,778 downwards.
CATAAGGGGTTAGTATAGCAAAACTTTGGGAAATCTTTGACGGGCCATAACTCAAAAACTAAGTGCTAAAACGTTCTGAAACCTATTTATTCGGATTTAGCATCCCTTAAAGCATAAGTATGCAAGTTTTCAGCCCGCTAGCTCAAACTTAAAGTATTCGGTGAAAAATCCATTTTTTCATAAGGGGTTAGTATAGCAAAACTTTGGGAAAACTTTGACGGGCCATAACTCAAAAACTAAGGGCTAAAACGTTCTGAAACCTATTTATTCGGATTCAGCATCCCTTAAAGCATAAGTATACAAGTTTTCAGCCCGCTAGCTCAAACTTAAAGTATTCGGTACAAAATCCATTTTTTCATAAGGGGTTAGTATAGCAAAACTTTGGGAAATCTTTGACGGGCCATAACTCAAAAACTAAGGGCTAAAACGTTCTGAAACCTATTTATTCGGATTCAGCATCCCTTAAAGCATAAGTATGCAAGTTTTCAGCCCGCTAGCTCAAACTTAAAGTATTCGGTACAAAATCCATTTTTTCATAAGGGGTTAGTATAGCAAAACTTTGGAAAATCTTTGACGGGCCATAACTCAAAAACTAAGGGCTAAAACGTTCTGAAACCTATTTATTCGGATTCAGCATCCCTTAAAGCATAAGTATACAAGTTTTCAGCCCGCTAGCTCAAACTTAAAGTATTCGGTACAAAATCCATTTTTTCATAAGGGGTTAGTATAGCAAAACTTTGGGAAATCTTTGACGGGCCATAACTCAAAAACTAAGTGCTAAAACGTTCTGAAACCTATTTATTCTGATTTAGCATCCCTTAAAGCATAAGTATGCAAGTTTTCAGCCCGGTAGCTCAAACTTAAAGTATTCGGTGAAAAATCCATTTTTTCATAAGGGGTTAGTATAGCAAAACTTTGGGTAATCTTTGACGGGCCATAACTCAAAAACTAAGTGCTAAAACGTTCTGAAACCTGTTTATTCGGATTTAGCATCCCTTAAAGCATAAGTATGCAAGTTTTCAGCCCGCTAGCTCAAACTTAAAGTATTCGGTGAAAAATCCATTTTTTCATAAGGGGGTTAGTATAGCAAAACTTTGGGAAATCTTTGACGGGCCATAACTCAAAAACTAAGGGCTAAAACGTTCTGAAACCTATTTATTCGGATTTAGCATCCCTTAAAGCATAAGTATGCAAGTTTTCAGCCCGGTAGCTCAAACTTAAAGTATTCGGTGAAAAATCCATTTTTTCATAAGGGGTTAGTATAGCAAAACTTTGGGAAATCTTTGACGGGCCATAACTCAAAAACTAAGTGCTAAAACGTTCTGAAACCTATTTATTCGGATTTAGCATCCCTTAAAGCATAAGTATGCAAGTTTTCAGCCCGGTAGTTCAAACTTAAAGTATTCGGTGAAAAATCCATTTTTTCATAAGGGGTTAGTATAGCAAAACTTTGGGAAATCTTTGACGGGCCATAACTCAAAAACTAAGTGCTAAAACGTTCTGAAACCTATTTATTCGGATTTAGCATCCCTTAAAGCATAAGTATGCAAGTTTTCAGCCCGCTAGCTCAAACTTAAAGTATTCGGTGAAAAATCCATTTTTTCATAAGGGGTTAGTATAGCAAAACTTTGGGAAATCTTTGACGGGCCATAACTCAAAAACTAAGTGCTAAAACGTTCTGAAACCTATTTATTCGGATTTAGCATCCCTTAAAGCATAAGTATGCAAGTTTTCAGCCCGGTAGTTCAAACTTAAAGTATTCGGTGAAAAATCCATTTTTTCATAAGGGGTTAGTATAGCAAAACTTTGGGAAATCTTTGACGGGCCATAACTCAAAAACTAAGGGCTAAAACGTTCTGAAACCTATTTATTCGGATTCAGCATCCCTTAAAGCATAAGTATGCAAGTTTTCAGCCCGCTAGCTCAAACTTAAAGTATTCGGTGAAAAATCCATTTTTTCATAAGGGGTTAGTATAGCAAAACTTTGGAAAACCTTTACGGGCCATAACTCAAAAACTAAGGGCTAAAACGTTCTGAAACCTATTTATTCGGATTTAGCATCCCTTAAAGCATAAGTATGCAAGTTTTCAGCCCGCTAGCTCAAACTTAAAGTATTCGGTACAAAATCCATTTTTTCATAAGGGGTTAGTATAGCAAAACTTTGGGAAATCTTTGAGGGGCCATAACTCAAAAACTAAGGGCTAAAACGTTCTGAAACCTATTTATTCGGATTCAGCATCCCTTAAAGCATAAGTATGCAAGTTTTCAGCCCGCTAGCTCAAAGTTAAAGTATTCGGTGAAAAATCCATTTTTTCATAAGGGGTTAGTATAGCAAAACTTTGGGTAATCTTTGACGGGCCATAACTCAAAAACTAAGTGCTAAAACGTTCTGAAACCTGTTTATTCGGATTTAGCATCCCTTAAAGCATAAGTATGCAAGTTTTCAGCCCGCTAGCTCAAACTTAAAGTATTCGGTGAAAAATCCATTTTTTCATAAGGGGGTTAGTATAGCAAAACTTTGGGAAATCTTTGACGGGCCATAACTCAAAAACTAAGGGCTAAAACGTTCTGAAACCTATTTATTCGGATTTAGCATCCCTTAAAGCATAAGTATGCAAGTTTTCAGCCCGGTAGCTCAAACTTAAAGTATTCGGTGAAAAATCCATTTTTTCATAAGGGGTTAGTATAGCAAAACTTTGGGAAATCTTTGACGGGCCATAACTCAAAAACTAAGTGCTAAAACGTTCTGAAACCTATTTATTCGGATTTAGCATCCCTTAAAGCATAAGTATGCAAGTTTTCAGCCCGGTAGTTCAAACTTAAAGTATTCGGTGAAAAATCCATTTTTTCATAAGGGGTTAGTATAGCAAAACTTTGGGAAATCTTTGACGGGCCATAACTCAAAAACTAAGTGCTAAAACGTTCTGAAACCTATTTATTCGGATTTAGCATCCCTTAAAGCATAAGTATGCAAGTTTTCAGCCCGCTAGCTCAAACTTAAAGTATTCGGTGAAAAATCCATTTTTTCATAAGGGGTTAGTATAGCAAAACTTTGGGAAAACTTTGACGGGCCATAACTCAAAAACTAAGGGCTAAAACGTTCTGAAACCTATTTATTCGGATTCAGCATCCCTTAAAGCATAAGTATGCAAGTTTTCAGCCCGCTAGCTCAAACTTAAAGTATTCGGTGAAAAATCCATTTTTTCATAAGGGGTTAGTATAGCAAAACTTTGGGAAATCTTTGACGGGCCATAACTCAAAAACTAAGGGCTAAAACGTTCTGAAACCTATTTATTCGGATTCAGCATCCCTTAAAGCATAAGTGTGCAAGTTTTCAGCCCGCTAGCTCAAAGTTAAAGTATTCGGTACAAAATCCATTTTTTCATAAGGGGTTAGTATAGCAAAACTTTGGGAAATCTTTGACGGGCCATAACTCAAAAACTAAGGGCTAAAACGTTCTGAAACCTATTTATTCGGATTCAGCATCCCTTAAAGCATAAGTATGCAAGTTTTCAGCCCGCTAGCTCAAACTTAAAGTATTCGGTACAAAATCCATTTTTTCATAAGGGGTTAGTATAGCAAAACTTTGGGAAATCTTTGACGGGCCATAACTCAAAAACTAAGGGCTAAAACGTTCTGAAACCTATTTATTCGGATTCAGCATCCCTTAAAGCATAAGTATACAAGTTTTCAGCCCGATAGCTCAAACTTAAAGTATTCGGTGAAAAATCCATTTTTTCATAAGGGGTTAGTATAGCAAAACTTTGGGAAATCTTTGACGGGCCATAACTCAAAAACTAAGGGCTAAAACGTTCTGAAACCTATTTATTCGGATTCAGCATCCCTTAAAGCATAAGTATGCAAGTTTTCAGCCCGCTAGCTCAAACTTAAAGTATTCGGTACAAAATCCATTTTTTCATAAGGGGTTAGTATAGCAAAACTTTGGGAAATCTTTGACGGGCCATAACTCAAAAACTAAGGGCTAAAACGTTCTGAAACCTATTTATTCGGATTCAGCATCCCTTAAAGCATAAGTGTGCAAGTTTTCAGCCCGCTAGCTCAAACTTAAAGTATTCGGTGAAAAATCCATTTTTTCATAAGGGGTTAGTATAGCAAAACTTTGGGAAATCTTTGACGGGCCATAACTCAAAAACTAAGGGCTAAAACGTTCTGAAACCTATTTATTCGGATTCAGCATCCCTTAAAGCATAAGTATGCAAGTTTTCAGCCCGCTAGCTCAAACTTAAAGTATTCGGTACAAAATCCATTTTTTCATAAGGGGTTAGTATAGCAAAACTTTGGGAAATCTTTGACGGGCCATAACTCAAAAACTAAGGGCTAAAACGTTCTGAAACCTATTTATTCGGATTCAGCATCCCTTAAAGCATAAGTATACAAGTTTTCAGCCCGATAGCTCAAACTTAAAGTATTCGGTGAAAAATCCATTTTTTCATAAGGGGTTAGTATAGCAAAACTTTGGGAAATCTTTGACGGGCCATAACTCAAAAACTAAGGGCTAAAACGTTCTGAAACCTATTTATTCGGATTCAGCATCCCTTAAAGCATAAGTATGCAAGTTTTCAGCCCGCTAGCTCAAACTTAAAGTATTCGGTACAAAATCCATTTTTTCATAAGGGGTTAGTATAGCAAAACTTTGGGAAATATTTGACGGGCCATAACTCAAAAACTAAGGGCTAAAACGTTCTGAAACCTATTTATTCGGATTTAGCATCCCTTAAAGCATAAGTATGCAAGTTTTCAGCCCGCTAGCTCAAACTTAAAGTATTCGGTACAAAATCCATTTTTTCATAAGGGGTTAGTATAGCAAAACTTTGGGAAATCTTTGAGGGGCCATAACTTAAAAACTAAGGGCTAAAGCGTTCTGAAACCTATTTATTCGGATTCAGCATCCCTTAAAGCATAAGTATGCAAGTTTTCAGCCCGCTAGCTCAAACTTAAAGTATTCGGTACAAAATCCATTTTTTCATAAGGGGTTAGTATAGCAAAACTTTGGAAAATCTTTGACGGGCCATAACTCAAAAACTAAGGGCTAAAACGTTCTGAAACCTATTTATTCGGATTCAGCATCCCTTAAAGCATAAGTATACAAGTTTTCAGCCCGCTAGCTCAAACTTAAAGTATTCGGTACAAAATCCATTTTTTCATAAGGGGTTAGTATAGCAAAACTTTGGGAAATCTTTGACGGGCCATAACTCAAAAACTAAGTGCTAAAACGTTCTGAAACCTATTTATTCTGATTTAGCATCCCTTAAAGCATAAGTATGCAAGTTTTCAGCCCGGTAGCTCAAACTTAAAGTATTCGGTGAAAAATCCATTTTTTCATAAGGGGTTAGTATAGCAAAACTTTGGGTAATCTTTGACGGGCCATAACTCAAAAACTAAGTGCTAAAACGTTCTGAAACCTGTTTATTCGGATTTAGCATCCCTTAAAGCATAAGTATGCAAGTTTTCAGCCCGCTAGCTCAAACTTAAAGTATTCGGTGAAAAATCCATTTTTTCATAAGGGGGTTAGTATAGCAAAACTTTGGGAAATCTTTGACGGGCCATAACTCAAAAACTAAGGGCTAAAACGTTCTGAAACCTATTTATTCGGATTTAGCATCCCTTAAAGCATAAGTATGCAAGTTTTCAGCCCGGTAGCTCAAACTTAAAGTATTCGGTGAAAAATCCATTTTTTCATAAGGGGTTAGTATAGCAAAACTTTGGGAAATCTTTGACGGGCCATAACTCAAAAACTAAGTGCTAAAACGTTCTGAAACCTATTTATTCGGATTTAGCATCCCTTAAAGCATAAGTATGCAAGTTTTCAGCCCGGTAGTTCAAACTTAAAGTATTCGGTGAAAAATCCATTTTTTCATAAGGGGTTAGTATAGCAAAACTTTGAGAAATCTTTGACGGGCCATAACTCAAAAACTAAGTGCTAAAACGTTCTGAAACCTATTTATTCGGATTTAGCATCCCTTAAAGCATAAGTATGCAAGTTTTCAGCCCGCTAGCTCAAACTTAAAGTATTCGGTGAAAAATCCATTTTTTCATAAGGGGTTAGTATAGCAAAACTTTGGGAAAACTTTGACGGGCCATAACTCAAAAACTAAGGGCTAAAACGTTCTGAAACCTATTTATTCGGATTCAGCATCCCTTAAAGCATAAGTATGCAAGTTTTCAGCCCGCTAGCTCAAACTTAAAGTATTCGGTGAAAAATCCATTTTTTCATAAGGGGTTAGTATAGCAAAACTTTGGGAAATCTTTGACGGGCCATAACTCAAAAACTAAGGGCTAAAACGTTCTGAAACCTATTTATTCGGATTCAGCATCCCTTAAAGCATAAGTATGCAAGTTTTCAGCCCGCTAGCTCAAACTTAAAGTATTCGGTGAAAAATCCATTTTTTCATAAGGGGTTAGTATAGCAAAACTTTGGAAAACCTTTACGGGCCATAACTCAAAAACTAAGGGCTAAAACGTTCTGAAACCTATTTATTCGGATTTAGCATCCCTTAAAGCATAAGTATGCAAGTTTTCAGCCCGCTAGCTCAAACTTAAAGTATTCGGTACAAAATCCATTTTTTCATAAGGGGTTAGTATAGCAAAACTTTGGGAAATCTTTGAGGGGCCATAACTCAAAAACTAAGGGCTAAAACGTTCTGAAACCTATTTATTCGGATTCAGCATCCCTTAAAGCATAAGTATGCAAGTTTTCAGCCCGCTAGCTCAAAGTTAAAGTATTCGGTGAAAAATCCATTTTTTCATAAGGGGTTAGTATAGCAAAACTTTGGGTAATCTTTGACGGGCCATAACTCAAAAACTAAGTGCTAAAACGTTCTGAAACCTGTTTATTCGGATTTAGCATCCCTTAAAGCATAAGTATGCAAGTTTTCAGCCCGCTAGCTCAAACTTAAAGTATTCGGTGAAAAATCCATTTTTTCATAAGGGGGTTAGTATAGCAAAACTTTGGGAAATCTTTGACGGGCCATAACTCAAAAACTAAGGGCTAAAACGTTCTGAAACCTATTTATTCGGATTTAGCATCCCTTAAAGCATAAGTATGCAAGTTTTCAGCCCGGTAGCTCAAACTTAAAGTATTCGGTGAAAAATCCATTTTTTCATAAGGGGTTAGTATAGCAAAACTTTGGGAAATCTTTGACGGGCCATAACTCAAAAACTAAGTGCTAAAACGTTCTGAAACCTATTTATTCGGATTTAGCATCCCTTAAAGCATAAGTATGCAAGTTTTCAGCCCGGTAGTTCAAACTTAAAGTATTCGGTGAAAAATCCATTTTTTCATAAGGGGTTAGTATAGCAAAACTTTGGGAAATCTTTGACGGGCCATAACTCAAAAACTAAGTGCTAAAACGTTCTGAAACCTATTTATTCGGATTTAGCATCCCTTAAAGCATAAGTATGCAAGTTTTCAGCCCGCTAGCTCAAACTTAAAGTATTCGGTGAAAAATCCATTTTTTCATAAGGGGTTAGTATAGCAAAACTTTGGGAAAACTTTGACGGGCCATAACTCAAAAACTAAGGGCTAAAACGTTCTGAAACCTATTTATTCGGATTCAGCATCCCTTAAAGCATAAGTATGCAAGTTTTCAGCCCGCTAGCTCAAACTTAAAGTATTCGGTACAAAATCCATTTTTTCATAAGGGGTTAGTATAGCAAAACTTTGGGAAATCTTTGAGGGGCTATAACTCAAAAACTAAGGGCTAAAACGTTCTGAAACCTATTTATTCGGATTCAGCATCCCTTAAAGCATAAGTATGCAAGTTTTCAGCCCGCTAGCTCAAAGTTAAAGTATTCGGTACAAAATCCATTTTTTCATAAGGGGTTAGTATAGCAAAACTTTGGGAAATATTTGACGGGCCATAACTCAAAAACTAAGGGCTAAAACGTTCTGAAACCTATTTATTCGGATTTAGCATCCCTTAAAGCATAAGTATGCAAGTTTTCAGCCCGCTAGCTCAAACTTAAAGTATTCGGTACAAAATCCATTTTTTCATAAGGGGTTAGTATAGCAAAACTTTGGGAAATCTTTGAGGGGCCATAACTCAAAAACTAAGGGCTAAAGCGTTCTGAAACCTATTTATTCGGATTCAGCATCCCTTAAAGCATAAGTATGCAAGTTTTCAGCCCGCCAGCTCAAACTTAAAGTATTCGGTGAAAAATCCATTTTTTCATAAGGGGTTAGTATAGCAAAACTTTGGGAAATATTTGACGGACCATAACTCAAAAACTAAGGGCTAAAACGTTCTGAAACCTATTTATTCGGATTTAGCATCCCTTAAAGCATAAGTATGCAAGTTTTCAGCCCGCTAGCTCAAACTTAAAGTATTCGGTACAAAATCCATTTTTTCATAAGGGGTTAGTATAGCAAAACTTTGGGAAATCTTTGACGGGCCATAACTCAAAAACTAAGGGCTAAAACGTTCTGAAACCTATTTATTCGGATTCAGCATCCCTTAAAGCATAAGTATGCAAGTTTTCAGCCCGCTAGCTCAAAGTTAAAGTATTCGGTACAAAATCCATTTTTTCATAAGGGGTTAGTATAGCAAAACTTTGGGAAATCTTTGAGGGGCCATAACTCAAAAACTAAGGGCTAAAACGTTCTAAAACCTATTTATTCGGATTCAGCATCCCTTAAAGCATAAGTATGCAAGTTTTCAGCCCGCTAGCTCAAACTTAAAGTATTCGGTACAAAATCCATTTTTCATAAGGGGTTAGTATAGCAAAACTTTGGGAAATCTTTGACGGACCATAACTCAAAAACTAAGGGCTAAAACGTTCTGAAACCTATTTATTCGGATTTAGCATCCCTTAAAGCATAAGTATGGAAGTTTTCAGCCCGCTAGCTCAAACTTAAAGTATTCGGTGAAAAATCCATTTTTTCATAAGGGGTTAGTATAGCAAAACTTTGGGAAATCTTTGACGGGCCATAACTCAAAAACTAAGGGCTAAAACGTTCTGAAACCTATTTATTCGGATTTAGCATCCCTTAAAGCATAAGTATGCAAGTTTTCAGCCCGCTAGCTCAAACTTAAAGTATTCGGTACAAAATCCATTTTTTCATAAGGGGTTAGTATAGCAAAACTTTGGGAAATCTTTGACGGGCCATAACTCAAAAACTAAGGGCTAAAACGTTCTGAAACCTATTTATTCGGATTCAGCATCCCTTAAAGCATAAGTATACAAGTTTTCAGCCCGATAGCTCAAACTTAAAGTATTCGGTGAAAAATCCATTTTTTCATAAGGGGTTAGTATAGCAAAACTTTGGGAAATCTTTGACGGGCCATAACTCAAAAACTAAGGGCTAAAACGTTCTGAAACCTATTTATTCGGATTCAGCATCCCTTAAAGCATAAGTATGCAAGTTTTCAGCCCGCTAGCTCAAACTTAAAGTATTCGGTGAAAAATCCATTTTTTCATAAGGGGTTAGTATAGCAAAACTTTGGGAAATCTTTGACGGGCCATAACTCAAAAACTAAGGGCTAAAACGTTCTGAAACCTATTTATTCGGATTTAGCATCCCTTAAAGCATAAGTATGCAAGTTTTCAGCCCGCTAGCTCAAACTTAAAGTATTCGGTACAAAATCCATTTTTTCATAAGGGGTTAGTATAGCAAAACTTTGGGAAATCTTTGACGGGCCATAACTCAAAAACTAAGGGCTAAAACGTTCTGAAACCCATTTATTCGGATTTAGCATCCCTTAAAGCATAAGTATGCAAGTTTTCAGCCCGCTAGCTCAAACTTAAAGTATTCGGTACAAAATCCATTTTTTCATAAGGGGTTAGTATAGCAAAACTTTGGGAAATCTTTGACGGGCCATAACTCAAAAACTAAGGCCTAAAACGTTCTGAAACCTATTTATTCGGATTCAGCATCCCTTAAAGCATAAGTATACAAGTTTTCAGCCCGATAGCTCAAACTTAAAGTATTCGGTGAAAAATCCATTTTTTCATAAGGGGTTAGTATAGCAAAACTTTGGGAAATCTTTGACGGGCCATAACTCAAAAACTAAGGGCTAAAACGTTCTGAAACCCATTTATTCGGATTTAGCATCCCTTAAAGCATAAGTATGCAAGTTTTCAGCCCGCTAGCTCAAACTTAAAGTATTCGGTACAAAATCCATTTTTTCATAAGGGGTTAGTATAGCAAAACTTTGGGAAATCTTTGACGGGCCATAACTCAAAAACTAAGGGCTAAAACGTTCTGAAACCCATTTATTCGGATTTAGCATCCCTTAAAGCATAAGTATGCAAGTTTTCAGCCCGCTAGCTCAAACTTAAAGTATTCGGTACAAAATCCATTTTTTCATAAGGGGTTAGTATAGCAAAACTTTGGGAAATCTTTGACGGGCCATAACTCAAAAACTAAGGGCTAAAACGTTCTGAAACCTATTTATTCGGATTCAGCATCCCTTAAAGCATAAGTATGCAAGTTTTCAGCCCGCTAGCTCAAACTTAAAGTATTCGGTGAAAAATCCATTTTTTCATAAGGGGTTAGTATAGCAAAACTTTGGGAAATCTTTGACGGGCCATAACTCAAAAACTAAGGGCTAAAACGTTCTGAAACCTATTTATTCGGATTTAGCATCCCTTAAAGCATAAGTATGCAAGTTTTCAGCCCGCTAGCTCAAACTTAAAGTATTCGGTACAAAATCCATTTTTTCATAAGGGGTTAGTATAGCAAAACTTTGGGAAATCTTTGACGGGCCATAACTCAAAAACTAAGGGCTAAAACGTTCTGAAACCCATTTATTCGGATTTAGCATCCCTTAAAGCATAAGTATGCAAGTTTTCAGCCCGCTAGCTCAAACTTAAAGTATTCGGTACAAAATCCATTTTTTCATAAGGGGTTAGTATAGCAAAACTTTGGGAAATCTTTGACGGGCCATAACTCAAAAACTAAGGGCTAAAACGTTCTGAAACCTATTTATTCGGATTCAGCATCCCTTAAAGCATAAGTATACAAGTTTTCAGCCCGATAGCTCAAACTTAAAGTATTCGGTGAAAAATCCATTTTTTCATAAGGGGTTAGTATAGCAAAACTTTGGGAAATCTTTGACGGGCCATAACTCAAAAACTAAGGGCTAAAACGTTCTGAAACCTATTTATTCGGATTCAGCATCCCTTAAAGCATAAGTATGCAAGTTTTCAGCCCGCTAGCTCAAACTTAAAGTATTCGGTGAAAAATCCATTTTTTCATAAGGGGTTAGTATAGCAAAACTTTGGGAAATCTTTGACGGGCCATAACTCAAAAACTAAGGGCTAAAACGTTCTGAAACCTATTTATTCGGATTTAGCATCCCTTAAAGCATAAGTATGCAAGTTTTCAGCCCGCTAGCTCAAACTTAAAGTATTCGGTGAAAAATCCATTTTTTCATAAGGGGTTAGTATAGCAAAACTTTGGGAAATCTTTGACGGGCCATAACTCAAAAACTAAGGGCTAAAACGTTCTGAAACCTATTTATTCGGATTTAGCATCCCTTAAAGCATAAGTATGCAAGTTTTCAGCCCGCTAGCTCAAACTTAAAGTATTCGGTACAAAATCCATTTTTTCATAAGGGGTTAGTATAGCAAAACTTTGGGAAATCTTTGACGGGCCATAACTCAAAAACTAAGGGCTAAAACGTTCTGAAACCCATTTATTCGGATTTAGCATCCCTTAAAGCATAAGTATGCAAGTTTTCAGCCCGCTAGCTCAAACTTAAAGTATTCGGTACAAAATCCATTTTTTCATAAGGGGTTAGTATAGCAAAACTTTGGGAAATCTTTGACGGGCCATAACTCAAAAACTAAGTGCTAAAACGTTCTGAAACCTATTTATTCGGATTTAGCATCCCTTAAAGCATAAGTATGCAAGTTTTCACCAGGCTAGCTCAAACTTAAAGTATTCGGTACAAAATCCATTTTTTCATAAGGGGTTAGTATAGCAAAACTTTGGGAAATCTTTGACGGGCCATAACTCAAAAACTAAGGGCTAAAACGTTCTGAAACCTATTTATTCGGATTTAGCATCCCTTAAAGCATAAGTATGCAAGTTTTCAGCCCACTAGCTCAAACTTAAAGTATTCAGTGAAAAATCCATTTTTTCATAAGGGGTTAGTATAGCAAAACTTTGGGAAATCTTTGACGGGCCATAACTCAAAAACTAAGGGCTAAAACGTTCTGAAACCTATTTATTCGGATTTAGCATCCCTTAAAGCATAAGTATGCAAGTTTTCAGCCCGCTAGCTCAAACTTAAAGTATTCGGTGAAAAATCCATTTTTTCATAAGGGGGTACCCCTTTAAAACTTTGGGAAATCTTTGACGGGCCATAACTCAAAAACTAAGGGCTAAAACGTTCTGAAACCTATTTATTCGGATTTAGCATCCCTTAAAGCATAAGTATGCAAGTTTTCAGCCCGCTAGCTCAAACTTAAAGTATTCGGTGAAAAATCCATTTTTTCATAAGGGGTTAGTATAGCAAAACTTTGGGAAATCTTTGACGGGCCATAACTCAAAAACTAAGGGCTAAAACGTTCTGAAACCTATTTATTCGGATTCAGCATCCCTTAAAGCATAAGTATGCAAGTTTTCAGCCCGATAGCTCAAACTTAAAGTATTCGGTGAAAAATCCATTTTTTCATAAGGGGTTAGTATAGCAAAACTTTGGGAAATCTTTGACGGGCCATAACTCAAAAACTAAGGGCTAAAACGTTCTGAAACCAATTTATTCGGATTTAGCATCCCTTAAAGCATAAGTATGCAAGTTTTCAGCCCGCTAGCTCAAACTTAAAGTATTCGGTGAAAAATCCATTTTTTCATAAGGGGTTAGTATAGCAAAACTTTGGGAAATCTTTGTCGGGCCATAACTCAAAAACTAAGGGCTAAAACGTTCTGAAACCTATTTATTCGGATTTAGCATCCCTTAAAGCATAAGTATGCAAGTTTTCAGCCCGCTAGCTCAAACTTAAAGTATTCGGTGAAAAATCCATTTTTTCATAAGGGGGTTCCCTTTTAAAACTTTGGGAAATCTTTGACGGGCCATAACTCAAAAACTAAGGGCTAAAACGTTCTGAAACCTATTTATTCGGATTTAGCATCCCTTAAAGCATAAGTATGCAAGTTTTCAGCCCGCTAGCTCAAACTTAAAGTATTCGGTGAAAAATCCATTTTTTCATAAGGGGTTAGTATAGCAAAACTTTGGGAAATCTTTGTCGGGCCATAACTCAAAAACTAAGGGCTAAAACGTTCTGAAACCTATTTATTCGGATTTAGCATCCCTTAAAGCATAAGTATGCAAGTTTTCAGCCCGCTAGCTCAAACTTAAAGTATTCGGTGAAAAATCCACTTTTTCATAAGGGGGTACCCTTTTAAAACTTTGGGAAATCTTTGACGGGCCATAACTCAAAAACTAAGGGCTAAAACGTTCTGAAACCTATTTATTCGGATTCAGCATCCCTTAAAGCATAAGTATGCAAGTTTTCAGCCCGCTAGCTCAAACTTAAAGTATTCGGTGAAAAATCCATTTTTTCATATGGGGTTAGTATAGCAAAACTTTGGGAAATCTTTGACGGGCCATAACTCAAAAACTAAGGGCTAAAACGTTCTGAAACCTATTTATTCGGATTTAGCATCCCTTAAAGCATAAGTATGCAAGTTTTCAGCCCGCTAGCTCAAACTTAAAGTATTCGGTGAAAAATCCATTTTTTCATAAGGGGGTACCCTTTTAAAACTTTGGGAAATCTTTGACGGGCCATAACTCAAAAACTAAGGGCTAAAACGTTCTGAAACCTATTTATTCGGATTTAGCATCCCTTAAAGCATAAGTATGCAAGTTTTCAGCCCGCTAGCTCAAACTTAAAGTATTCGGTGAAAAATCCATTTTTTCATAAGGGGTTAGTATAGCAAAACTTTGGGAAATCTTTGACGGGCCATAACTCAAAAACTAAGGGCTAAAACGTTCTGAAACCTATTTATTCGGATTCAGCATCCCTTAAAGCATAAGTATGCAAGTTTTCAGCCCGATAGCTCAAACTTAAAGTATTCGGTGAAAAATCCATTTTTTCATAAGGGGTTAGTATAGCAAAACTTTGGGAAATCTTTGACGGGCCATAACTCAAAAACTAAGGGCTAAAACGTTCTGAAACCAATTTATTCGGATTTAGCATCCCTTAAAGCATAAGTATGCAAGTTTTCAGCCCGCTAGCTCAAACTTAAAGTATTCGGTGAAAAATCCATTTTTTCATAAGGGGTTAGTATAGCAAAACTTTGGGAAATCTTTGTCGGGCCATAACTCAAAAACTAAGGGCTAAAACGTTCTGAAACCTATTTATTCGGATTTAGCATCCCTTAAAGCATAAGTATGCAAGTTTTCAGCCCGCTAGCTCAAACTTAAAGTATTCGGTGAAAAATCCATTTTTTCATAAGGGGGTACCCTTTTAAAACTTTGGGAAATCTTTGACGGGCCATAACTCAAAAACTAAGGCCTAAAACGTTCTGAAACCTATTTATTCGGATTTAGCATCCCTTAAAGCATAAGTATGCAAGTTTTCAGCCCGCTAGCTCAAACTTAAAGTATTCGGTGAAAAATCCATTTTTTCATAAGGGGGTACCCTTTTAAAACTTTGGGAAATCTTTGACGGGCCATAACTCAAAAACTAAGGGCTAAAACGTTCTGAAACCTATTTATTCGGATTCAGCATCCCTTAAAGCATAAGTATACAAGTTTTCAGCCCGCTAGCTCAAACTTAAAGTATTCGGTACAAAATCCATTTTTTCATAAGGGGTTAGTATAGCAAAACTTTGGGAAATCTTTGACGGGCCATAACTCAAAAACTAAGGGCTAAAACGCTCTGAAACCTATTTATTCGGATTTAGCATCCCTTAAAGCATAAGTATGCAAGTTTTCAGCCCGGTAGCTCAAACTTAAAGTATTCGGTGAAAAATCCATTTTTTCATAAGGGGTTAGTATAGCAAAACTTTGGGAAATCTTTGTCGGGCCATAACTCAAAAACTAAGGGCTAAAACGTTCTGAAACCTATTTATTCGGATTTAGCATCCCTTAAAGCATAAGTATGCAAGTTTTCAGCCCGCTAGCTCAAACTTAAAGTATTCGGTGAAAAATCCATTTTTTCATAAGGGGGTACCCTTTTAAAACTTTGGGAAATCTTTGACGGGCCATAACTCAAAAACTAAGGGCTAAAACGTTCTGAAACCTATTTATTCGGATTCAGCATCCCTTAAAGCATAAGTATACAAGTTTTCAGCCCGCTAGCTCAAACTTAAAGTATTCGGTACAAAATCCATTTTTTCATAAGGGGTTAGTATAGCAAAACTTTGGGAAATCTTTGACGGGCCATAACTCAAAAACTAAGTGCTAAAACGTTCTGAAACCTATTTATTCGGATTTAGCATCCCTTAAAGCATAAGTATGCAAGTTTTCACCAGGCTAGCTCAAACTTAAAGTATTCGGTACAAAATCCATTTTTTCATAAGGGGTTAGTATAGCAAAACTTTGGGAAATCTTTGACGGGCCATAACTCAAAAACTAAGGGCTAAAACGTTCTGAAACCTATTTATTCGGATTTAGCATCCCTTAAAGCATAAGTATGCAAGTTTTCAGCCCACTAGCTCAAACTTAAAGTATTCAGTGAAAAATCCATTTTTTCATAAGGGGTTAGTATAGCAAAACTTTGGGAAATCTTTGACGGGCCATAACTCAAAAACTAAGGGCTAAAACGTTCTGAAACCTATTTATTCGGATTTAGCATCCCTTAAAGCATAAGTATGCAAGTTTTCAGCCCGCTAGCTCAAACTTAAAGTATTCGGTGAAAAATCCATTTTTTCATAAGGGGGTACCCTTTTAAAACTTTGGGAAATCTTTGACGGGCCATAACTCAAAAACTAAGGGCTAAAACGTTCTGAAACCTATTTATTCGGATTTAGCATCCCTTAAAGCATAAGTATGCAAGTTTTCAGCCCGCTAGCTCAAACTTAAAGTATTCGGTGAAAAATCCATTTTTTCATAAGGGGTTAGTATAGCAAAACTTTGGGAAATCTTTGACGGGCCATAACTCAAAAACTAAGGGCTAAAACGTTCTGAAACCTATTTATTCGGATTCAGCATCCCTTAAAGCATAAGTATGCAAGTTTTCAGCCCGATAGCTCAAACTTAAAGTATTCGGTGAAAAATCCATTTTTTCATAAGGGGTTAGTATAGCAAAACTTTGGGAAATCTTTGACGGGCCATAACTCAAAAACTAAGGGCTAAAACGTTCTGAAACCAATTTATTCGGATTTAGCATCCCTTAAAGCATAAGTATGCAAGTTTTCAGCCCGCTAGCTCAAACTTAAAGTATTCGGTGAAAAATCCATTTTTTCATAAGGGGTTAGTATAGCAAAACTTTGGGAAATCTTTGTCGGGCCATAACTCAAAAACTAAGGGCTAAAACGTTCTGAAACCTATTTATTCGGATTTAGCATCCCTTAAAGCATAAGTATGCAAGTTTTCAGCCCGCTAGCTCAAACTTAAAGTATTCGGTGAAAAATCCATTTTTTCATAAGGGGTTAGTATAGCAAAACTTTGGGAAATCTTTGACGGGCCATAACTCAAAAACTAAGTGCTAAAACGTTCTGAAACCTATTTATTCGGATTTAGCATCCCTTAAAGCATAAGTATGCAAGTTTTCAGCCCGCTAGCTCAAACTTAAAGTATTCGGTGAAAAATCCATTTTTTCATAAGGGGTTAGTATAGCAAAACTTTAGGAAATCTTTGACGGGCCATAACTCAAAAACTAAGGGCTAAAACGTTCTGAAACCTATTTATTCGGATTTAGCATCCCTTAAAGCATAAGTATGCAAGTTTTCAGCCCGCTAGCTCAAAGTTAAAGTATTCGGTGAAAAATCCATTTTTTCATAAGGGGTTAGTATAGCAAAACTTTGGGAAATCTTTGACGGGCCATAACTCAAAAACTAAGGGCTAAAACGTTCTGAAACCTATTTATTCGGATTTAGCATCCCTTAAAGCATAAGTATGCAAGTTTTCAGCCCGCTAGCTCAAACTTAAAGTATTCGGTGAAAAATCCATTTTTTCATAAGGGGTTAGTATAGCAAAACTTTGGGAAATCTTTGACGGGCCATAACTCAAAAACTAAGTGCTAAAACGTTCTGAAACCTATTTATTCGGATTTAGCATCCCTTAAAGCATAAGTATGCAAGTTTTCAGCCCGCTAGCTCAAACTTAAAGTATTCGGTGAAAAATCCATTTTTTCATAAGGGGTTAGTATAGCAAAACTTTAGGAAATCTTTGACGGGCCATAACTCAAAAACTAAGGGCTAAAACGTTCTGAAACCTATTTATTCGGATTTAGCATCCCTTAAAGCATAAGTATGCAAGTTTTCAGCCCGCTAGCTCAAAGTTAAAGTATTCGGTGAAAAATCCATTTTTTCATAAGGGGTTAGTATAGCAAAACTTTGGGAAATCTTTGACGGGCCATAACTCAAAAACTAAGGGCTAAAACATTCTGAAACCTATTTATTCGGATTTAGCATCCCTTAAAGCATAAGTATGCAAGTTTTCAGCCCGCTAGCTCAAAGTTAAAGTATTCGGTGAAAAATCCATTTTTTCATAAGGGGTTAGTATAGCAAAACTTTGGGAAATCTTTGACGGGCCATAACTCAAAAACTAAGGGCTAAAACGTTCTGAAACCTATTTATTCGGATTTAGCATCCCTTAAAGCATAAGTATGCAAGTTTTCAGCCCGCTAGCTCAAACTTAAAGTATTCGGTACAAAATCCATTTTTTCATAAGGGGTTAGTATAGCAAAACTTTGGGAAATCTTTGACGGGCCATAACTCAAAAACTAAGGGCTAAAACGTTCTGAAACCTATTTATTCGGATTCAGCATCCCTTAAAGCATAAGTATGCAAGTTTTCAGCCCGCTAGCTCAAAGTTAAAGTATTCGGTACAAAATCCATTTTTTCATAAGGGGTTAGTATAGCAAAACTTTGGGAAATCTTTGACGGGCCATAACTCAAAAACTAAGGGCTAAAACGTTCTGAAACCTATTTATTCGGATTCAGCATCCCTTAAAGCATAAGTATGCAAGTTTTCAGCCCGCTAGCTCAAAGTTAAAGTATTCGGTTCAAAATCCATTTTTTCATAAGGGGTTAGTATAGCAAAACTTTGGGAAATCTTTGACGGGCCATAACTCAAAAACTAAGGGCTAAAACGTTCTGAAACCTATTTATTCGGATTCAGCATCCCTTAAAGCATAAGTATGCAAGTTTTCAGCCCGCTAGCTCAAAGTTAAAGTATTCGGTACAAAATCCATTTTTTCATAAGGGGTTAGTATAGCAAAACTTTGGGAAATCTTTGACGGGCCATAACTCAAAAACTAAGGGCTAAAACGTTCTGAAACCTATTTATTCGGATTCAGCATCCCTTAAAGCATAAGTATGCAAGTTTTCAGCCCGCTAGCTCAAACTTAAAGTATTCGGTGAAAAATCCATTTTTTCATAAGGGGGTACCCTGTTAAAACTTTGGGAAATCTTTGACGGGCCATAACTCAAAAACTAAGGGCTAAAACGTTCTGAAACCAATTTATTCGGATTTAGCATCCCTTAAAGCATAAGTATGCAAGTTTTCAGCCCGCTAGCTCAAACTTAATGTATTCGGTGAAAAATCCATTTTTTCATAAGGGGGTACCCTTTTAAAACTTTGGGAAATCTTTGACGGGCCATAACTCAAAAACTAAGGGCTAAAACGTTCTGAAACCTATTTATTCGGATTTAGCATCCCTTAAAGCATAAGTATGCAAGTTTTCAGCCCGCTAGCTCAAACTTAAAGTATTCGGTGAAAAATCCATTTTTTCATAAGGGGGTACCCTTTTAAAACTTTGGGAAATCTTTGACGGGCCATAACTCAAAAACTAAGTGCTAAAACGTTCTGAAACCTATTTATTCGGATTCAGCATCCCTTAAAGCATAAGTATACAAGTTTTCAGCCCGCTACCTCAAACTTAAAGTATTCGGTACAAAATCCATTTTTTCATAAGGGGTTAGTATAGCAAAACTTTGGGAAATCTTTGACGGGCCATAACTCAAAAACTAAGGGCTAAAACGTTCTGAAACCTATTTATTCGGATTTAGCATCCCTTAAAGCATAAGTATGCAAGTTTTCAGCCCGGTAGCTCAAACTTAAAGTATTCGGTGAAAAATCCATTTTTTCATAAGGGGTTAGTATAGCAAAACTTTGGGAAATCTTTGACGGGCCATAACTCAAAAACTAAGGGCTAAAACGTTCTGAAACCTATTTATTCGGATTCAGCATCCCTTAAAGCATAAGTATACAAGTTTTCAACCCGCTAGCTCAAACTTAAAGTATTCGGTACAAAATCCATTTTTTCATAAGGGGTTAGTATAGCAAAACTTTGGGAAATCTTTGACGGGCCATAACTCAAAAACTAAGTGCTAAAACGTTCTGAAACCTATTTATTCGGATTTAGCATCCCTTAAAGCATAAGTATGCAAGTTTTCAGCCCGCTAGCTCAAACTTAAAGTATTCGGTGAAAAATCCATTTTTTCATAAGGGGTTAGTATAGCAAAACTTTAGGAAATCTTTGACGGGCCATAACTCAAAAACTAAGGGCTAAAACGTTCTGAAACCTATTTATTCGGATTTAGCATCCCTTAAAGCATAAGTATGCAAGTTTTCAGCCCGCTAGCTCAAACTTAAAGTATTCGGTACAAAATCCATTTTTTCATAAGGGGTTAGTATAGCAAAACTTTGGGAAATCTTTGACGGGCCATAACTCAAAAACTAAGGGCTAAAACGTTCTGAAACCTATTTATTCGGATTCAGCATCCCTTAAAGCATAAGTATGCAAGTTTTCAGCCCGCTAGCTCAAAGTTAAAGTATTCGGTACAAAATCCATTTTTTCATAAGGGGTTAGTATAGCAAAACTTTGGGAAATCTTTGACGGGCCATAACTCAAAAACTAAGGGCTAAAACGTTCTGAAACCTATTTATTCGGATTCAGCATCCCTTAAAGCATAAGTATGCAAGTTTTCAGCCCGCTAGCTCAAACTTAAAGTATTCGGTGAAAAATCCATTTTTTCATAAGGGGGTACCCTTTTAAAACTTTGGGAAATCTTTGACGGGCCATAACTCAAAAACTAAGGGCTAAAACGTTCTGAAACCTATTTATTCGGATTTAGCATCCCTTAAAGCATAAGTATGCAAGTTTTCAGCCCGCTAGCTCAAACTTAAAGTATTCGGTACAAAATCCACTTTTTCATAAGGGGTTAGTATAGCAAAACTTTGGGAAATCTTTGACGGGCCATAACTCAAAAACTAAGGGCTAAAACGTTCTGAAACCTATTTATTCGGATTCAGCATCCCTTAAAGCATAAGTATGCAAGTTTTCAGCCCGCTAGCTCAAAGTTAAAGTATTCGGTACAAAATCCATTTTTTCATAAGGGGTTAGTATAGCAAAACTTTGGGAAATCTTTGACGGGCCATAACTCAAAAACTAAGGGCTAAAACGTTCTGAAACCTATTTATTCGGATTCAGCATCCCTTAAAGCATAAGTATACAAGTTTTCAGCCCGCTAGCTCAAACTTAAAGTATTCGGTACAAAATCCATTTTTTCATAAGGGGTTAGTATAGCAAAACTTTGGGAAATCTTTGACGGGCCATAACTCAAAAACTAAGGGCTAAAACGTTCTGAAACCTATTTATTCGGATTTAGCATCCCTTAAAGCATAAGTATGCAAGTTTTCAGCCCGGTAGCTCAAACTTAAAGTATTCGGTGAAAAATCCATTTTTTCATAAGGGGGTACCCTTTTAAAACTTTGGGAAATCTTTGACGGGCCATAACTCAAAAACTAAGGGCTAAAACGTTCTGAAACCTATTTATTCGGATTTAGCATCCCTTAAAGCATAAGTATGCAAGTTTTCAGCCCGCTAGCTCAAAGTTAAAGTATTCGGTGAAAAATCCATTTTTTCATAAGGGGTTAGTATAGCAAAACTTTGGGAAATCTTTGACGGGCCATAACTCAAAAACTAAGGGCTAAAACGTTCTGAAACCTATTTATTCGGATTCAGCATCCCTTAAAGCATAAGTATACAAGTTTTCAGCCCGCTAGCTCAAAGTTAAAGTATTCGGTACAAAATCCATTTTTTCATAAGGGGTTAGTATAGCAAAACTTTGGGAAATCTTTGACGGGCCATAACTCAAAAACTAAGGGCTAAAACGTTCTGAAACCTATTTATTCGGATTCAGCATCCCTTAAAGCATAAGTATGCAAGTTTTCAGCCCGCTAGCTCAAAGTTAAAGTATTCGGTACAAAATCCATTTTTTCATAAGGGGTTAGTATACCAAAACTTTGGGAAATCTTTGACGGGCCATAACTCAAAAACTAAGGGCTAAAACGTTCTGAAACCTATTTATTCGGATTCAGCATCCCTTAAAGCATAAGTATGCAAGTTTTCAGCCCGGTAGCTCAAACTTAAAGTATTCGGTGAAAAATCCATTTTTTCATAAGGGGTTAGTATAGCAAAACTTTGGGAAATCTTTGACGGGCCATAACTCAAAAACTAAGTGCTAAAACGTTCTGAAACCTATTTATTCGGATTTAGCATCCCTTAAAGCATAAGTATGCAAGTTTTCAGCCCGGTAGTTCAAACTTAAAGTATTCGGTGAAAAATCCATTTTTTCATAAGGGGTTAGTATAGCAAAACTTTGGGAAATCTTTGACGGGCCATAACTCAAAAACTAAGTGCTAAAACGTTCTGAAACCTATTTATTCGGATTTAGCATCCCTTAAAGCATAAGTATGCAAGTTTTCAGCCCGCTAGCTCAAACTTAAAGTATTCGGTGAAAAATCCATTTTTTCATAAGGGGTTAGTATAGCAAAACTTTGGGAAAACTTTGACGGGCCATAACTCAAAAACTAAGGGCTAAAACGTTCTGAAACCTATTTATTCGGATTCAGCATCCCTTAAAGCATAAGTATGCAAGTTTTCAGCCCGCTAGCTCAAACTTAAAGTATTCGGTGAAAAATCCATTTTTTCATAAGGGGTTAGTATAGCAAAACTTTGGGAAATCTTTGACGGGCCATAACTCAAAAACTAAGGGCTAAAACGTTCTGAAACCTATTTATTCGGATTCAGCATCCCTTAAAGCATAAGTATGCAAGTTTTCAGCCCGCTAGCTCAAACTTAAAGTATTCGGTGAAAAATCCATTTTTTCATAAGGGGTTAGTATAGCAAAACTTTGGAAAACCTTTACGGGCCATAACTCAAAAACTAAGGGCTAAAACGTTCTGAAACCTATTTATTCGGATTTAGCATCCCTTAAAGCATAAGTATGCAAGTTTTCAGCCCGCTAGCTCAAACTTAAAGTATTCGGTACAAAATCCATTTTTTCATAAGGGGTTAGTATAGCAAAACTTTGGGAAATCTTTGAGGGGCCATAACTCAAAAACTAAGGGCTAAAACGTTCTGAAACCTATTTATTCGGATTCAGCATCCCTTAAAGCATAAGTATGCAAGTTTTCAGCCCGCTAGCTCAAAGTTAAAGTATTCGGTACAAAATCCATTTTTTCATAAGGGGTTAGTATAGCAAAACTTTGGGAAATCTTTGACGGGCCATAACTCAAAAACTAAGGGCTAAAACGTTCTGAAACCTATTTATTCGGATTCAGCATCCCTTAAAGCATAAGTATACAAGTTTTCAGCCCGATAGCTCAAACTTAAAGTATTCGGTGAAAAATCCATTTTTTCATAAGGGGTTAGTATAGCAAAACTTTGGGAAATCTTTGACGGGCCATAACTCAAAAACTAAGGGCTAAAACGTTCTGAAACCTATTTATTCGGATTCAGCATCCCTTAAAGCATAAGTATGCAAGTTTTCAGCCCGCTAGCTCAAACTTAAAGTATTCGGTACAAAATCCATTTTTTCATAAGGGGTTAGTATAGCAAAACTTTGGGAAATCTTTGAGGGGCTATAACTCAAAAACTAAGGGCTAAAACGTTCTGAAACCTATTTATTCGGATTCAGCATCCCTTAAAGCATAAGTATGCAAGTTTTCAGCCCGCTAGCTCAAACTTAAAGTATTCGGTACAAAATCCATTTTTTCATAAGGGGTTAGTATAGCAAAACTTTGGGAAATCTTTGACGGGCCATAACTCAAAAACTAAGGGCTAAAACGTTCTGAAACCTATTTATTCGGATTTAGCATCCCTTAAAGCATAAGTATGCAAGTTTTCAGCCCGGTAGCTCAAACTTAAAGTATTCGGTGAAAAATCCATTTTTTCATAAGGGGGTACCCTTTTAAAACTTTGGGAAATCTTTGACGGGCCATAACTCAAAAACTAAGGGCTAAAACGTTCTGAAACCTATTTATTCGGATTTAGCATCCCTTAAAGCATAAGTATGCAAGTTTTCAGCCCGCTAGCTCAAAGTTAAAGTATTCGGTGAAAAATCCATTTTTTCATAAGGGGTTAGTATAGCAAAACTTTGGGAAATCTTTGACGGGCCATAACTCAAAAACTAAGGGCTAAAACGTTCTGAAACCTATTTATTCGGATTCAGCATCCCTTAAAGCATAAGTATACAAGTTTTCAGCCCGCTAGCTCAAAGTTAAAGTATTCGGTACAAAATCCATTTTTTCATAAGGGGTTAGTATAGCAAAACTTTGGGAAATCTTTGACGGGCCATAACTCAAAAACTAAGGGCTAAAACGTTCTGAAACCTATTTATTCGGATTCAGCATCCCTTAAAGCATAAGTATGCAAGTTTTCAGCCCGCTAGCTCAAAGTTAAAGTATTCGGTACAAAATCCATTTTTTCATAAGGGGTTAGTATACCAAAACTTTGGGAAATCTTTGACGGGCCATAACTCAAAAACTAAGGGCTAAAACGTTCTGAAACCTATTTATTCGGATTCAGCATCCCTTAAAGCATAAGTATGCAAGTTTTCAGCCCGCTAGCTCAAAGTTAAAGTATTCGGTACAAAATCCATTTTTTCATAAGGGGTTAGTATAGCAAAACTTTGGGAAATCTTTGACGGGCCATAACTCAAAAACTAAGTGCTAAAACGTTCTGAAACCTATTTATTCGGATTTAGCATCCCTTAAAGCATAAGTATGCAAGTTTTCAGCCCGGTAGTTCAAACTTAAAGTATTCGGTGAAAAATCCATTTTTTCATAAGGGGTTAGTATAGCAAAACTTTGGGAAATCTTTGACGGGCCATAACTCAAAAACTAAGTGCTAAAACGTTCTGAAACCTATTTATTCGGATTTAGCATCCCTTAAAGCATAAGTATGCAAGTTTTCAGCCCGCTAGCTCAAACTTAAAGTATTCGGTGAAAAATCCATTTTTTCATAAGGGGTTAGTATAGCAAAACTTTGGGAAAACTTTGACGGGCCATAACTCAAAAACTAAGGGCTAAAACGTTCTGAAACCTATTTATTCGGATTCAGCATCCCTTAAAGCATAAGTATGCAAGTTTTCAGCCCGCTAGCTCAAACTTAAAGTATTCGGTGAAAAATCCATTTTTTCATAAGGGGTTAGTATAGCAAAACTTTGGGAAATCTTTGACGGGCCATAACTC
This sequence comes from Dilophus febrilis, assembly GCA_958336335.1. Lineage (NCBI taxonomy): Eukaryota > Metazoa > Arthropoda > Insecta > Diptera > Bibionidae > Dilophus > Dilophus febrilis. The sequence continues at coordinate 58,300,161 of OY284469.1, read as the reverse complement.
AAAAACTAAGGGCTAAAACGTTCTGAAACCTATTTATTCGGATTCAGCATCCCTTAAAGCATAAGTATGCAAGTTTTCAGCCCGCTAGCTCAAACTTAAAGTATTCGGTGAAAAATCCATTTTTTCATAAGGGGTTAGTATAGCAAAACTTTGGAAAACCTTTACGGGCCATAACTCAAAAACTAAGGGCTAAAACGTTCTGAAACCTATTTATTCGGATTTAGCATCCCTTAAAGCATAAGTATGCAAGTTTTCAGCCCGCTAGCTCAAACTTAAAGTATTCGGTACAAAATCCATTTTTTCATAAGGGGTTAGTATAGCAAAACTTTGGGAAATCTTTGAGGGGCCATAACTCAAAAACTAAGGGCTAAAACGTTCTGAAACCTATTTATTCGGATTCAGCATCCCTTAAAGCATAAGTATGCAAGTTTTCAGCCCGCTAGCTCAAAGTTAAAGTATTCGGTACAAAATCCATTTTTTCATAAGGGGTTAGTATAGCAAAACTTTGGGAAATCTTTGACGGGCCATAACTCAAAAACTAAGGGCTAAAACGTTCTGAAACCTATTTATTCGGATTCAGCATCCCTTAAAGCATAAGTATGCAAGTTTTCAGCCCGCTAGCTCAAACTTAAAGTATTCGGTACAAAATCCATTTTTTCATAAGGGGTTAGTATAGCAAAACTTTGGGAAATCTTTGAGGGGCCATAACTCAAAAACTAAGGGCTAAAACGTTCTGAAACCTATTTATTCGGATTCAGCATTCCTTAAAGCATAAGTATGCAAGTTTTCAGCCCGCCAGCTCAAACTTAAAGTATTCGGTACAAAATCCATTTTTTCATAAGGGGTTAGTATAGCAAAACTTTGGGAAATCTTTGACGGGCCATAACTCAAAAACTAAGGGCTAAAACGTTCTGAAACCTATTTATTCGGATTTAGCATCCCTTAAAGCATAAGTATGCAAGTTTTCAGCCCGCTAGCTCAAACTTAAAGTATTCGGTACAAAATCCATTTTTTCATAAGGGGTTAGTATAGCAAAACTTTGGGAAATCTTTGACGGGCCATAACTCAAAAACTAAGGGCTAAAACGTTCTGAAACCTATTTATTCGGATTCAGCATCCCTTAAAGCATAAGTATACAAGTTTTCAGCCCGATAGCTCAAACTTAAAGTATTCGGTGAAAAATCCATTTTGTCATAAAGGGTTAGTATAGCAAAACTTTGGGAAATCTTTGACGGGCCATAACTCAAAAACTAAGGGCTAAAACGTTCTGAAACCTATTTATTCGGATTCAGCATCCCTTAAAGCATAAGTATACAAGTTTTCAGCCCGATAGCTCAAACTTAAAGTATTCGGTGAAAAATCCATTTTTTCATAAGGGGTTAGTATAGCAAAACTTTGGGAAATCTTTGACGGGCCATAACTCAAAAACTAAGGGCTAAAACGTTCTGAAACCTATTTATTCGGATTCAGCATCCCTTAAAGCATAAGTATGCAAGTTTTCAGCCCGCTAGCTCAAACTTAAAGTATTCGGTGAAAAATCCATTTTTTCATAAGGGGTTAGTATAGCAAAACTTTGGGAAATCTTTGACGGGCCATAACTCAAAAACTAAGGGCTAAAACGTTCTGAAACCTATTTATTCGGATTTAGCATCCCTTAAAGCATAAGTATGCAAGTTTTCAGCCCGCTAGCTCAAACTTAAAGTATTCGGTACAAAATCCATTTTTTCATAAGGGGTTAGTATAGCAAAACTTTGGGAAATCTTTGACGGGCCATAACTCAAAAACTAAGGGCTAAAACGTTCTGAAACCCATTTATTCGGATTTAGCATCCCTTAAAGCATAAGTATGCAAGTTTTCAGCCCGCTAGCTCAAACTTAAAGTATTCGGTACAAAATCCATTTTTTCATAAGGGGTTAGTATAGCAAAACTTTGGGAAATCTTTGACGGGCCATAACTCAAAAACTAAGTGCTAAAACGTTCTGAAACCTATTTATTCGGATTTAGCATCCCTTAAAACATAAGTATGCAAGTTTTCACCAGGCTAGCTCAAACTTAAAGTATTCGGTACAAAATCCATTTTTTCATAAGGGGTTAGTATAGCAAAACTTTGGGAAATCTTTGACGGGCCATAACTCAAAAACTAAGGGCTAAAACGTTCTGAAACCTATTTATTCGGATTTAGCATCCCTTAAAGCATAAGTATGCAAGTTTTCAGCCCACTAGCTCAAACTTAAAGTATTCAGTGAAAAATCCATTTTTTCATAAGGGGTTAGTATAGCAAAACTTTGGGAAATCTTTGACGGGCCATAACTCAAAAACTAAGGGCTAAAACGTTCTGAAACCTATTTATTCGGATTTAGCATCCCTTAAAGCATAAGTATACAAGTTTTCAGCCCGATAGCTCAAACTTAAAGTATTCGGTGAAAAATCCATTTTTTCATAAGGGGTTAGTATAGCAAAACTTTGGGAAATCTTTGACGGGCCATAACTCAAAAACTAAGGGCTAAAACGTTCTGAAACCTATTTATTCGGATTCAGCATCCCTTAAAGCATAAGTATGCAAGTTTTCAGCCCGCTAGCTCAAACTTAAAGTATTCGGTACAAAATCCATTTTTTCATAAGGGGTTAGTATAGCAAAACTTTGGGAAATCTTTGACGGGCCATAACTCAAAAACTAAGGGCTAAAACGTTCTGAAACCTATTTATTCGGATTCAGCATCCCTTAAAGCATAAGTATACAAGTTTTCAGCCCGATAGCTCAAACTTAAAGTATTCGGTGAAAAATCCATTTTGTCATAAAGGGTTAGTATAGCAAAACTTTGGGAAATCTTTGACGGGCCATAACTCAAAAACTAAGGGCTAAAACGTTCTGAAACCTATTTATTCGGATTCAGCATCCCTTAAAGCATAAGTATACAAGTTTTCAGCCCGATAGCTCAAACTTAAAGTATTCGGTGAAAAATCCATTTTTTCATAAGGGGTTAGTATAGCAAAACTTTGGGAAATCTTTGACGGGCCATAACTCAAAAACTAAGGGCTAAAACGTTCTGAAACCTATTTATTCGGATTCAGCATCCCTTAAAGCATAAGTATGCAAGTTTTCAGCCCGCTAGCTCAAACTTAAAGTATTCGGTGAAAAATCCATTTTTTCATAAGGGGTTAGTATAGCAAAACTTTGGGAAATCTTTGACGGGCCATAACTCAAAAACTAAGGGCTAAAACGTTCTGAAACCTATTTATTCGGATTTAGCATCCCTTAAAGCATAAGTATGCAAGTTTTCAGCCGGCTAGCTCAAACTTAAAGTATTCGGTACAAAATCCATTTTTTCATAAGGGGTTAGTATAGCAAAACTTTGGGAAATCTTTGACGGGCCATAACTCAAAAACTAAGGGCTAAAACGTTCTGAAACCCATTTATTCGGATTTAGCATCCCTTAAAGCATAAGTATGCAAGTTTTCAGCCCGCTAGCTCAAACTTAAAGTATTCGGTACAAAATCCATTTTTTCATAAGGGGTTAGTATAGCAAAACTTTGGGAAATCTTTGACGGGCCATAACTCAAAAACTAAGGGCTAAAACGTTCTGAAACCTATTTATTCGGATTTAGCATCCCTTAAAACATAAGTATGCAAGTTTTCACCAGGCTAGCTCAAACTTAAAGTATTCGGTACAAAATCCATTTTTTCATAAGGGGTTAGTATAGCAAAACTTTGGGAAATCTTTGACGGGCCATAACTCAAAAACTAAGTGCTAAAACGTTCTGAAACCTATTTATTCGGATTTAGCATCCCTTAAAACATAAGTATGCAAGTTTTCACCAGGCTAGCTCAAACTTAAAGTATTCGGTACAAAATCCATTTTTTCATAAGGGGTTAGTATAGCAAAACTTTGGGAAATCTTTGACGGGCCATAACTCAAAAACTAAGGGCTAAAACGTTCTGAAACCTATTTATTCGGATTTAGCATCCCTTAAAGCATAAGTATGCAAGTTTTCAGCCCACTAGCTCAAACTTAAAGTATTCAGTGAAAAATCCATTTTTTCATAAGGGGTTAGTATAGCAAAACTTTGGGAAATCTTTGACGGGCCATAACTCAAAAACTAAGGGCTAAAACGTTCTGAAACCTATTTATTCGGATTTAGCATCCCTTAAAGCATAAGTATGCAAGTTTTCAGCCCGCTAGCTCAAACTTAAAGTATTCGGTGAAAAATCCATTTTTTCATAAGGGGGTACCCTTTTAAAACTTTGGGAAATCTTTGACGGGCCATAACTCAAAAACTAAGGGCTAAAACGTTCTGAAACCTATTTATTCGGATTTAGCATCCCTTAAAGCATAAGTATGCAAGTTTTCAGCCCGCTAGCTCAAACTTAAAGTATTCGGTGAAAAATCCATTTTTTCATAAGGGGTTAGTATAGCAAAACTTTGGGAAATCTTTGACGGGCCATAACTCAAAAACTAAGGGCTAAAACGTTCTGAAACCTATTTATTCGGATTCAGCATCCCTTAAAGCATAAGTATGCAAGTTTTCAGCCCGCTAGCTCAAACTTAAAGTATTCGGTGAAAAATCCATTTTTTCATAAGGGGTTAGTATAGTAAAACTTTGGGAAATCTTTGACGGGCCATAACTCAAAAACTAAGGGCTAAAACGTTCTGAAACCTATTTATTCGGATTTAGCATCCCTTAAAGCATAAGTATGCAAGTTTTCAGCCCACTAGCTCAAACTTAAAGTATTCAGTGAAAAATCCATTTTTTCATAAGGGGTTAGTATAGCAAAACTTTGGGAAATCTTTGACGGGCCATAACTCAAAAACTAAGGGCTAAAACGTTCTGAAACCTATTTATTCGGATTTAGCATCCCTTAAAGCATAAGTATGCAAGTTTTCAGCCCGCTAGCTCAAACTTAAAGTATTCGGTGAAAAATCCATTTTTTCATAAGGGGGTACCCTTTTAAAACTTTGGGAAATCTTTGACGGGCCATAACTCAAAAACTAAGGGCTAAAACGTTCTGAAACCTATTTATTCGGATTTAGCATCCCTTAAAGCATAAGTATGCAAGTTTTCAGCCCACTAGCTCAAACTTAAAGTATTCAGTGAAAAATCCATTTTTTCATAAGGGGTTAGTATAGCAAAACTTTGGGAAATCTTTGACGGGCCATAACTCAAAAACTAAGGGCTAAAACGTTCTGAAACCTATTTATTCGGATTTAGCATCCCTTAAAGCATAAGTATGCAAGTTTTCAGCCCGCTAGCTCAAACTTAAAGTATTCGGTGAAAAATCCATTTTTTCATAAGGGGGTACCCTTTTAAAACTTTGGGAAATCTTTGTCGGGCCATAACTCAAAAGCTAAGGGCTAAAACGTTCTGAAACCTATTTATTCGGATTTAGCATCCCTTAAAGCATAAGTATGCAAGTTTTCAGCCCGCTAGCTCAAACTTAAAGTATTCGGTGAAAAATCCATTTTTTCATAAGGGGTTAGTATAGCCAAACTTTGGGAAATCTTTGACGGGCCATAACTCAAAAACTAAGGGCTAAAACGTTCTGAAACCTATTTATTCGGATTCAGCATCCCTTAAAGCATAAGTATGCAAGTTTTCAGCCCGATAGCTCAAACTTAAAGTATTCGGTGAAAAATCCATTTTTTCATAAGGGGTTAGTATAGCAAAACTTTGGGAAATCTTTGACGGGCCATAACTCAAAAACTAAGGCCTAAAACGTTCTGAAACCAATTTATTCGGATTTAGCATCCCTTAAAGCATAAGTATGCAAGTTTTCAGCCCGCTAGCTCAAACTTAAAGTATTCGGTGAAAAATCCATTTTTTCATAAGGGGTTAGTATAGCAAAACTTTGGGAAATCTTTGACGGGCCATAACTCAAAAACTAAGGCCTAAAACGTTCTGAAACCAATTTATTCGGATTTAGCATCCCTTAAAGCATAAGTATGCAAGTTTTCAGCCCGCTAGCTCAAACTTAAAGTATTCGGTGAAAAATCCATTTTTTCATAAGGGGGTACCCTTTTAAAACTTTGGGAAATCTTTGACGGGCCATAACTCAAAAACTAAGGGCTAAAACGTTCTGAAACCTATTTATTCGGATTTAGCATCCCTTAAAGCATAAGTATGCAAGTTTTCAGCCCACTAGCTCAAACTTAAAGTATTCAGTGAAAAATCCATTTTTTCATAAGGGGTTAGTATAGCAAAACTTTGGGAAATCTTTGACGGGCCATAACTCAAAAACTAAGGGCTAAAACGTTCTGAAACCTATTTATTCGGATTTAGCATCCCTTAAAGCATAAGTATGCAAGTTTTCAGCCCGCTAGCTCAAACTTAAAGTATTCGGTGAAAAATCCATTTTTTCATAAGGGGGTACCCTTTTAAAACTTTGGGAAATCTTTGACGGGCCATAACTCAAAAACTAAGGGCTAAAACGTTCTGAAACCTATTTATTCGGATTTAGCATCCCTTAAAGCATAAGTATGCAAGTTTTCAGCCCGCTAGCTCAAAGTTAAAGTATTCGGTGAAAAATCCATTTTTTCATAAGGGGTTAGTATAGCAAAACTTTGGGAAATCTTTGACGGGCCATAACTCAAAAACTAAGTGCTAAAACGTTCTGAAACCTATTTATTCGGATTTAGCATCCCTTAAAGCATAAGTATGCAAGTTTTCAGCCCGCTAGCTCAAACTTAAAGTATTCGGTGAAAAATCCATTTTTTCATAAGGGGTTAGTATAGCAAAACTTTGGGAAATCTTTGTCGGGCCATAACTCAAAAACTAAGGGCTAAAACGTTCTGAAACCTATTTATTCGGATTTAGCATCCCTTAAAGCATAAGTATGCAAGTTTTCAGCCCGCTAGCTCAAACTTAAAGTATTCGGTGAAAAATCCATTTTTTCATAAGGGGGTACCCTTTTAAAACTTTGGGAAATCTTTGACGGGCCATAACTCAAAAACTAAGGGCTAAAACGTTCTGAAACCTATTTATTCGGATTTAGCATCCCTTAAAGCATAAGTATGCAAGTTTTCAGCCCGCTAGCTCAAACTTAAAGTATTCGGTGAAAAATCCATTTTTTCATAAGGGGTTAGTATAGCAAAACTTTGGGAAATCTTTGACGGGCCATAACTCAAAAACTAAGTGCTAAAACGTTCTGAAACCTATTTATTCGGATTTAGCATCCCTTAAAGCATAAGTATGCAAGTTTTCAGCCCGCTAGCTCAAACTTAAAGTATTCGGTGAAAAATCCATTTTTTCATAAGGGGTTAGTATAGCAAAACTTTAGGAAATCTTTGACGGGCCATAACTCAAAAACTAAGGGCTAAAACGTTCTGAAACCTATTTATTCGGATTTAGCATCCCTTAAAGCATAAGTATGCAAGTTTTCAGCCCGCTAGCTCAAAGTTAAAGTATTCGGTGAAAAATCCATTTTTTCATAAGGGGTTAGTATAGCAAAACTTTGGGAAATCTTTGACGGGCCATAACTCAAAAACTAAGGGCTAAAACGTTCTGAAACCTATTTATTCGGATTTAGCATCCCTTAAAGCATAAGTATGCAAGTTTTCAGCCCGCTAGCTCAAAGTTAAAGTATTCGGTGAAAAATCCATTTTTTCATAAGGGGTTAGTATAGCAAAACTTTGGGAAATCTTTGACGGGCCATAACTCAAAAACTAAGGGCTAAAACGTTCTGAAACCTATTTATTCGGATTTAGCATCCCTTAAAGCATAAGTATGCAAGTTTTCAGCCCGCTAGCTCAAACTTAAAGTATTCGGTACAAAATCCATTTTTTCATAAGGGGTTAGTATAGCAAAACTTTGGGAAATCTTTGACGGGCCATAACTCAAAAACTAAGGGCTAAAACGTTCTGAAACCTATTTATTCGGATTCAGCATCCCTTAAAGCATAAGTATGCAAGTTTTCAGCCCGCTAGCTCAAAGTTAAAGTATTCGGTACAAAATCCATTTTTTCATAAGGGGTTAGTATAGCAAAACTTTGGGAAATCTTTGACGGGCCATAACTCAAAAACTAAGGGCTAAAACGTTCTGAAACCTATTTATTCGGATTCAGCATCCCTTAAAGCATAAGTATGCAAGTTTTCAGCCCGCTAGCTCAAAGTTAAAGTATTCGGTTCAAAATCCATTTTTTCATAAGGGGTTAGTATAGCAAAACTTTGGGAAATCTTTGACGGGCCATAACTCAAAAACTAAGGGCTAAAACGTTCTGAAACCTATTTATTCGGATTCAGCATCCCTTAAAGCATAAGTATGCAAGTTTTCAGCCCGCTAGCTCAAAGTTAAAGTATTCGGTACAAAATCCATTTTTTCATAAGGGGTTAGTATAGCAAAACTTTGGGAAATCTTTGACGGGCCATAACTCAAAAACTAAGGGCTAAAACGTTCTGAAACCTATTTATTCGGATTCAGCATCCCTTAAAGCATAAGTATGCAAGTTTTCAGCCCGCTAGCTCAAACTTAAAGTATTCGGTGAAAAATCCATTTTTTCATAAGGGGGTACCCTGTTAAAACTTTGGGAAATCTTTGACGGGCCATAACTCAAAAACTAAGGGCTAAAACGTTCTGAAACCAATTTATTCGGATTTAGCATCCCTTAAAGCATAAGTATGCAAGTTTTCAGCCCGCTAGCTCAAACTTAAAGTATTCGGTGAAAAATCCATTTTTTCATAAGGCGGTACCCTTTTAAAACTTTGGGAAATCTTTGACGGGCCATAACTCAAAAACTAAGGGCTAAAACGTTCTGAAACCTATTTATTCGGATTTAGCATCCCTTAAAGCATAAGTATGCAAGTTTTCAGCCCGCTAGCTCAAACTTAAAGTATTCGGTGAAAAATCCATTTTTTCATAAGGGGGTACCCTTTTAAAACTTTGGGAAATCTTTGACGGGCCATAACTCAAAAACTAAGTGCTAAAACGTTCTGAAACCTATTTATTCGGATTCAGCATCCCTTAAAGCATAAGTATACAAGTTTTCAGCCCGCTACCTCAAACTTAAAGTATTCGGTACAAAATCCATTTTTTCATAAGGGGTTAGTATAGCAAAACTTTGGGAAATCTTTGACGGGCCATAACTCAAAAACTAAGGGCTAAAACGTTCTGAAACCTATTTATTCGGATTCAGCATCCCTTAAAGCATAAGTATGCAAGTTTTCAGCCCGCTAGCTCAAAGTTAAAGTATTCGGTACAAAATCCATTTTTTCATAAGGGGTTAGTATAGCAAAACTTTGGGAAATCTTTGACGGGCCATAACTCAAAAACTAAGGGCTAAAACGTTCTGAAACCTATTTATTCGGATTCAGCATCCCTTAAAGCATAAGTATGCAAGTTTTCAGCCCGCTAGCTCAAACTTAAAGTATTCGGTGAAAAATCCATTTTTTCATAAGGGGGTACCCTGTTAAAACTTTGGGAAATCTTTGACGGGCCATAACTCAAAAACTAAGGGCTAAAACGTTCTGAAACCAATTTATTCGGATTTAGCATCCCTTAAAGCATAAGTATGCAAGTTTTCAGCCCGCTAGCTCAAACTTAAAGTATTCGGTGAAAAATCCATTTTTTCATAAGGGGGTACCCTTTTAAAACTTTGGGAAATCTTTGACGGGCCATAACTCAAAAACTAAGGGCTAAAACGTTCTGAAACCTATTTATTCGGATTTAGCATCCCTTAAAGCATAAGTATGCAAGTTTTCAGCCCGCTAGCTCAAACTTAAAGTATTCGGTGAAAAATCCATTTTTTCATAAGGGGGTACCCTTTTAAAACTTTGGGAAATCTTTGACGGGCCATAACTCAAAAACTAAGTGCTAAAACGTTCTGAAACCTATTTATTCGGATTCAGCATCCCTTAAAGCATAAGTATACAAGTTTTCAGCCCGCTACCTCAAACTTAAAGTATTCGGTACAAAATCCATTTTTTCATAAGGGGTTAGTATAGCAAAACTTTGGGAAATCTTTGACGGGCCATAACTCAAAAACTAAGGGCTAAAACGTTCTGAAACCTATTTATTCGGATTTAGCATCCCTTAAAGCATAAGTATGCAAGTTTTCAGCCCGGTAGCTCAAACTTAAAGTATTCGGTGAAAAATCCATTTTTTCATAAGGGGTTAGTATAGCAAAACTTTGGGAAATCTTTGACGGGCCATAACTCAAAAACTAAGGGCTAAAACGTTCTGAAACCTATTTATTCGGATTCAGCATCCCTTAAAGCATAAGTATACAAGTTTTCAACCCGCTAGCTCAAACTTAAAGTATTCGGTACAAAATCCATTTTTTCATAAGGGGTTAGTATAGCAAAACTTTGGGAAATCTTTGACGGGCCATAACTCAAAAACTAAGTGCTAAAACGTTCTGAAACCTATTTATTCGGATTTAGCATCCCTTAAAGCATAAGTATGCAAGTTTTCAGCCCGCTAGCTCAAACTTAAAGTATTCGGTGAAAAATCCATTTTTTCATAAGGGGTTAGTATAGCAAAACTTTAGGAAATCTTTGACGGGCCATAACTCAAAAACTAAGGGCTAAAACGTTCTGAAACCTATTTATTCGGATTTAGCATCCCTTAAAGCATAAGTATGCAAGTTTTCAGCCCGCTAGCTCAAACTTAAAGTATTCGGTACAAAATCCACTTTTTCATAAGGGGTTAGTATACCAAAACTTTGGGAAATCTTTGACGGGCCATAACTCAAAAACTAAGGGCTAAAACGTTCTGAAACCTATTTACTCGGATTCAGCATCCCTTAAAGCATAAGTATGCAAGTTTTCAGCCCGCTAGCTCAAAGTTAAAGTATTCGGTACAAAATCCATTTTTTCATAAGGGGTTAGTATAGCAAAACTTTGGGAAATCTTTGACGGGCCATAACTCAAAAACTAAGGGCTAAAACGTTCTGAAACCTATTTATTCGGATTCAGCATCCCTTAAAGCATAAGTATACAAGTTTTCAGCCCGCTAGCTCAAACTTAAAGTATTCGGTACAAAATCCATTTTTTCATAAGGGGTTAGTATAGCAAAACTTTGGGAAATCTTTGACGGGCCATAACTCAAAAACTAAGGGCTAAAACGTTCTGAAACCTATTTATTCGGATTTAGCATCCCTTAAAGCATAAGTATGCAAGTTTTCAGCCCGGTAGCTCAAACTTAAAGTATTCGGTGAAAAATCCATTTTTTCATAAGGGGGTACCCTTTTAAAACTTTGGGAAATCTTTGACGGGCCATAACTCAAAAACTAAGGGCTAAAACGTTCTGAAACCTATTTATTCGGATTTAGCATCCCTTAAAGCATAAGTATGCAAGTTTTCAGCCCGCTAGCTCAAAGTTAAAGTATTCGGTGAAAAATCCATTTTTTCATAAGGGGTTAGTATAGCAAAACTTTGGGAAATCTTTGACGGGCCATAACTCAAAAACTAAGGGCTAAAACGTTCTGAAACCTATTTATTCGGATTCAGCATCCCTTAAAGCATAAGTATACAAGTTTTCAGCCCGCTAGCTCAAAGTTAAAGTATTCGGTACAAAATCCATTTTTTCATAAGGGGTTAGTATAGCAAAACTTTGGGAAATCTTTGACGGGCCATAACTCAAAAACTAAGGGCTAAAACGTTCTGAAACCTATTTATTCGGATTCAGCATCCCTTAAAGCATAAGTATGCAAGTTTTCAGCCCGCTAGCTCAAAGTTAAAGTATTCGGTACAAAATCCATTTTTTCATAAGGGGTTAGTATAGCAAAACTTTGGGAAATCTTTGACGGGCCATAACTCAAAAACTAAGGGCTAAAACGTTCTGAAACCTATTTATTCGGATTCAGCATCCCTTAAAGCATAAGTATGCAAGTTTTCAGCCCGATAGCTCAAACTTAAAGTATTCGGTGAAAAATCCATTTTTTCATAAGGGGTTAGTATAGCAAAACTTTGGGAAATCTTTGACGGGCCATAACTCAAAAACTAAGGGCTAAAACGTTCTGAAACCAATTTATTCGGATTTAGCATCCCTTAAAGCATAAGTATGCAAGTTTTCAGCCCGCTAGCTCAAACTTAAAGTATTCGGTACAAAATCCATTTTTTCATAAGGGGTTAGTATAGCAAAACTTTGGGAAATCTTTGACGGGCCATAACTCAAAAACTAAGGGCTAAAACGTTCTGAAACCTATTTATTCGGATTTAGCATCCCTTAAAGCATAAGTATGCAAGTTTTCAACCCGGTAGCTCAAACTTAAAGTATTCGGTGAAAAATCCATTTTTTCATAAGGGGTTAGTATAGCAAAACTTTGGGAAATCTTTGACGGGCCATAACTCAAAAACTAAGGGCTAAAACGTTCTGAAACCTATTTATTCGGATTTAGCATCCCTTAAAGCATAAGTATGCAAGTTTTCAGCCCGCTAGCTCAAAGTTAAAGTATTCGGTGAAAAATCCATTTTTTCATAAGGGGTTAGTATAGCAAAACTTTGGGAAATCTTTGACGGGCCATAACTCAAAAACTAAGGGCTAAAACGTTCTGAAACCTATTTATTCGGATTTAGCATCCCTTAAAGCATAAGTATGCAAGTTTTCAGCCCGCTAGCTCAAACTTAAAGTATTCGGTGAAAAATCCATTTTTTCATAAGGGGGTACCCTTTTAAAACTTTGGGAAATCTTTGACGGGCCATAACTCAAAAACTAAGGGCTAAAACGTTCTGAAACCTATTTATTCGGATTCAGCATCCCTTAAAGCATAAGTATACAAGTTTTCAGCCCGCTAGCTCAAACTTAAAGTATTCGGTGAAAAATCCATTTTTTCATAAGGGGTTAGTATAGCAAAACTTTAGGAAATCTTTGACGGGCCATAACTCAAAAACTAAGGGCTAAAACGTTCTGAAACCTATTTATTCGGATTTAGCATCCCTTAAAGCATAAGTATGCAAGTTTTCAGCCCGCTAGCTCAAACTTAAAGTATTCGGTACAAAATCCATTTTTTCATAAGGGGTTAGTATAGCAAAACTTTGGGAAATCTTTGACGGGCCATAACTCAAAAACTAAGGGCTAAAACGTTCTGAAACCCATTTATTCGGATTTAGCATCCCTTAAAGCATAAGTATGCAAGTTTTCAGCCCGCTAGCTCAAACTTAAAGTATTCGGTGAAAAATCCATTTTTTCATAAGGGGGTACCCCTTTAAAACTTTGGGAAATCTTTGTCGGGCCATAACTCAAAAACTAAGTGCTAAAACGTTCTGAAACCTATTTATTCGGATTTAGCATCCCTTAAAGCATAAGTATGCAAGTTTTCAGCCCGCTAGCTCAAACTTAAAGTATTCTGTGAAAAATCCATTTTTTCATAAGGGGTTAGTATAGCAAAACTTTAGGAAATCCTTGACGGGCCATAACTCAAAAACTAAGGGCTAAAACGTTCTGAAACCTATTTATTCGGATTTAGCATCCCTTAAAGCATAAGTATGCAAGTTTTCAGCCCGCTAGCTCAAACTTAAAGTATTCGGTACAAAATCCATTTTTTCATAAGGGGTTAGTATAGCAAAACTTTGGGAAATCTTTGACGGGCCATAACTCAAAAACTAAGGGCTAAAACGTTCTGAAACCTATTTATTCGGATTCAGCATCCCTTAAAGCATAAGTATGCAAGTTTTCAGCCCGCTAGCTCAAAGTTAAAGTATTCGGTACAAAATCCATTTTTTCATAAGGGGTTAGTATAGCAAAACTTTGGGAAATCTTTGACGGGCCATAACTCAAAAACTAAGGGCTGAAACGTTCTGAAACCTATTTATTCGGATTCAGCATCCCTTAAAGCATAAGTATGCAAGTTTTCAGCCCGATAGCTCAAACTTAAAGTATTCGGTGAAAAATCCATTTTTTCATAAGGGGTTAGTATAGCAAAACTTTGGGAAATCTTTGACGGGCCATAACTCAAAAACTAAGGGCTAAAACGTTCTGAAACCAATTTATTCGGATTTAGCATCCCTTAAAGCATAAGTATGCAAGTTTTCAGCCCGCTAGCTCAAATTTAAAGTATTCGGTGAAAAATCCATTTTTTCATAAGGGGGTACCCTTTTAAAACTTTGGGAAATCTTTGACGGGCCATAACTCAAAAACTAAGGGCTAAAACGTTCTGAAACCCATTTATTCGGATTTAGCATCCCTTAAAGCATAAGTATGCAAGTTTTCAGCCCGCTAGCTCAAACTTAAAGTATTCGGTGAAAAATCCATTTTTTCATAAGGGGGTACCCTTTTAAAACTTTGGGAAATCTTTGACGGGCCATAACTCAAAAACTAAGGGCTAAAACGTTCTGAAACCTATTTATTCGGATTCAGCATCCCTTAAAGCATAAGTATACAAGTTTTCAGCCCGCTAGCTCAAACTTAAAGTATTCGGTACAAAATCCATTTTTTCATAAGGGGTTAGTATAGCAAAACTTTGGGAAATCTTTGACGGGCCATAACTCAAAAACTAAGGGCTAAAACGTTCTGAAACCTATTTATTCGGATTTAGCATCCCTTAAAGCATAAGTATGCAAGTTTTCAGCCCGGTAGCTCAAACTTAAAGTATTCGGTGAAAAATCCATTTTTTCATAAGGGGTTAGTATAGCAAAACTTTGGGAAATCTTTGACGGGCCATAACTCAAAAACTAAGGGCTAAAACGTTCTGAAACCTATTTATTCGGATTCAGCATCCCTTAAAGCATAAGTATGCAAGTTTTCAGCCCGCTAGCTCAAACTTAAAGTATTCGGTGAAAAATCCATTTTTTCATAAGGGGGTACCCTTTTAAAACTTTGGGAAATCTTTGACGGGCCATAACTCAAAAACTAAGGGCTAAAACGTTCTGAAACCTATTTATTCGGATTCAGCATCCCTTAAAGCATAAGTATACAAGTTTTCAGCCCGGTAGCTCAAACTTAAAGTATTCGGTGAAAAATCCATTTTTTCATAAGGGGTTAGTATAGCAAAACTTTGGGAAATCTTTGACGGGCCATAACTCAAAAACTAAGGGCTAAAACGTTCTGAAACCTATTTATTCGGATTTAGCATCCCTTAAAGCATAAGTATGCAAGTTTTCAGCCCGCTAGCTCAAACTTAAAGTATTCGGTGAAAAATCCATTTTTTCATAAGGGGGTACCCTTTTAAAACTTTGGGAAATCTTTGTCGGGCCATAACTCAAAAACTAAGGGCTAAAACGTTCTGAAACCTATTTATTCGGATTTAGCATCCCTTAAAGCATAAGTATGAAAGTTTTCACCCCGCTAGCTCAAACTTAAAGTATTCGGTACAAAATCCATTTTTTCATAAGGGGTTAGTATAGCAAAACTTTGGGAAATTTTTGACGGGCCATAACTCAAAAACTAAGGGCTAAAACGTTCTGAAACCTATTTATTCGGATTCAGCATCCCTTAAAGCATAAGTATGCAAGTTTTCAGCCCGCTAGCTCAAACTTAAAGTATTCGGTACAAAATCCATTTTTTCATAAGGGGTTAGTATAGCAAAACTTTGGGAAATCTTTGACGGGCCATAACTCAAAAACTAAGGGCTAAAACGTTCTGAAACCTATTTATTCGGATTTAGCATCCCTTAAAGCATAAGTATGCAAGTTTTCAGCCCGCTAGCTCAAACTTAAAGTATTCGGTGAAAAACCCATTTTTTAATAAGGGGGTACCCTTTTAAAACTTTGGTAAATCTTTGTCGGGCCATAACTCAAAAACTAAGTGCTAAAACGTTCTGAAACCTATTTATTCGGATTTAGCATCCCTTAAAGCATAAGTATACAAGTTTTCAGCCCGATAGCTCAAACTTAAAGTATTCGGTGAAAAATCCATTTTTTCATAAGGGGTTAGTATAGCAAAACTTTGGGAAATCTTTGACGGGCCATAACTCAAATACTAAGGGCTAAAACGTTCTGAAACCTATTTATTCGGATTCAGCATCCCTTAAAGCATAAGTATGCAAGTTTTCAGCCCGCTAGCTCAAAGTTAAAGTATTCGGTACAAAATCCATTTTTTCATAAGGGGTTAGTATAGCAAAACTTTGGGAAATCTTTGACGGGCCATAACTCAAAAACTAAGGGCTAAAACGTTCTGAAACCTATTTATTCGGATTTAGCATCCCTTAAAGCATAAGTATGCAAGTTTTCAGCCCGCTAGCTCAAACTTAAAGTATTCGGTGAAAAATCCATTTTTTCATAAGGGGTTAGTATAGCAAAACTTTGGGAAATCTTTGACGGGCCATAACTCAAATACTAAGGGCTAAAACGTTCTGAAACCTATTTATTCGGATTCAGCATCCCTTAAAGCATAAGTATGCAAGTTTTCAGCCCGCTAGCTCAAAGTTAAAGTATTCGGTACAAAATCCATTTTTTCATAAGGGGTTAGTATAGCAAAACTTTGGGAAATCTTTGACGGGCCATAACTCAAAAACTAAGGGCTAAAACGTTCTGAAACCTATTTATTCGGATTTAGCATCCCTTAAAGCATAAGTATGCAAGTTTTCAGCCCGCTAGCTCAAACTTAAAGTATTCGGTGAAAAATCCATTTTTTCATAAGGGGTTAGTATAGCAAAACTTTGGGAAATCTTTGACGGGTCATAACTCAAAAACTAAGGGCTAAAACGTTCTGAAACCTATTTATTCAGATTCAGCATCCCTTAAAGCATAAGTATGCAAGTTTTCAGCCCGCTAGCTCAAACTTAAAGTATTCGGTGAAAAATCCATTTTTTCATAAGGGGTTAGTATAGCAAAACTTTGGGAAATCTTTGACGGGCCATAACTCAAAAACTAAGGCCTAAAACGTTCTGAAACCTATTTATTCGGATTTAGCATCCCTTAAAGCATAAGTATGCAAGTTTTCAGCCCGCTAGCTCAAACTTAAAGTATTCGGTGAAAAATCCATTTTTTAATAAGGGGTACCCTTTTAAAACTTTGGTAAATCTTTGTCGGGCCATAACTCAAAAACTAAGTGCTAAAACGTTCTGAAACCTATTTATTCGGATTTAGCATCCCTTAAAGCCTAAGTATGCAAGTTTTCAGCCCGCTAGCTCAAACTTAAAGTATTCGGTACAAAATCCATTTTTTCATAAGGGGTTAGTATAGCAAAACTTTGGGAAATCTTTGACCGGCCATAACTCAAAAACTAAGGGCTAAAACGTTCTGAAACCTATTTATTCGGATTCAGCATCCCTTAAAGCATAAGTATGCAAGTTTTCAGCCCGCTAGCTCAAACTTAAAGTATTCGGTACAAAATCCATTTTTTCATAAGGGGTTAGTATAGCAAAACTTTGGGAAATCTTTGACGGGCCATAACTCAAAAACTAAGGGCTAAAACGTTCTGAAACCTATTTATTCGGATTCAGAATCCCTTAAAGCATAAGTATACAAGTTTTCAGCGCGATAGCTCAAACTTAAAGTATTCGGTGAAAAATCCATTTTTTCATAAGGGGTTAGTATAGCAAAACTTTGGGAAATCTTTGACGGGCCATAACTCAAAAACTAAGGACTAAAACGTTCTGAAACCTATTTATTCGGATTCAGCATCCCTTAAAGCATAAGTATGCAAGTTTTCAGCCCGCTAGCTCAAAGTTAAAGTATTCGGTACAAAATCCATTTTTCCATAAGGGGTTAGTATAGCAAAACTTTGGGAAATCTTTGACGGGCCATAACTCAAAAACTAAGGGCTAAAACGTTCTGAAACCTATTTATTCGGATTTAGCATCCCTTAAAGCATAAGTATGCAAGTTTTCAGCCCGCTAGCTCAAACTTAAAGTATTCGGTGAAAAATCCATTTTTTCATAAGGGGTTAGTATAGCAAAACTTTGGGAAATCTTTGACGGGCCATAACTCAAAAACTAAGGGCTAAAACGTTCTGAAACCTATTTATTCGGATTTAGCATCCCTTAAAGCATAAGTATGCAAGTTTTCAGCCCGCTAGCTCAAACTTAAAGTATTCGGTGAAAAATCCATTTTTTCATAAGGGGTTAGTATAGCAAAACTTTGGGAAATCTTTGACGGGCCATAACTCAAAAACTAAGGGCTAAAACGTTCTGAAACCTATTTATTCGGATTTAGCATCCCTTAAAGCATAAGTATGCAAGTTTTCAGCCCGCTAACTCAAACTTAAAGTATTCGGTGAAAAATCCATTTTTTCATAAGGGGTTAGTATAGCAAAACTTTGGGAAATCTTTGACGGGCCATAACTCAAAAACTAAGGGCTAAAACGTTCTGAAACCTATTTATTCGGATTCAGCATCCCTTAAAGCATAAGTATACAAGTTTTCAGCCCGATAGCTCAAACTTAAAGTATTCGGTGAAAAATCCATTTTTTCATAAGGGGTTAGTATAGCAAAACTTTGGGAAATCTTTGTCGGGCCATAACTCAAAAACTAAGGGCTAAAACGTTCTGAAACCTATTTATTCGGATTTAGCATCCCTTAAAGCATAAGTATGCAAGTTTTCAGCCCGCTAGCTCAAACTTAAAGTATTCGGTGAAAAATCCATTTTTTCATAAGGGGTTAGTATAGCAAAACTTTGGGAAATCTTTGTCGGGCCATAACTCAAAAACTAAGTGCTAAAACGTTCTGAAACCTATTTATTCGGATTTAGCAACCCTTAAAGCATAAGTATGCAAGTTTTCAGCCCGCTAGCTCAAACTTAAAGTATTCGGTGAAAAATCCATTTTTTCATAAGGGGTTAGTATAGCAAAACTTTGGGAAATCTTTGACGGGCCATAACTCAAAAACTAAGGCCTAAAACGTTCTGAAACCTATTTATTCGGATTTAGCATCCATTAAAGCATATGTATGCAAGTTTTCAGCCCGCTAGCTCAAACTTAAAGTATTCGGTGAAAAATCCATTTTTTCATAAGTATAGCAAAACTTTGGGAAATCTTTGACGGGCCATAACTCAAAAACTAAGTGCTAAAACGTTCTGAAACCTATTTATTCGGATTTAGCATCCCTTAAAGCATAAGTATGCAAGTTTTCAGCCCGCTAGCTCAAACTTAAAGTATTCGGTACAAAATCCATTTTTTCATAAGGGGGTACCCTTTTAAAACTTTGGGAAATCTTTGTCGGGCCATAACTCAAAAACTAAGGGCTAAAACGTTCTGAAACCTATTTATTCGGATTTAGCATCCCTTAAAGCATAAGTATGCAAGTTTTCAGCCCGCTAGCTCAAACTTAAAGTATTCGGTGAAAAATCCATTTTTTCATAAGGGGTTAGTATAGCAAAACTTTGGGAAATCTTTGTCGGGCCATAACTCAAAAACTAAGTGCTAAAACGTTCTGAAACCTATTTATTCGGATTTAGCAACCCTTAAAGCATAAGTATGCAAGTTTTCAGCCCGCTAGCTCAAACTTAAAGTATTCGGTGAAAAATCCATTTTTTCATAAGGGGTTAGTATAGCAAAACTTTGGGAAATCTTTGACGGGCCATAACTCAAAAACTAAGGCCTAAAACGTTCTGAAACCTATTTATTCGGATTTAGCATCCCTTAAAGCATAAGTATGCAAGTTTTCAGCCCGCTAGCTCAAACTTAAAGTATTCGGTGAAAAATCCATTTTTTCATAAGGGGTTAGTATAGCAAAACTTTGGGAAATCTTTGACGGGCCATAACTCAAAAACTAAGTGCTAAAACGTTCTGAAACCTATTTATTCGGATTTAGCATCCCTTAAAGCATAAGTATGCAAGTTTTCAGCCCGCCAGCTCAAACTTAAAGTATTCGGTACAAAATCCATTTTTTCATAAGGGGGTACCCTTTTAAAACTTTGGGAAATCTTTGACGGGCCATAACTCAAAAACTAAGGGCTAAAACGTTCTGAAACCTATTTATTCGGATTTAGCATCCCTTAAAGCATAAGTATGCAAGTTTTCAGCCCGCTAGCTCAAACTTAAAGTATTCGGTACAAAATCCATTTTTTCATAAGGGGTTAGTATAGCAAAACTTTGGGAAATTTTTGACGGGCCATAACTCAAAAACTAAGTGCTAAAACGTTCTGAAACCTATTTATTCGGATTTAGCATCCCTTAAAGCATAAGTATGCAAGTTTTCAGCCCGCTAGCTCAAACTTAAAGTATTCGGTACAAAATCCATTTTTTCATAAGGGGTTAGTATAGCAAAACTTTGGGAAATCTTTGTCGGGCCATAACTCAAAAACTAAGTGCTAAAACGTTCTGAAACCTATTTATTCGGATTTAGCATCCCTTAAAGCATAAGTATGCAAGTTTTCAGCCCGCTAGCTCAAACTTAAAGTATTCGGTGAAAAATCCATTTTTTCATAAGGGGTTAGTATAGCAAAACTTTGGGAAATCTTTGACGGGCCATAACTCAAAAACTAAGTGCTAAAACGTTCTGAAACCTATTTATTCGGATTTAGCATCCCTTAAAGCATAAGTATGCAAATTTTCAGCCCGCTAGCTCAAACTTAAAGTATTCGGTACAAAATCCATTTTTTCATAAGGGGGTACCCTTTAAAAACTTTGGGAAATCTTTGGGAAAGCATAAGTATGCAAGTTTTCAGCCCGCTAGCTCAAACTTAAAGTATTCGGTACAAAATCCATTTTTTCATAAGGGGGTACCCTTTTAAAACTTTGGGAAATCTTTGACGGGCCATAACTCAAAAACTAAGGCCTAAAACGTTCTGAAACCTATTTATTCGGATTTAGCATCCCTTAAAGCATAAGTATGCAAGTTTTCAGCCCGCTAGCTCAAACTTAAAGTATTCGGTGAAAAATCCATTTTTTCATAAGGGGTTAGTATAGCAAAACTTTGGGAAATCTTTGACGGGCCATAACTCAAAAACTAAGGCCTAAAACGTTCTGAAACCTATTTATTCGGATTTAGCATCCCTTAAAGCATAAGTATGCAAGTTTTCAGCCCGCTAGCTCAAACTTAAAGTATTCGGTACAAAATCCATTTTTTCATAAGGGGGTACCCTTTTAAAACTTTGGGAAATCTTTGACGGGCCATAACTCAAAAACTAAGGGCTAAAACGTTCTGAAACCTATTTATTCGGATTTAGCATCCCTTAAAGCATAAGTATGCAAGTTTTCAGCCCGCTAGCTCAAACTTAAAGTATTCGGTGAAAAATCCATTTTTTCATAAGGGGTTAGTATAGCAAAACTTTGGGAAATCTTTGACGGGCCATAACTCAAAAACTAAGTGCTAAAACGTTCTGAAACCTATTTATTCGGATTTAGCATCCCTTAAAGCATAAGTATGCAAGTTTTCAGCCCGCTAGCTCAAACTTAAAGTATTCGGTGAAAAATCCATTTTTTCATATGGGGTTAGTATAGCAAAACTTTGGGAAATCTTTGTCGGGCCATAACTCAAAAACTAAGTGCTAAAACGTTCTGAAACCTATTTATTCGGATTTAGCAACCCTTAAAGCATAAGTATGCAAGTTTTCAGCCCGCTAGCTCAAACTTAAAGTATTCGGTGAAAAATCCATTTTTTCATAAGGGGTTAGTATAGCAAAACTTTGGGAAATCTTTGACGGGCCATAACTCAAAAACTAAGGCCTAAAACGTTCTGAAACCTATTTATTCGGATTTAGCATCCCTTAAAGCATAAGTATGCAAGTTTTCAGCCCGCTAGCTCAAACTTAAAGTATTCGGTGAAAAATCCATTTTTTCATAAGGGGTTAGTATAGCAAAACTTTGGGAAATCTTTGACGGGCCATAACTCAAAAACTAAGTGCTAAAACGTTCTGAAACCTATTTATTCGGATTTAGCATCCCTTAAAGCATAAGTATGCAAGTTTTCAGCCCGCTAGCTGAAACTTAAAGTATTCGGTACAAAATCCATTTTTTCATAAGGGGGTACCCTTTTAAAACTTTGGGAAATCTTTGTCGGGCCATAACTCAAAAACTAAGGGCTAAAACGTTCTGAAACCTATTTATTCGGATTTAGCATCCCTTAAAGCATAAGTATGCAAGTTTTCAGCCCGCTAGCTCAAACTTAAAGTATTCGGTACAAAATCCATTTTTTCATAAGGGGGTACCCTTTTAAAACTTTGGGAAATCTTTGACGGGCCATAACTCAAAAACTAAGGGCTAAAACGTTCTGAAACCTATTTATTCGGATTTAGCATCCCTTAAAGCATAAGTATGCAAGTTTTCAGCCCGCTAGCTCAAACTTAAAGTATTCGGTACAAAATCCATTTTTTCATAAGGGGTTAGTATAGCAAAACTTTGGGAAATCTTTGACGGGCCATAACTCAAAAACTAAGTGCTAAAACGTTCTGAAACCTATTTATTCGGATTTAGCATCCCTTAAAGCATAAGTATGCAAGTTTTCAGCCCGCTAGCTCAAACTTAAAGTATTCGGTACAAAATCCATTTTTTCATAAGGGGTTAGTATAGCAAAACTTTGGGAAATCTTTGTCGGGCCATAACTCAAAAACTAAGTGCTAAAACGTTCTGAAACCTATTTATTCGGATTTAGCATCCCTTAAAGCATAAGTATGCAAGTTTTCAGCCCGCTAGCTCAAACTTAAAGTATTCGGTGAAAAATCCATTTTTTCATAAGGGGTTAGTATAGCAAAACTTTGGGAAATCTTTGACGGGCCATAACTCAAAAACTAAGTGCTAAAACGTTCTGAAACCTATTTATTCGGATTTAGCATCCCTTAAAGCATAAGTATGCAAATTTTCAGCCCGCTAGCTCAAACTTAAAGTATTCGGTACAAAATCCATTTTTTCATAAGGGGGTACCCTTTAAAAACTTTGGGAAATCTTTGACGGGCCACAACTCAAAAACTAAGGGCTAAAACGTTCTGAAACCTATTTATTCGGATTTAGCATCCCTTAAAGCATAAGTATGCAAGTTTTCAGCCCGCTAGCTCAAACTTAAAGTATTCGGTACAAAATCCATTTTTTCATTAGGGGGTACCCTTTTAAAACTTTGGGAAATCTTTGACGGGCCATAACTCAAAAACTAAGGCCTAAAACGTTCTGAAACCTATTTATTCGGATTTAGCATCCCTTAAAGCATAAGTATGCAAGTTTTCAGCCCGCTAGCTCAAACTTAAAGTATTCGGTGAAAAATCCATTTTTTCATAAGGGGTTAGTATAGCAAAACTTTGGGAAATCTTTGACGGGCCATAACTCAAAAACTAAGGGCTAAAATGTTCTGAAACCTATTTATTCGGATTTAGCATCCCTTAAAGCATAAGTATGCAAGTTTTCAGCCCGCTAGCTCAAACTTAAAGTATTCGGTGAAAAATCCATTTTTTCATAAGGGGTTAGTATAGCAAAACTTTGGGAAATCTTTGACGGGCCATAACTCAAAAACTAAGGGCTAAAACGTTCTGAAACCTATTTATTCGGATTTAGCATCCCTTAAAGCATAAGTATGCAAGTTTTCAGCCCGCTATCTCAAACTTAAAGTATTCGGTGAAAAATCCATTTTTTCATAAGGGGTTAGTATAGCAAAACTTTGGGAAATCTTTGACGGGCCATAACTCAAAAACTAAGGGCTAAAACGTTCTGAAACCTATTTATTCGGATTCAGAATCCCTTAAAGCATAAGTATACAAGTTTTCAGCCCGATAGCTCAAACTTAAAGTATTCGGTGAAAAATCCATTTTTTCATAAGGGGTTAGTATAGCAAAACTTTGGGAAATCTTTGACGGGCCATAACTCAAAAACTAAGGACTAAAACGTTCTGAAACCTATTTATTCGGATTCAGCATCCCTTAAAGCATAAGTATGCAAGTTTTCAGCCCGCTAGCTCAAAGTTAAAGTATTCGGTACAAAATCCATTTTTCCATAAGGGGTTAGTATAGCAAAACTTTGGGAAATATTTGACGGGCCATAACTCAAAAACTAAGGGCTAAAACGTTCTGAAACCTATTTATTCGGATTTAGCATCCCTTAAAGCATAAGTATGCAAGTTTTCAGCCCGCTAGCTCAAACTTAAAGTATTCGGTACAAAATCCATTTTTTCATAAGGGGGTACCCTTTTAAAACTTTGGGAAATCTTTGACGGGCCATAACTCAAAAACTAAGGGCTAAAACGTTCTGAAACCTATTTATTCGGATTTAGCATCCCTTAAAGCATAAGTATGCAAGTTTTCAGCCCGCTAGCTCAAACTTAAAGTATTCGGTACAAAATCCATTTTTTCATAAGGGGTTAGTATAGCAAAACTTTGGGAAATCTTTGACGGGCCATAACTCAAAAACTAAGTGCTAAAACGTTCTGAAACCTATTTATTCGGATTTAGCATCCCTTAAAGCATAAGTATGCAAGTTTTCAGCCCGCTAGCTCAAACTTAAAGTATTCGGTACAAAATCCATTTTTTCATAAGGGGTTAGTATAGCAAAACTTTGGGAAATCTTTGTCGGGCCATAACTCAAAAACTAAGTGCTAAAACGTTCTGAAACCTATTTATTCGGATTTAGCATCCCTTAAAGCATAAGTATGCAAGTTTTCAGCCCGCTAGCTCAAACTTAAAGTATTCGGTGAAAAATCCATTTTTTCATAAGGGGTTAGTATAGCAAAACTTTGGGAAATCTTTGACGGGCCATAACTCAAAAACTAAGTGCTAAAACGTTCTGAAACCTATTTATTCGGATTTAGCATCCCTTAAAGCATAAGTATGCAAATTTTCAGCCCGCTAGCTCAAACTTAAAGTATTCGGTACAAAATCCATTTTTTCATAAGGGGGTACCCTTTAAAAACTTTGGGAAATCTTTGTCGGGCCATAACTCAAAAACTAAGGGCTAAAACGTTCTGAAACCTATTTATTCGGATTTAGCATCCCTTAAAGCATAAGTATGCAAGTTTTCAGCCCGCTAGCTCAAACTTAAAGTATTCGGTACAAACTTAAAGTATTCGGTACAAAATCCATTTTTTCATAAGGGGTTAGTATAGCAAAACTTTGGGAAATCTTTGTCGGGCCATAACTCAAAAACTAAGTGCTAAAACGTTCTGAAACCTATTTATTCGGATTTAGCATCCCTTAAAGCATAAGTATGCAAGTTTTCAGCCCGCTAGCTCAAACTTAAAGTATTCGGTGAAAAATCCATTTTTTCATAAGGGGTTAGTATAGCAAAACTTTGGGAAATCTTTGACGGGCCATAACTCAAAAACTAAGTGCTAAAACGTTCTGAAACCTATTTATTCGGATTTAGCATCCCTTAAAGCATAAGTATGCAAATTTTCAGCCCGCTAGCTCAAACTTAAAGTATTCGGTACAAAATCCATTTTTTCATAAGGGGGTACCCTTTAAAAACTTTGGGAAATCTTTGTCGGGCCATAACTCAAAAACTAAGGGCTAAAACGTTCTGAAACCTATTTATTCGGATTTAGCATCCCTTAAAGCATAAGTATGCAAGTTTTCAGCCCGCTAGCTCAAACTTAAAGTATTCGGTACAAAATCCATTTTTTCATAAGGGGGTACCCTTTTAAAACTTTGGGAAATCTTTGACGGGCCATAACTCAAAAACTAAGGCCTAAAACGTTCTGAAACCTATTTATTCGGATTTAGCATCCCTTAAAGCATAAGTATGCAAGTTTTCAGCCCGCTAGCTCAAACTTAAAGTATTCGGTGAAAAATCCATTTTTTCATAAGGGGTTAGTATAGCAAAACTTTGGGAAATCTTTGACGGGCCATAACTCAAAAACTAAGTGCTAAAACGTTCTGAAACCTATTTATTCGGATTTAGCATCCCTTAAAGCATAAGTATGCAAGTTTTCAGCCCGCTAGCTCAAACTTAAAGTATTCGGTACAAAATCCATTTTTTCATAAGGGGTTAGTATAGCAAAACTTTGGGAAATCTTTGACGGGCCATAACTCAAAAACTAAGGGCTAAAACGTTCTGAAACCTATTTATTCGGATTTAGCATCCCTTAAAGCATAAGTATGCAAGTTTTCAGCCCGCTAGCTCAAACTTAAAGTATTCGGTGAAAAATCCATTTTTTCATAAGGGGTTAGTATAGCAAAACTTTGGGAAATCTTTGACGGGCCATAACTCAAAAACTAAGTGCTAAAACGTTCTGAAACCTATTTATTCGGATTTAGCATCCCTTAAAGCATAAGTATGCAAGTTTTCAGCCCGCTAGCTCAAACTTAAAGTATTCGGTGAAAAATCCATTTTTTCATAAGGGGTTAGTATAGCAAAACTTTGGGAAATCTTTGTCGGGCCATAACTCAAAAACTAAGTGCTAAAACGTTCTGAAACCTATTTATTCGGATTTAGCAACCCTTAAAGCATAAGTATGCAAGTTTTCAGCCCGCTAGCTCAAACTTAAAGTATTCGGTGAAAAATCCATTTTTTCATAAGGGGTTAGTATAGCAAAACTTTGGGAAATCTTTGACGGGCCATAACTCAAAAACTAAGGCCTAAAACGTTCTGAAACCTATTTATTCGGATTTAGCATCCCTTAAAGCATAAGTATGCAAGTTTTCAGCCCGCTAGCTCAAACTTAAAGTATTCGGTGAAAAATCCATTTTTTCATAAGGGGTTAGTATAGCAAAACTTTGGGAAATCTTTGACGGGCCATAACTCAAAAACTAAGTGCTAAAACGTTCTGAAACCTATTTATTCGGATTTAGCATCCCTTAAAGCATAAGTATGCAAGTTTTCAGCCCGCTAGCTCAAACTTAAAGTATTCGGTACAAAATCCATTTTTTCATAAGGGGGTACCCTTTTAAAACTTTGGGAAATCTTTGTCGGGCCATAACTCAAAAACTAAGGGCTAAAACGTTCTGAAACCTATTTATTCGGATTTAGCATCCCTTAAAGCATAAGTATGCAAGTTTTCAGCCCGCTAGCTCAAACTTAAAGTATTCGGTACAAAATCCATTTTTTCATAAGGGGGTACCCTTTTAAAACTTTGGGAAATCTTTGACGGGCCATAACTCAAAAACTAAGGGCTAAAACGTTCTGAAACCTATTTATTCGGATTTAGCATCCCTTAAAGCATAAGTATGCAAGTTTTCAGCCCGCTAGCTCAAACTTAAAGTATTCGGTACAAAATCCATTTTTTCATAAGGGGTTAGTATAGCAAAACTTTGGGAAATCTTTGACGGGCCATAACTCAAAAACTAAGTGCTAAAACGTTCTGAAACCTATTTATTCGGATTTAGCATCCCTTAAAGCATAAGTATGCAAGTTTTCAGCCCGCTAGCTCAAACTTAAAGTATTCGGTACAAAATCCATTTTTTCATAAGGGGTTAGTATAGCAAAACTTTGGGAAATCTTTGTCGGGCCATAACTCAAAAACTAAGTGCTAAAACGTTCTGAAACCTATTTATTCGGATTTAGCATCCCTTAAAGCATAAGTATGCAAGTTTTCAGCCCGCTAGCTCAAACTTAAAGTATTCGGTGAAAAATCCATTTTTTCATAAGGGGTTAGTATAGCAAAACTTTGGGAAATCTTTGACGGGCCATAACTCAAAAACTAAGTGCTAAAACGTTCTGAAACCTATTTATTCGGATTTAGCATCCCTTAAAGCATAAGTATGCGAATTTTCAGCCCGCTAGCTCAAACTTAAAGTATTCGGTACAAAATCCATTTTTTCATAAGGGGGTACCCTTTTAAAACTTTGGGAAATCTTTGACGGGCCATAACTCAAAAACTAAGTGCTAAAACGTTCTGAAACCTATTTATTCGGATTTAGCATCCCTTAAAGCATAAGTATGCAAGTTTTCAGCCCGCTAGCTCAAACTTAAAGTATTCGGTACAAAATCCATTTTTTCATAAGGGGGTACCCTTTAAAAACTTTGGGAAATCTTTGTCGGGCCATAACTCAAAAACTAAGGGCTAAAACGTTCTGAAACCTATTTATTCGGATTTAGCATCCCTTAAAGCATAAGTATGCAAGTTTTCAGCCCGCTAGCTCAAACTTAAAGTATTCGGTACAAAATCCATTTTTTCATAAGGGGGTACCCTTTTAAAACTTTGGGAAATCTTTGACGGGCCATAACTCAAAAACTAAGAGCTAAAACGTTCTGAAACCTATTTATTCGGATTTAGCATCCCTTAAAGCATAAGTATGCAAGTTTTCAGCCCGCTAGCTCAAACTTAAAGTATTCGGTACAAAATCCATTTTTTCATAAGGGGGTACCCTTTTAAAACTTTGGGAAATCTTTGACGGGCCATAACTCAAAAACTAAGTGCTAAAACGTTCTGAAACCTATTTATTCGGATTTAGCATCCCTTAAAGCATAAGTATGCAAGTTTTCAGCCCGCTAGCTCAAACTTAAAGTATTCGGTACAAAATCCATTTTTTCATAAGGGGTTAGTATAGCAAAACTTTGGGAAATCTTGGTAGGGCCATAACTCAAAAACTAAGGGCTAAAACGTTCTGAAACCTATTTATTCGGATTTAGCATCCCTTAAAGCATAAGTATGCAAGTTTTCAGCCCGCTAGCTCAAACTTAAAGTATTCGGTACAAAATCCATTTTTTCATAAGGGGTTAGTATAGCAAAACTTTGGGAAATCTTTGTCGGGCCATAACTCAAAAACTAAGTGCTAAAACGTTCTGAAACCTATTTATTCGGATTTAGCATCCCTTAAAGCATAAGTATGCAAGTTTTCAGCCCGCTAGCTCAAACTTAAAGTATTCGGTGAAAAATCCATTTTTTCATAAGGGGTTAGTATAGCAAAACTTTGGGAAATCTTTGACGGGCCATAACTCAAAAACTAAGTGCTAAAACGTTCTGAAACCTATTTATTCGGATTTAGCATCCCTTAAAGCATAAGTATGCAAATTTTCAGCCCGCTAGCTCAAACTTAAAGTATTCGGTACAAAATCCATTTTTTCATAAGGGGGTACCCTTTTAAAACTTTGGGAAATCTTTGACGGGCCATAACTCAAAAACTAAGGCCTAAAACGTTCTGAAACCTATTTATTCGGATTTAGCATCCCTTAAAGCATAAGTATGCAAGTTTTCAGCCCGCTAGCTCAAACTTAAAGTATTCGGTGAAAAATCCATTTTTTCATAAGGGGTTAGTATAGCAAAACTTTGGGAAATCTTTGACGGGCCATAACTCAAAAACTAAGTGCTAAAACGTTCTGAAACCTATTTATTCGGATTTAGCACCCCTTAAAGCATAAGTATGCAAGTTTTCAGCCCGCTAGCTCAAACTTAAAGTATTCGGTACAAAATCCATTTTTTCATAAGGGGTTAGTATAGCAAAACTTTGGGAAATCTTTGACGGGCCATAACTCAAAAACTAAGGGCTAAAACGTTCTGAAACCTATTTATTCGGATTTAGCATCCCTTAAAGCATAAGTATGCAAGTTTTCAGCCCGCTAGCTCAAACTTAAAGTATTCGGTGAAAAATCCATTTTTTCATAAGGGGGTAGTATAGCAAAACTTTGGGAAATCTTTGACGGGCCATAACTCAAAAACTAAGTGCTAAAACGTTCTGAAACCTATTTATTCGGATTTAGCATCCCTTAAAGCATAAGTATGCAAGTTTTCAGCCCGCTAGCTCAAACTTAAAGTATTCGGTACAAAATCCATTTTTTCATAAGGGGGTACCCTTTTAAAACTTTGGGAAATCTTTGACGGGCCATAACTCAAAAACTAAGGCCTAAAACGTTCTGAAACCTATTTATTCGGATTTAGCATCCCTTAAAGCATAAGTATGCAAGTTTTCAGCCCGCTAGCTCAAACTTAAAGTATTCGGTGAAAAATCCATTTTTTCATAAGGGGTTAGTATAGCAAAACTTTGGGAAATCTTTGACGGGCCATAACTCAAAAACTAAGTGCTAAAACGTTCTGAAACCTATTTATTCGGATTTAGCATCCCTTAAAGCATAAGTATGCAAGTTTTCAGCCCGCTAGCTCAAACTTAAAGTATTCGGTACAAAATCCATTTTTTCATAAGGGGGTACCCTTTTAAAACTTTGGGAAATCTTTGACGGGCCATAACTCAAAAACTAAGGGCTAAAACGTTCTGAAACCTATTTATTCGGATTTAGCATCCCTTAAAGCATAAGTATGCAAGTTTTCAGCCCGCTAGCTCAAACTTAAAGTATTCGGTGAAAAATCCATTTTTTCATAAGGGGTTAGTATAGCAAAACTTTGGGAAATCTTTGACGGACCATAACTCAAAAACTAAGTGCTAAAACGTTCTGAAACCTATTTATTCGGATTTAGCATCCCTTAAAGCATAAGTATGCAAGTTTTCAGCCCGCTAGCTCAAACTTAAAGTATTCGGTGAAAAATCCATTTTTTCATAAGGGGTTAGTATAGCAAAACTTTGGGAAATCTTTGACGGGCCATAACTCAAAAACTAAGTGCTAAAACGTTCTGAAACCTATTTATTCGGATTTAGCATCCCTTAAAGCATAAGTATGCAAATTTTCAGCCCGCTAGCTCAAACTTAAAGTATTCGGTACAAAATCCATTTTTTCATAAGGGGGTACCCTTTTAAAACTTTGGGAAATCTTTGTCGGGCCATAACTCAAAAACTAAGGGCTAAAACGTTCTGAAACCTATTTATTCGGATTTAGCATCCCTTAAAGCATAAGTATGCAAGTTTTCAGCCCGCTAGCTCAAACTTAAAGTATTCGGTACAAAATCCATTTTTTCATAAGGGGGTACCCTTTTAAAACTTTGGGAAATCTTTGACGGGCCATAACTCAAAAACTAAGGGCTAAAACGTTCTGAAACCTATTTATTCGGATTTAGCATCCCTTAAAGCATAAGTATGCAAGTTTTCAGCCCGCTAGCTCAAACTTAAAGTATTCGGTACAAAATCCATTTTTTCATAAGGGGGTACCCTTTTAAAACTTTGGGAAATCTTTGACGGGCCATAACTCAAAAACTAAGTGCTAAAACGTTCTGAAACCTATTTATTCGGATTTAGCATCCCTTAAAGCATAAGTATGCAAGTTTTCAGCCCGCTAGCTCAAACTTAAAGTATTCGGTACAAAATCCATTTTTTCATAAGGGGGTACCCTTTTAAAACTTTGGGAAATCTTTGACGGGCCATAACTCAAAAACTAAGGCCTAAAACGTTCTGAAACCTATTTATTCGGATTTAGCATCCCTTAAAGCATAAGTATGCAAGTTTTCAGCCCGCTAGCTCAAACTTAAAGTATTCGGTGAAAAATCCATTTTTTCATAAGGGGTTAGTATAGCAAAACTTTGGGAAATCTTTGACGGGCCATAACTCAAAAACTAAGTGCTAAAACGTTCTGAAACCTATTTATTCGGATTTAGCATCCCTTAAAGCATAAGTATGCAAGTTTTCAGCCCGCTAGCTCAAACTTAAAGTATTCGGTACAAAATCCATTTTTTCATAAGGGGGTACCCTTTTAAAACTTTGGGAAATCTTTGACGGGCCATAACTCAAAAACTAAGGGCTAAAACGTTCTGAAACCTATTTATTCGGATTTAGCATCCCTTAAAGCATAAGTATGCAAGTTTTCAGCCCGCTAGCTCAAACTTAAAGTATTCGGTGAAAAATCCATTTTTTCATAAGGGGTTAGTATAGCAAAACTTTGGGAAATCTTTGACGGGCCATAACTCAAAAACTAAGTGCTAAAACGTTCTGAAACCTATTTATTCGGATTTAGCATCCCTTAAAGCATAAGTATGCAAGTTTTCAGCCCGCTAGCTCAAACTTAAAGTATTCGGTACAAAATCCATTTTTTCATAAGGGGGTACCCTTTTAAAACTTTGGGAAATCTTTGACGGGCCATAACTCAAAAACTAAGTGCTAAAACGTTCTGAAACCTATTTATTCGGATTTAGCATCCCTTAAAGCATAAGTATGCAAATTTTCAGCCCGCTAGCTCAAACTTAAAGTATTCGGTACAAAATCCATTTTTTCATAAGGGGGTACCCTTTAAAAACTTTGGGAAATCTTTGACGGGCCATAACTCAAAAACTAAGGGCTAAAACGCTCTGAAACCTATTTATTCGGATTTAGCATCCCTTAAAGCATAAGTATGCAAGTTTTCAGCCCGCTAGCTCAAACTTAAAGTATTCGGTGAAAAATCCATTTTTGCATAAGGGGTTAGTATAGCAAAACTTTGGGAAATCTTTGACGGGCCATAACTCAAAAACTAAGTGCTAAAACGTTCTGAAACCTATTTATTCGGATTTAGCATCCCTTAAAGCATAAGTATGCAAGTTTTCAGCCCGCTAGCTCAAACTTAAAGTATTCGGTGAAAAATCCATTTTTTCATAAGGGGGTAGTATAGCAAAACTTTGGGAAATCTTTGACGGGCCATAACTCAAAAACTAAGTGCTAAAACGTTCTGAAACCTATTTATTCGGATTTAGCATCCCTTAAAGCATAAGTATGCAAGTTTTCAGCCCGCTAGCTCAAACTTAAAGTATTCGGTACAAAATCCATTTTTTCATAAGGGGGTACCCTTTTAAAACTTTGGGAAATCTTTGACGGGCCATAACTCAAAAACTAAGTGCTAAAACGTTCTGAAACCTATTTATTCGGATTTAGCATCCCTTAAAGCATAAGTATGCAAATTTTCAGCCCGCTAGCTCAAACTTAAAGTATTCGGTACAAAATCCATTTTTTCATAAGGGGGTACCCTTTAAAAACTTTGGGAAATCTTTGACGGGCCATAACTCAAAAACTAAGGGCTAAAACGCTCTGAAACCTATTTATTCGGATTTAGCATCCCTTAAAGCATAAGTATGCAAGTTTTCAGCCCGCTAGCTCAAACTTAAAGTATTCGGTGAAAAATCCATTTTTGCATAAGGGGTTAGTATAGCAAAACTTTGGGAAATCTTTGACGGGCCATAACTCAAAAACTAAGTGCTAAAACGTTCTGAAACCTATTTATTCGGATTTAGCATCCCTTAAAGCATAAGTATGCAAGTTTTCAGCCCGCTAGCTCAAACTTAAAGTATTCGGTGAAAAATCCATTTTTTCATAAGGGGGTAGTATAGCAAAACTTTGGGAAATCTTTGACGGGCCATAACTCAAAAACTAAGTGCTAAAACGTTCTGAAACCTATTTATTCGGATTTAGCATCCCTTAAAGCATAAGTATGCAAGTTTTCAGCCCGCTAGCTCAAACTTAAAGTATTCGGTGAAAAATCCATTTTTGCATAAGGGGTTAGTATAGCAAAACTTTGGGAAATCTTTGACGGGCCATAACTCAAAAACTAAGTGCTAAAACGTTCTGAAACCTATTTATTCGGATTTAGCATCCCTTAAAGCATAAGTATGCAAATTTTCAGCCCGCTAGCTCAAACTTAAAGTATTCGGTACAAAATCCATTTTTTCATAAGGGGGTACCCTTTAAAAACTTTGGGAAATCTTTGACGGGCCATAACTCAAAAACTAAGGGCTAAAACGCTCTGAAACCTATTTATTCGGATTTAGCATCCCTTAAAGCATAAGTATGCAAGTTTTCAGCCCGCTAGCTCAAACTTAAAATATTCGGTGAAAAATCCATTTTTGCATAAGGGGTTAGTATAGCAAAACTTTGGGAAATCTTTGACGGGCCATAACTCAAAAACTAAGTGCTAAAACGTTCTGAAACCTATTTATTCGGATTTAGCATCCCTTAAAGCATAAGTATGCAAGTTTTCAGCCCGCTAGCTCAAACTTAAAGTATTCGGTACAAAATCCATTTTTTCATAAGGGGGTACCCTTTTAAAACTTTGGGAAATCTTTGACGGGCCATAACTCAAAAACTAAGTGCTAAAACGTTCTGAAACCTATTTATTCGGATTTAGCATCCCTTAAAGCATAAGTATGCAAGTTTTCAGCCCGCTAGCTCAAACTTAAAGTATTCGGTGAAAAATCCATTTTTTCATAAGGGGGTAGTATAGCAAAACTTTGGGAAATCTTTGACGGGCCATAACTCAAAAACTAAGTGCTAAAACGTTCTGAAACCTATTTATTCGGATTTAGCATCCCTTAAAGCATAAGTATGCAAGTTTTCAGCCCGCTAGCTCAAACTTAAAGTATTCGGTGAAAAATCCATTTTTTCATAAGGGGTTAGTATAGCAAAACTTTGGGAAATCTTTGACGGGCCATAACTCAAAAACTAAGTGCTAAAACGTTCTGAAACCTATTTATTCGGATTTAGCATCCCTTAAAGCATAAGTATGCAAATTTTCAGCCCGCTAGCTCAAACTTAAAGTATTCGGTACAAAATCCATTTTTTCATAAGGGGGTACCCTTTAAAAACTTTGGGAAATCTTTGACGGGCCATAACTCAAAAACTAAGGGCTAAAACGCTCTGAAACCTATTTATTCGGATTTAGCATCCCTTAAAGCATAAGTATGCAAGTTTTCAGCCCGCTAGCTCAAACTTAAAGTATTCGGTACAAAATCCATTTTTTCATAAGGGGGTACCCTTTTAAAACTTTGGGAAATCTTTGACGGGCCATAACTCAAAAACTAAGGCCTAAAACGTTCTGAAACCTATTTATTCGGATTTAGCATCCCTTAAAGCATAAGTATGCAAGTTTTCAGCCCGCTAGCTCAAACTTAAAGTATTCGGTGAAAAATCCATTTTTTCATAAGGGGTTAGTATAGCAAAACTTTGGGAAATCTTTGACGGGCCATAACTCAAAAACTAAGTGCTAAAACGTTCTGAAACCTATTTATTCGGATTTAGCATCCCTTAAAGCATAAGTATGCAAGTTTTCAGCCCGCTAGCTCAAACTTAAAGTATTCGGTACAAAATCCATTTTTTCATAAGGGGGTACCCTTTTAAAACTTTGGGAAATCTTTGACGGGCCATAACTCAAAAACTAAGGGCTAAAACGTTCTGAAACCTATTTATTCGGATTTAGCATCCCTTAAAGCATAAGTATGCAAGTTTTCAGCCCGCTAGCTCAAACTTAAAGTATTCGGTGAAAAATCCATTTTTTCATAAGGGGTTAGTATAGCAAAACTTTGGGAAATCTTTGACGGGCCATAACTCAAAAACTAAGTGCTAAAACGTTCTGAAACCTATTTATTCGGATTTAGCATCCCTTAAAGCATAAGTATGCAAGTTTTCAGCCCGCTAGCTCAAACTTAAAGTATTCGGTACAAAATCCATTTTTTCATAAGGGGGTACCCTTTTAAAACTTTGGGAAATCTTTGACGGGCCATAACTCAAAAACTAAGGGCTAAAACGTTCTGAAACCTATTTATTCGGATTTAGCATCCCTTAAAGCATAAGTATGCAA
Organism: Dilophus febrilis; assembly: GCA_958336335.1. NCBI lineage: Eukaryota > Metazoa > Arthropoda > Insecta > Diptera > Bibionidae > Dilophus > Dilophus febrilis. Next base: position 58,265,079 of record OY284469.1, on the reverse strand, counting down.
GTTTTCAGCCCGCTAGCTCAAACTTAAAGTATTCGGTGAAAAATCCATTTTTTCATAAGGGGGTAGTATAGCAAAACTTTGGGAAATCTTTGACGGGCCATAACTCAAAAACTAAGTGCTAAAACGTTCTGAAACCTATTTATTCGGATTTAGCATCCCTTAAAGCATAAGTATGCAAGTTTTCAGCCCGCTAGCTCAAACTTAAAGTATTCGGTGAAAAATCCATTTTTGCATAAGGGGTTAGTATAGCAAAACTTTGGGAAATCTTTGACGGGCCATAACTCAAAAACTAAGTGCTAAAACGTTCTGAAACCTATTTATTCGGATTTAGCATCCCTTAAAGCATAAGTATGTAAATTTTCAGCCCGCTAGCTCAAACTTAAAGTATTCGGTACAAAATCCATTTTTTCATAAGGGGGTACCCTTTTAAAACTTTGGGAAATCTTTGACGGGCCATAACTCAAAAACTAAGTGCTAAAACGTTCTGAAACCTATTTATTCGGATTTAGCATCCCTTAAAGCATAAGTATGCAAGTTTTCAGCCCGCTAGCTCAAACTTAAAGTATTCGGTACAAAATCCATTTTTTCATAAGGGGGTACCCTTTTAAAACTTTGGGAAATCTTTGTCGGGCCATAACTCAAAAACTAAGGGCTAAAACGTTCTGAAACCTATTTATTCGGATTTAGCATCCCTTAAAGCATAAGTATGCAAGTTTTCAGCCCGCTAGCTCAAACTTAAAGTATTCGGTGAAAAATCCATTTTTTCATAAGGGGTTAGTATAGCAAAACTTTGGGAAATCTTTGACGGGCCATAACTCAAAAACTAAGGGCTAAAACGTTCTGAAACCTATTTATTCGGATTCAGCATCCCTTAAAGCATAAGTATACAAGTTTTCAGCCCGATAGCTCAAACTTAAAGTATTCGGTGAAAAATCCATTTTTTCATAAGGGGTTAGTATAGCAAAACTTTGGGAAATCTTTGTCGGGCCATAACTCAAAAACTAAGTGCTAAAACGTTCTGAAACCTATTTATTCGGATTTAGCATCCCTTAAAGCATAAGTATGCAAGTTTTCAGCCCGCTAGCTCAAACTTAAAGTATTCGGTGAAAAATCCATTTTTTCATAAGGGGTTAGTATAGCAAAACTTTGGGAAATCTTTGTCGGGCCATAACTCAAAAACTAAGTGCTAAAACGTTCTGAAACCTATTTATTCGGATTTAGCAACCCTTAAAGCATAAGTATGCAAGTTTTCAGCCCGCTAGCTCAAACTTAAAGTATTCGGTGAAAAATCCATTTTTTCATAAGGGGTTAGTATAGCAAAACTTTGGGAAATCTTTGACGGGCCATAACTCAAAAACTAAGGCCTAAAACGTTCTGAAACCTATTTATTCGGATTTAGCATCCCTTAAAGCATAAGTATGCAAGTTTTCAGCCCGCTAGCTCAAACTTAAAGTATTCGGTGAAAAATCCATTTTTTCATAAGGGGTTAGTATAGCAAAACTTTGGGAAATCTTTGACGGGCCATAACTCAAAAACTAAGTGCTAAAACGTTCTGAAACCTATTTATTCGGATTTAGCATCCCTTAAAGCATAAGTATGCAAGTTTTCAGCCCGCTAGCTCAAACTTAAAGTATTCGGTACAAAATCCATTTTTTCATAAGGGGGTACCCTTTTAAAACTTTGGGAAATCTTGGTCGGGCCATAACTCAAAAACTAAGGGCTAAAACGTTCTGAAACCTATTTATTCGGATTTAGCATCCCTTAAAGCATAAGTATGCAAGTTTTCAGCCCGCTAGCTCAAACTTAAAGTATTCGGTACAAAATCCATTTTTTCATAAGGGGGTACCCTTTTAAAACTTTGGGAAATCTTTGACGGGCCATAACTCAAAAACTAAGGGCTAAAACGTTCTGAAACCTATTTATTCGGATTTAGCATCCCTTAAAGCATAAGTATGCAAGTTTTCAGCCCGCTAGCTCAAACTTAAAGTATTCGGTACAAAATCCATTTTTTCATAAGGGGTTAGTATAGCAAAACTTTGGGAAATCTTTGACGGGCCATAACTCAAAAACTAAGTGCTAAAACGTTCTGAAACCTATTTATTCGGATTTAGCATCCCTTAAAGCATAAGTATGCAAGTTTTCAGCCCGCTAGCTCAAACTTAAAGTATTCGGTACAAAATCCATTTTTTCATAAGGGGTTAGTATAGCAAAACTTTGGGAAATCTTTGTCGGGCCATAACTCAAAAACTAAGTGCTAAAACGTTCTGAAACCTATTTATTCGGATTTAGCATCCCTTAAAGCATAAGTATGCAAGTTTTCAGCCCGCTAGCTCAAACTTAAAGTATTCGGTGAAAAATCCATTTTTTCATAAGGGGTTAGTATAGCAAAACTTTGGGAAATCTTTGACGGGCCATAACTCAAAAACTAAGTGCTAAAACGTTCTGAAACCTATTTATTCGGATTTAGCATCCCTTAAAGCATAAGTATGCAAATTTTCAGCCCGCTAGCTCAAACTTAAAGTATTCGGTACAAAATCCATTTTTTCATAAGGGGGTACCCTTTAAAAACTTTGGGAAATCTTTGACGGGCCATAACTCAAAAACTAAGGGCTAAAACGTTCTGAAACCTATTTATTCGGATTTAGCATCCCTTAAAGCATAAGTATGCAAGTTTTCAGCCCGCTAGCTCAAACTTAAAGTATTCGGTACAAAATCCATTTTTTCATAAGGGGGTACCCTTTTAAAACTTTGGGAAATCTTTGACGGGCCATAACTCAAAAACTAAGGGCTAAAACGTTCTGAAACCTATTTATTCGGATTTAGCATCCCTTAAAGCATTAGTATGCAAGTTTTCAGCCCGCTAGCTCAAACTTAAAGTATTCGGTGAAAAATCCATTTTTTCATAAGGGGTTAGTATAGCAAAACTTTGGGAAATCTTTGACGGGCCATAACTCAAAAACTAAGTGCTAAAACGTTCTGAAACCTATTTATTCGGATTTAGCATCCCTTAAAGCATAAGTATGCAAGTTTTCAGCCCGCTAGCTCAAACTTAAAGTATTCGGTGAAAAATCCATTTTTTCATAAGGGGTTAGTATAGCAAAACTTTGGGAAATCTTTGACGGGCCATAACTCAAAAACTAAGTGCTAAAACGTTCTGAAACCTATTTATTCGGATTTAGCATCCCTTAAAGCATAAGTATGCAAGTTTTCAGCCCGCTAGCTCAAACTTAAAGTATTCGGTGAAAAATCCATTTTTTCATAAGGGGTTAGTATAGCAAAACTTTGGGAAATCTTTGACGGGCCATAACTCAAAAACTAAGTGCTAAAACGTTCTGAAACCTATTTATTCGGATTTAGCATCCCTTAAAGCATAAGTATGCAAGTTTTCAGCCCGCTAGCTGAAACTTAAAGTATTCGGTACAAAATCCATTTTTTCATAAGGGGTTAGTATAGCAAAACTTTGGGAAATCTTTGTCGGGCCATAACTCAAAAACTAAGTGCTAAAACGTTCTGAAACCTATTTATTCGGATTTAGCATCCCTTAAAGCATAAGTATGCAAGTTTTCAGCCCGCTAGCTCAAACTTAAAGTATTCGGTGAAAAATCCATTTTTTCATAAGGGGTTAGTATAGCAAAACTTTGGGAAATCTTTGACGGGCCATAACTCAAAAACTAAGTGCTAAAACGTTCTGAAACCTATTTATTCGGATTTAGCATCCCTTAAAGCATAAGTATGCAAATTTTCAGCCCGCTAGCTCAAACTTAAAGTATTCGGTACAAAATCCATTTATTCATAAGGGGGTACCCTTTAAAAACTTTGGGAAATCTTTGACGGGCCATAACTCAAAAACTAAGGGCTAAAACGTTCTGAAACCTATTTATTCGGATTTAGCATCCCTTAAAGCATAAGTATGCAAGTTTTCAGCCCGCTAGCTCAAACTTAAAGTATTCGGTACAAAATCCATTTTTTCATAAGGGGGTACCCTTTTAAAACTTTGGGAAATCTTTGACGGGCCATACCTCAAAAACTAAGGGCTAAAACGTTCTGAAACCTATTTATTCGGATTTAGCATCCCTTAAAGCATAAGTATGCAAGTTTTCAGCCCGCTAGCTCAAACTTAAAGTATTCGGTGAAAAATCCATTTTTTCATAAGGGGTTAGTATAGCAAAACTTTGGGAAATCTTTGACGGGCCATAACTCAAAAACTAAGTGCTAAAACGTTCTGAAACCTATTTATTCGGATTTAGCATCCCTTAAAGCATAAGTATGCAAGTTTTCAGCCCGCTAGCTCAAACTTAAAGTATTCGGTACAAAATCCATTTTTTCATAAGGGGGTACCCTTTTAAAACTTTGGGAAATCTTTGACGGGCCATAACTCAAAAACTAAGGGCTAAAACGTTCTGAAACCTATTTATTCGGATTTAGCATCCCTTAAAGCATAAGTATGCAAGTTTTCAGCCCGCTAGCTCAAACTTAAAGTATTCGGTGAGAAATCCATTTTTTCATAAGGGGTTAGTATAGCAAAACTTTGGGAAATCTTTGACGGGCCATAACTCAAAAACTAAGTGCTAAAACGTTCTGAAACCTATTTATTCGGATTTAGCATCCCTTAAAGCATAAGTATGCAAGTTTTCAGCCCGCTAGCTCAAACTTAAAGTATTCGGTGAAAAATCCATTTTTTCATAAGGGGTTAGTATAGCAAAACTTTGGGAAATCTTTGACGGGCCATAACTCAAAAACTAAGGGCTAAAACGTTCTGAAACCTATTTATTCGGATTTAGCATCCCTTAAAGCATAAGTATGCAAGTTTTCAGCCCGCTAGCTCAAACTTAAAGTATTCGGTGAAAAATCCATTTTTTCATAAGGGGTTAGTATAGCAAAACTTTGGGAAATCTTTGACGGGCCATAACTCAAAAACTAAGTGCTAAAACGTTCTGAAACCTATTTATTCGGATTTAGCATCCCTTAAAGCATAAGTATGCAAGTTTTCAGCCCGCTAGCTCAAACTTAAAGTATTCGGTACAAAATCCATTTTTTCATAAGGGGGTACCCTTTTAAAACTTTGGGAAATCTTTGTCGGGCCATAACTCAAAAACTAAGGGCTAAAACGTGCTGAAACCTATTTATTCGGATTTAGCATCCCTTAAAGCATAAGTATGCAAGTTTTCAGCCCGCTAGCTCAAACTTAAAGTATTCGGTACAAAATCCATTTTTTCATAAGGGGGTACCCTTTTAAAACTTTGGGAAATCTTTGACGGGCCATAACTCAAAAACTAAGGGCTAAAACGTTCTGAAACCTATTTATTCGGATTTAGCATCCCTTAAAGCATAAGTATGCAAGTTTTCAGCCCGCTAGCTCAAACTTAAAGTATTCGGTACAAAATCCATTTTTTCATAAGGGGGTACCCTTTTAAAACTTTGGGAAATCTTTGACGGGCCATAACTCAAAAACTAAGTGCTAAAACGTTCTGAAACCTATTTATTCGGATTTAGCATCCCTTAAAGCATACGTATGCAAGTTTTCAGCCCGCTAGCTCAAACTTAAAGTATTCGGTACAAAATCCATTTTTTCATAAGGGGTTAGTATAGCAAAACTTTGGGAAATCTTTGTCGGGCCATAACTCAAAAACTAAGGGCTAAAACGTTCTGAAACCTATTTATTCGGATTTAGCATCCCTTAAAGCATAAGTATGCAAGTTTTCAGCCCGCTAGCTCAAACTTAAAGTATTCGGTACAAAATCCATTTTTTCATAAGGGGGTACCCTTTTAAAACTTTGGGAAATCTTTGACGGGCCATAACTCAAAAACTAAGGGCTAAAACGTTCTGAAACCTATTTATTCGGATTTAGCATCCCTTAAAGCATAAGTATGCAAGTTTTCAGCCCGCTAGCTCAAACTTAAAGTATTCGGTGAAAAATCCATTTTTTCATAAGGGGTTAGTATAGCAAAACTTTGGGAAATCTTTGACGGGCTATAACTCAAAAACTAAGTGCTAAAACGTTCTGAAACCTATTTATTCGGATTTAGCATCCCTTAAAGCATAAGTATGCAAGTTTTCAGCCCGCTAGCTCAAACTTAAAGTATTCGGTACAAAATCCATTTTTTCATAAGGGGGTACCCTTTTAAAACTTTGGGAAATCTTTGACGGGCCATAACTCAAAAACTAAGGGCTAAAACGTTCTGAAACCTATTTATTCGGATTTAGCATCCCTTAAAGCATAAGTATGCAAGTTTTCAGCCCACTAGCTCAAACTTAAAGTATTCGGTGAAAAATCCATTTTTTCATAAGGGGTTAGTATAGCAAAACTTTGGGAAATCTTTGACGGGCCATAACTCAAAAACTAAGTGCTAAAACGTTCTGAAACCTATTTATTCGGATTTAGCATCCCTTAAAGCATAAGTATGCAAGTTTTCAGCCCGCTAGCTCAAACTTAAAGTATTCGGTACAAAATCCATTTTTTCATAAGGGGGTACCCTTTTAAAACTTTGGGAAATCTTTGACGGGCCATAACTCAAAAACTAAGGGCTAAAACGTTCTGAAACCTATTTATTCGGATTTAGCATCCCTTAAAGCATAAGTATGCAAGTTTTCAGCCCGCTAGCTCAAACTTAAAGTATTCGGTGAAAAATCCATTTTTTCATAAGGGGTTAGTATAGCAAAACTTTGGGAAATCTTTGACGGGCCATAACTCAAAAACTAAGTGCTAAAACGTTCTGAAACCTATTTATTCGGATTTAGCATCCCTTAAAGCATAAGTATGCAAGTTTTCAGCCCGCTAGCTCAAACTTAAAGTATTCGGTACAAAATCCATTTTTTCATAAGGGGGTACCCTTTTAAAACTTTGGGAAATCTTTGACGGGCCATAACTCAAAAACTAAGCGCTAAAACGTTCTGAAACCTATTTATTCGGATTTAGCATCCCTTAAAGCATAAGTATGCAAGTTTTCAGCCCGCTAGCTCAAACTTAAAGTATTCGGTACAAAATCCATTTTTTCATAAGGGGGTACCCTTTTAAAACTTTGGGAAATCTTTGACGGGCCATAACTCAAAAACTAAGGGCTAAAACGTTCTGAAACCTATTTATTCGGATTTAGCATCCCTTAAAGCATAAGTATGCAAGTTTTCAGCCCGCTAGCTCAAACTTAAAGTATTCGGTGAAAAATCCATTTTTTCATAAGGGGTTAGTATAGCAAAACTTTGGGAAATCTTTGACGGGCCATAACTCAAAAACTAAGTGCTAAAACGTTCTGAAACCTATTTATTCGGATTTAGCATCCCTTAAAGCATAAGTATGCAAGTTTTCAGCCCGCTAGCTCAAACTTAAAGTATTCGGTACAAAATCCATTTTTTCATAAGGGGGTACCCTTTTAAAACTTTGGGAAATCTTTGACGGGCCATAACTCAAAAACTAAGGGCTAAAACGTTCTGAAACCTATTTATTCGGATTTAGCATCCCTTAAAGCATAAGTATGCAAGTTTTCAGCCCGCTAGCTCAAACTTAAAGTATTCGGTGAAAAATCCATTTTTTCATAAGGGGTTAGTATAGCAAAACTTTGGGAAATCTTTGACGGGCCATAACTCAAAAACTAAGTGCTAAAACGTTCTGAAACCTATTTATTCGGATTTAGCATCCCTTAAAGCATAAGTATGCAAGTTTTCAGCCCGCTAGCTCAAACTTAAAGTATTCGGTGAAAAATCCATTTTTTCATAAGGGGTTAGTATAGCAAAACTTTGGGAAATCTTTGACGGGCCATAACTCAAAAACTAAGTGCTAAAACGTTCTGAAACCTATTTATTCGGATTTAGCATCCCTTAAAGCATAAGTATGCAAGTTTTCAGCCCGCTAGCTCAAACTTAAAGTATTCGGTACAAAATCCATTTTTTCATAAGGGGGTACCCTTTTAAAACTTTGGGAAATCTTTGTCGGGCCATAACTCAAAAACTAAGGGCTAAAACGTTCTGAAACCTATTTATTCGGATTTAGCATCCCTTAAAGCATAAGTATGCAAGTTTTCAGCCCGCTAGCTCAAACTTAAAGTATTCGGTACAAAATCCATTTTTTCATAAGGGGGTACCCTTTTAAAACTTTGGGAAATCTTTGACGGCCCATAACTCAAAAACTAAGCGCTAAAACGTTCTGAAACCTATTTATTCGGATTTAGCATCCCTTAAAGCATAAGTATGCACGTTTTCAGCCCGCTAGCTCAAACTTAAAGTATTCGGTACAAAATCCATTTTTTCATAAGGGGGTACCCTTTTAAAACTTTGGGAAATCTTTGACGGGTCATAACTCAAAAACTAAGGCCTAAAACGTTCTGAAACCTATTTATTCGGATTTAGCAACCCTTAAAGCATAAGTATGCAAGTTTTCAGCCCGCTAGCTCAAACTTAAAGTATTCGGTGAAAAATCCATTTTTTCATAAGGGGTTAGTATAGCAAAACTTTGGGAAATCTTTGACGGGCCATAACTCAAAAACTAAGTGCTAAAACGTTCTGAAACCTATTTATTCGGATTTAGCATCCCTTAAAGCATAAGTATGCAAGTTTTCAGCCCGCTAGCTCAAACTTAAAGTATTCGGTACAAAATCCATTTTTTCATAAGGGGGTACCCTTTTAAAACTTTGGGAAATCTTTGTCGGGCCATAACTCAAAAACTAAGGGCTAAAACGTTCTGAAACCTATTTATTCGGATTTAGCATCCCTTAAAGCATAAGTATGCAAGTTTTCAGCCCGCTAGCTCAAACTTAAAGTATTCGGTACAAAATCCATTTTTTCATAAGGGGGTACCCTTTTAAAACTTTGGGAAATCTTTGACGGGCCATAACTCAAAAACTAAGCGCTAAAACGTTCTGAAACCTATTTATTCGGATTTAGCATCCCTTAAAGCATAAGTATGCAAGTTTTCAGCCCGCTAGCTCAAACTTAAAGTATTCGGTACAAAATCCATTTTTTCATAAGGGGGTACCCTTTTAAAACTTTGGGAAATCTTTGACGGGCCATAACTCAAAAACTAAGGGCTAAAACGTTCTGAAACCTATTTATTCGGATTTAGCATCCATTAAAGCATAAGTATGCAAGTTTTCAGCCCGCTAGCTCAAACTTAAAGTATTCGGTGAAAAATCCATTTTTTCATAAGGGGTTAGTATAGCAAAACTTTGGGAAATCTTTGACGGGCCATAACTCAAAAACTAAGTGCTAAAACGTTCTGAAACCTATTTATTCGGATTTAGCATCCCTTAAAGCATAAGTATGCAAGTTTTCAGCCCGCTAGCTCAAACTTAAAGTATTCGGTACAAAATCCATTTTTTCATAAGGGGGTACCCTTTTAAAACTTTGGGAAATCTTTGACGGGCCATAACTCAAAAACTAAGGGCTAAAACGTTCTGAAACCTATTTATTCGGATTTAGCATCCCTTAAAGCATAAGTATGCAAGTTTTCAGCCCGCTAGCTCAAACTTAAAGTATTCGGTGAAAAATCCATTTTTTCATAAGGGGTTAGTATAGCAAAACTTTGGGAAATCTTTGACGGGCCATAACTCAAAAACTAAGTGCTAAAACGTTCTGAAACCTATTTATTCGGATTTAGCATCCCTTAAAGCATAAGTATGCAAGTTTTCAGCCCGCTAGCTCAAACTTAAAGTATTCGGTGAAAAATCCATTTTTTCATAAGGGGTTAGTATAGCAAAACTTTGGGAAATCTTTGACGGGCCATAACTCAAAAACTAAGTGCTAAAACGTTCTGAAACCTATTTATTCGGATTTAGCATCCCTTAAAGCATAAGTATGCAAGTTTTCAGCCCGCTAGCTCAAACTTAAAGTATTCGGTACAAAATCCATTTTTTCATAAGGGGGTACCCTTTTAAAACTTTGGGAAATCTTTGTCGGGCCATAACTCAAAAACTAAGGGCTAAAACGTTCTGAAACCTATTTATTCGGATTTAGCATCCCTTAAAGCATAAGTATGCAAGTTTTCAGCCCGCTAGCTCAAACTTAAAGTATTCGGTGAAAAATCCATTTTTTCATAAGGGGTTAGTATAGCAAAACTTTGGGAAATCTTTGACGGGCCATAACTCAAAAACCAAGTGCTAAAACGTTCTGAAACCTATTTATTCGGATTTAGCATCCCTTAAAGCATAAGTATGCAAGTTTTCAGCCCGCTAGCTCAAACTTAAAGTATTCGGTACAAAATCCATTTTTTCATAAGGGGGTACCCTTTTAAAACTTTGGGAAATCTTTGTCGGGCCATAACTCAAAAACTAAGGGCTAAAACGTTCTGAAACCTATTTATTCGGATTTAGCATCCCTTAAAGCATAAGTATGCAAGTTTTCAGCCCGCTAGCTCAAAATTAAAGTATTCGGTGAAACATCCATTTTTTCATAAGGGGTTAGTATAGCAAAACTTTGGGAAATCTTTGACGGGCCATAACTCAAAAACTAAGTGCTAAAACGTTCTGAAACCTATTTATTCGGATTTAGCAACCCTTAAAGCATAAGTATGCAAGTTTTCAGCCCGCTAGCTCAAACTTAAAGTATTCGGTGAAAAATCGATTTTTTCATAAGGGGTTAGTATAGCAAAACTTTGGGAAATCTTTGACGGGCCATAACTCAAAAACTAAGTGCTAAAACGTTCTGAAACCTATTTATTCGGATTTAGCATCCCTTAAAGCATAAGTATGCAAGTTTTCAGCCCGCTAGCTCAAACTTAAAGTATTCGGTACAAAATCCATTTTTTCATAAGGGGGTACCCTTTTAAAACTTTGGGAAATCTTTGTCGGGCCATAACTCAAAAACTAAGGGCTTAAACGTTCTGAAACCTATTTATTCGGATTTAGCATCCCTTAAAGCATAAGTATGCAAGTTTTCGGCCCGCTAGCTCAAACTTAAAGTATTCGGTACAAAATCCATTTTTTCATAAGGGGGTACCCTTTTAAAACTTTGGGAAATCTTTGACGGGCCATAACTCAAAAACTAAGTGCTAAAACGTTCTGAAACCTATTTATTCGGATTTAGCATCCCTTAAAGCATAAGTATGCAAGTTTTCAGCCCGCTAGCTCAAACTTAAAGTATTCGGTACAAAATCCATTTTTTCATAAGGGGTTAGTATAGCAAAACTTTGGGAAATCTTTGTCGGGCCATAACTCAAAAACTAAGGGCTAAAACGTTCTGAAACCTATTTATTCGGATTTGGCATCCCTTAAAGCATAAGTATGCAAGTTTTCAGCCCGCTAGCTCAAACTTAAAGTATTCGGTGAAAAATCCATTTTTTCATAAGGGGTTAGTATAGCAAAACTTTGGGAAATCTTTGACGGGCCATAACTCAAAAACTAAGGGCTAAAACGTTCTGAAACCTATTTATTCGGATTTAGCATCCCTTAAAGCATAAGTATGCAAGTTTTCAGCCCGCTAGCTCAAACTTAAAGTATTCGGTACAAAATCCATTTTTTCATAAGGGGGTACCCTTTTAAAACTTTGGGAAATCTTTGACGGGCCATAACTCAAAAACTAAGTGCTAAAACGTTCTGAAACCTATTTATTCGGATTTAGCAACCCTTAAAGCATAAGTATGCAAGTTTTCAGCCCGCTAGCTCAAACTTAAAGTATTCGGTGAAAAATCCATTTTTTCATAAGGGGTTAGTATAGCAAAACTTTGGGAAATCTTTGACGGGCCATAACTCAAAAACTAAGGGCTAAAACGTTCTGAAACCTATTTATTCGGATTTAGCAACCCTTAAAGCATAAGTATGCAAGTTTTCAGCCCGCTAGCTCAAACTTAAAGTATTCGGTACAAAATCCATTTTTTCATAAGGGGTTAGTATAGCAAAACTTTGGGAAATCTTTGACGGGCCATAACTCAAAAACTATGTGCTAAAACGTTCTGAAACCTATTTATTCGGATTTAGCATCCCTTAAAGCATAAGTATGCAAGTTTTCAGCCCGCTAGCTCAAACTTAAAGTATTCGGTACAAAATCCATTTTTTCATAAGGGGTTAGTATAGCAAAACTTTGGGAAATCTTTGTCGGGCCATAACTCAAAAACTAAGGGCTAAAACGCTCTAAAACCTATTTATTCGGATTTAGCATCCCTTAAAGCATAAGTATGCAAGTTTTCAGCCCGCTAGCTCAAACTTAAAGTATTCGGTGAAAAATCCATTTTTTCATAAGGGGTTAGTATAGCAAAACTTTGGGAAATCTTTGACGGGCCATAACTCAAAAACTAAGGGCTAAAACGTTCTGAAACCTATTTATTCGGATTTAGCATCCCTTAAAGCATAAGTATGCAAGTTTTCAGCCCGCTAGCTCAAACTTAAAGTATTCGGTACAAAATCCATTTTTTCATAAGGGGGTACCCTTTTAAAACTTTGGGAAATCTTTGACGGGCCATAACTCAAAAACTAAGGGCTAAAACGTTCTGAAACCTATTTATTCGGATTTAGCAACCCTTAAAGCATAAGTATGCAAGTTTTCCGCCCGCTAGCTCAAACTTAAAGTATTCGGTGAAAAATCCATTTTTTCATAAGGGGTTAGTATACCAAACTTTGGGAAATCTTTGACGGGCCATAACTCAAAAACTAAGTGCTAAAACGTTCTGAAACCTATTTATTCGGATTTAGCATCCCTTAAAGCATAAGTATGCAAGTTTTCAGCCCGCTAGCTCAAACTTAAAGTATTCGGTACAAAATCCATTTTTTCATAAGGGGTTAGTATAGCAAAACTTTGGGAAATCTTTGACGGGCCATAACTCAAAAACTAAGTGCTAAAACGTTCTGAAACCTATTTATTCGGATTTAGCATCCCTTAAAGCATAAGTATGCAAGTTTTCAGCCCGCTAGCTCAAACTTAAAGTATTCGGTACAAAATCCATTTTTTCATAAGGGGTTAGTATAGCAAAACTTTGGGAAATCTTTGACGGGCCATAACTCAAAAACTAAGGGCTAAAACGTTCTGAAACCTATTTATTCGGATTTAGCATCCCTTAAAGCATATGTATGCAAGTTTTCAGCCCGCTAGCTCAAACTTAAAGTATTCGGTACAAAATCCATTTTTTCATAAGGGGGTACCCTTTTAAAACTTTGGGAAATCTTTGACGGGCCATAACTCAAAAACTAAGGGCTAAAACGTTCTGAAACCTATTTATTCGGATTTAGCAACCCTTAAAGCATAAGTATGCAAGTTTTCAGCCCGCTAGCTCAAACTTAAAGTATTCGGTGAAAAATCCATTTTTTCATAAGGGGTTAGTATAGCAAAACTTTGGGAAATCTTTGACGGGCCATAACTCAAAAACTAAGTGCTAAAACGTTCTGAAACCTATTTATTCGGATTTAGCATCCCTTAAAGCATAAGTATGCAAGTTTTCAGCCCGCTAGCTCAAACTTAAAGTATTCGGTACAAAATCCATTTTTTCATAAGGGGTTAGTATAGCAAAACTTTGGGAAATCTTTGACGGGCCATAACTCAAAAACTAAGTGCTAAAACGTTCTGAAACCTATTTATTCGGATTTAGCATCCCTTAAAGCATAAGTATGCAAGTTTTCAGCCCGCTAGCTCAAACTTAAAGTATTCGGTACAAAATCCATTTTTTCATAAGGGGTTAGTATAGCAAAACTTTGGGAAATCTTTGTCGGGCCATAACTCAAAAACTAAGGGCTAAAACGCTCTAAAACCTATTTATTCGGATTTAGCATCCCTTAAAGCATAAGTATGCAAGTTTTCAGCCCGCTAGCTCAAACTTAAAGTATTCGGTGAAAAATCCATTTTTTCATAAGGGGTTAGTATAGCAAAACTTTGGGAAATCTTTGTCGGGCCATAACTCAAAAACTAAGGGCTAAAACGTTCTGAAACCTATTTATTCGGATTTAGCATCCCTTAAAGCATAAGTATGCAAGTTTTCAGCCCGCTAGCTCAAACTTAAAGTATTCGGTACAAAATCCATTTTTTCATAAGGGGGTACCCTTTTAAAACTTTGGGAAATCTTTGACGGGCCATAACTCAAAAACTAAGGGCTAAAACGTTCTGAAACCTATTTATTCGGATTTAGCATCCCTTAAAGCATAAGTATGCAAGTTTTCAGCCCGCTAGCTCAAACTTAAAGTATTCGGTGAAAAATCCATTTTTTCATAAGGGGTTAGTATAGCAAAACTTTGGGAAATCTTTGACGGGCCATAACTCAAAAACTAAGTGCTAAAACGTTCTGAAACCTATTTATTCGGATTTAGCATCCCTTAAAGCATAAGTATGCAAGTTTTCAGCCCGCTAGCTCAAACTTAAAGTATTCGGTACAAAATCCATTTTTTCATAAGGGGTTAGTAGAGCAAAACTTTGGGAAATCTTTGACGGGCCATAACTCAAAAACTAAGGGCTAAAACGTTCTGAAACCTATTTATTCGGATTTGGCATCCCTTAAAGCATAAGTATGCAAGTTTTCAGCCCGCTAGCTCAAACTTAAAGTATTCGGTACAAAATCCATTTTTTCATAAGGGGGTACCCTTTTAAAACTTTGGGAAATCTTTGACGGGCCATAACTCAAAAACTAAGGGCTAAAACGTTCTGAAACCTATTTATTCGGATTTAGCATCCCTTAAAGCATAAGTATGCAAGTTTTCAGCCCGCTAGCTCAAACTTAAAGTATTCGGTACAAAATCCATTTTTTCATAAGGGGGTACCCTTTTAAAACTTTGGGAAATCTTTGACGGGCCATAACTCAAAAACTAAGGCCTAAAACGTTCTGAAACCTATTTATTCGGATTTAGCAACCCTTAAAGCATAAGTATGCAAGTTTTCAGCCCGCTAGCTCAAACTTAAAGTATTCGGTGAAAAATCCATTTTTTCATAAGGGGTTAGTATAGCAAAACTTTGGGAAATCTTTGTCGGGCCATAACTCAAAAACTAAGGGCTAAAACGTTCTGAAACCTATTTATTCGGATTTAGCATCCCTTAAAGCATAAGTATGCAAGTTTTCAGCCCGCTAGCTCAAACTTAAAGTATTCGGTACAAAATCCATTTTTTCATAAGGGGGTACCCTTTTAAAACTTTGGGAAATCTTTGACGGGCCATAACTCAAAAACTAAGGGCTAAAACGTTCTGAAACCTATTTATTCGGATTTAGCATCCCTTAAAGCATAAGTATGCAAGTTTTCAGCCCGCTAGCTCAAACTTAAAGTATTCGGTACAAAATCCATTTTTTCATAAGGGGGTACCCTTTTAAAACTTTGGGAAATCTTTGACGGGCCATAACTCAAAAACTATGGGCTAAAACGTTCTGAAACCTATTTATTCGGATTTAGCATCCCTTAAAGCATAAGTATGCAAGTTTTCAGCCCGCTAGCTCAAACTTAAAGTATTCGGTACAAAATCCATTTTTTCATAAGGGGGTACCCTTTTAAAACTTTGGGAAATCTTTGACGGGCCATAACTCAAAAACTAAGGGCTAAAACGTTCTGAAACCTATTTATTCGGATTTAGCATCCCTTAAAGCATAAGTATGCAAGTTTTCAGCCCGCTAGCTCAAACTTAAAGTATTCGGTGAAAAATCCATTTTTTCATAAGGGGTTAGTATAGCAAAACTTTGGGAAATCTTTGACGGGCCATAACTCAAAAACTAAGTGCTAAAACGTTCTGAAACCTATTTATTCGGATTTAGCATCCCTTAAAGCATAAGTATGCAAGTTTTCAGCCCGCTAGCTCAAACTTAAAGTATTCGGTACAAAATCCATTTTTTCATAAGGGGGTACCCTTTTAAAACTTTGGGAAATCTTTGACGGGCCATAACTCAAAAACTAAGTGCTAAAACGTTCTGAAACCTATTTATTCGGATTTAGCATCCCTTAAAGCATAAGTATGCAAGTTTTCAGCCCGCTAGCTCAAACTTAAAGTATTCGGTACAAAATCCATTTTTTCATAAGGGGGTACCCTTTTAAAACTTTGGGAAATCTTTGACGGGCCATAACTCAAAAACTAAGGCCTAAAACGTTCTGAAACCTATTTATTCGGATTTAGCAACTCTTAAAGCATAGGTATGCAAGTTTTCAGCCAGCTAGCTCAAACTTAAAGTATTCGGTGAAAAATCCATTTTTTCATAAGGGGTTAGTATAGCAAAACTTTGGGAAATCTTTGACGGGCCATAACTCAAAAACTAAGTGCTAAAACGTTCTGAAACGTATTTATTCGGATTTAGCATCCCTTAAAGCATAAGTATGCAAGTTTTCAGCCCGCTAGCTCAAACTTAAAGTATTCGGTACAAAATCCATTTTTTCATAAGGGGGTACCCTTTTAAAACTTTGGGAAATCTTTGACGGGCCATAACTCAAAAACTGAGTGCTAAAACGTTCTGAAACCTATTTATTCGGATTTAGCATCCCTTAAAGCATAAGTATGCAAGTTTTCAGCCCGCTAGCTCAAACTTAAAGTATTCGGTACAAAATCCATTTTTTCATAAGGGGGTACCCTTTTAAAACTTTGGGAAATCTTTGACGGGCCATAACTCAAAAACTAAGGCCTAAAACGTTCTGAAACCTATTTATTCGGATTTAGCAACCCTTAAAGCATAAGTATGCAAGTTTTCAGCCCGCTAGCTCAAACTTAAAGTATTCGGTGAAAAATCCATTTTTTCATAAGGGGTTAGTATAGCAAAACTTTGGGAAATCTTTGACGGGCCATAACTCAAAAACTAAGTGCTAAAACGTTCTGAAACCTATTTATTCGGATTTAGCATCCCTTAAAGCATAAGTATGCAAGTTTTCAGCCCGCTAGCTCAAACTTAAAGTATTCGGTACAAAATCCATTTTTTCATAAGGGGGTACCCTTTTAAAACTTTGGGAAATCTTTGTCGGGCCATAACTCAAAAACTAAGGGCTAAAACGTTCTGAAACCTATTTATTCGGATTTAGCATCCCTTAAAGCATAAGTATGCAAGTTTTCAGCCCGCTAGCTCAAACTTAAAGTATTCGGTACAAAATCCATTTTTTCATAAGGGGGTACCCTTTTAAAACTTTGGGAAATCTTTGACGGGCCATAACTCAAAAACTAAGGGCTAAAACGTTCTGAAACCTATTTATTCGGATTTAGCATCCCTTAAAGCATAAGTATGCAAGTTTTCAGCCCGCTAGCTCAAACTTAAAGTATTCGGTGAAAAATCCATTTTTTCATAAGGGGTTAGTATAGCAAAACTTTGGGAAATCTTTGACGGGCCATAACTCAAAAACTAAGTGCTAAAACGTTCTGAAACCTATTTATTCGGATTTAGCATCCCTTAAAGCATAAGTATGCAAGTTTTCAGCCCGCTAGCTCAAACTTAAAGTATTCGGTACAAAATCGATTTTTTCATAAGGGGGTACCCTTTTAAAACTTTGGAAAATCTTTGTCGGGCCATAACTCAAAAACTAAGGGCTAAAACGTTCTGAAACCTATTTATTCGGATTTGGCATCCCTTAAAGCATAAGTATGCAAGTTTTCAGCCCGCTAGCTCAAACTTAAAGTATTCGGTACAAAATCCATTTTTTCATAAGGGGGTACCCTTTTAAAACTTTGGGAAATCTTTGACGGGCCATAACTCAAAAACTAAGGGCTAAAACGTTCTGAAACCTATTTATTCGGATTTAGCATCCCTTAAAGCATAAGTATGCAAGTTTTCAGCCCGCTAGCTCAAACTTAAAGTATTCGGTACAAAATCCATTTTTTCATAAGGGGTTAGTATAGCAAAACTTTGGGAAATCTTTGACGGGCCATAACTCAAAAACTAAGGCCTAAAACGTTCTGAAACCTATTTATTCGGATTAAGCAACCCTTAAAGCATAAGTATGCAAGTTTTCAGCCCGCTAGCTCAAACTTAAAGTATTCGGTGAAAAATCCATTTTTTCATAAGGGGTTAGTATAGCAAAACCTTGGGAAATCTTTGACGGGCCATAACTCAAAAACTAAGTGCTAAAACGTTCTGAAACCTATTTATTCGGATTTAGCATCCCTTAAAGCATAAGTATGCAAGTTTTCAGCCCGCTAGCTCAAACTTAAAGTATTCGGTACAAAATCCATTTTTTCATAAGGGGGTACCCTTTTAAAACTTTGGGAAATCTTTGTCGGGCTATAACTCAAAAACTAAGGGCTAAAACGTTCTGAAACCTATTTATTCGGATTTAGCATCCCTTAAAGCATAAGTATGCAAGTTTTCAGCCCGCTAGCTCAAACTTAAAGAATTCGGAACAAAATCCATTTTTTCATAAGGGGGTACCCTTTTAAAACTTTGGGAAATCTTTGACGGGCCATAACTCAAAAACTAAGGGCTAAAACGTTCTGAAACCTATTTATTCGGATTTAGCATCCCTTAAAGCATAAGTATGCAAGTTTTCAGCCCGCTAGCTCAAACTTAAAGTATTCTGTGAAAAATCCATTTTTTCATAAGGGGTTAGTATAGCAAAACTTTGGGAAATCTTTGACGGGCCATAACTCAAAAACTAAGTGCTAAAACGTTCTGAAACCTATTTATTCGGATTTAGCATCCCTTAAAGCATAAGTATGCAAGTTTTCAGCCCGCTAGCTCAAACTTAAAGTATTCGGTGAAAAATCCATTTTTTCATAAGGGGTTAGTATAGCAAAACTTTGGGAAATCTTTGACGGGCCATAACTCAAAAACTAAGGGCTAAAACGTTCTGAAACCTATTTATTCGGATTTAGCATCCCTTAAAGCATAAGTATGCAAGTTTTCAGCCCGCTAGCTCAAACTTAAAGTATTCGGTACAAAATCCACTTTTTCATAAGGGGTTAGTATAGCAAAACTTTGGGAAATCTTTGACGGGCCATAACTCAAAAACTAAGGCCTAAAACGTTCTGAAACCTATTTATTCGGATTTAGCAACCCTTAAAGCATAAGTATGCAAGTTTTCAGCCCGCTAGCTCAAACTTAAAGTATTCGGTGAAAAATCCATTTTTTCATAAGGGGTTAGTATAGCAAAACCTTGGGAAATCTTTGACGGGCCATAACTCAAAAACTAAGTGCTAAAACGTTCTGAAACCTATTTATTCGGATTTAGCATCCCTTAAAGCATAAGTATGCAAGTTTTCAGCCCGCTAGCTCAAACTTAAAGTATTCGGTACAAAATCCATTTTTTCATAAGGGGGTACCCTTTTAAAACTTTGGGAAATCTTTGACGGGCCATAACTCAAAAACTAAGGGCTAAAACGTTCTGAAACCTATTTATTCGGATTTAGCATCCCTTAAAGCATAAGTATGCAAGTTTTCAGCCCGCTAGCTCAAACTTAAAGTATTCGGTGAAAAATCCATTTTTTCATAAGGGGTTAGTATAGCAAAACTTTGGGAAATCTTAGACGGGCCATAACTCAAAAACTAAGTGCTAAAACGTTCTGAACCCTATTTATTCGGATTTAGCATCCCTTAAAGCATAAGTATGCAAGTTTTCAGCCCGCTAGCTCAAACTTAAAGTATTCGGTACAAAATCCATTTTTTCATAAGGGGGTACCCTTTTAAAACTTTGGAAAATCTTTGTCGGGCCATAACTCAAAAACTAAGGGCTAAAACGTTCTGAAACCTATTTATTCGGATTTGGCATCCCTTAAAGCATAAGTATGCAAGTTTTCAGCCCGCTAGCTCAAACTTAAAGTATTCGGTACAAAATCCATTTTTTCATAAGGGGTTAGTATAGCAAAACTTTGGGAAATCTTTGACGGGCCATAACTCAAAAACTAAGGGCTAAAACGTTCTGAAACCTATTTATTCGGATTTAGCATCCCTTAAAGCATAAGTATGCAAGTTTTCAGCCCGCTAGCTCAAACATAAAGTATTCGGTACAAAATCCATTTTTTCATAAGGGGGTACCCTTTTAAAACTTTGGGAAATCTTTGACGGGCCATAACTCAAAAACTAAGGGCTAAAACGTTCTGAAACCTATTTATTCGGATTTAGCATCCCTTAAAGCATAAGTATGCAAGTTTTCAGCCCGCTAGCTCAAACTTAAAGTATTCGGTACAAAATCCATTTTTTCATAAGGGGTTAGTATAACAAAACTTTGGGAAATCTTTGACGGGCCATAACTCAAAAACTAAGGGCTAAAACGTTCTGATACCTATTTATTCGGATTTAGCATCCCTTAAAGCATAAGTATGCAAGTTTTCAGCCCGCTAGCTCAAACTTAAAGTATTCGGTACAAAATCCATTTTTTCATAAGGGGGTACCCTTTTAAAACTTTGGGAAATCTTTGACGGGCCATAACTCAAAAACTAAGGGCTAAAACGTTCTGAAACCTATTTATTCGGATTTAGCATCCCTTAAAGCATAAGTATGCAAGTTTTCAGCCCGCTAGCTCAAACTTAAAGTATTCGGTACAAAATCCATTTTTTCATAAGGGGGTACCCTTTTAAAACTTTGGGAAATCTTTGACGGGCCATAACTCAAAAACTAAGGGCTAAAACGTTCTGAAACCTATTTATTCGGATTTAGCATCCCTTAAAGCATAAGTATGCAAGTTTTCAGCCCGCTAGCTCAAACTTAAAGTATTCGGTACAAAATCCATTTTTTCATAAGGGGTTAGTATAGCAAAACTTTGGGAAATCTTTGACGGGCCATAACTCAAAAACTAAGGCCTAAAACGTTCTGAAACCTATTTATTCGGATTTAGCAACCCTTAAAGCATAAGTATGCAAGTTTTCAGCCCGCTAGCTCAAACTTAAAGTATTCGGTGAAAAATCCATTTTTTCATAAGGGGTTAGTATAGCAAAACCTTGGGAAATCTTTGACGGGCCATAACTCAAAAACTAAGTGCTAAAACGTTCTGAAACCTATTTATTCGGATTTAGCATCCCTTAAAGCATAAGTATGCAAGTTTTCAGCCCGCTAGCTCAAACTTAAAGTATTCGGTGAAAAATCCATTTTTTCATAAGGGGTTAGTATAGCAAAACTTTGGGAAATCTTTGTCGGGCCATAACTCAAAAACTAAGGGCTAAAACGTTCTGAAACCTATTTATTCGGATTTAGCATCCCTTAAAGCATAAGTATGCAAGTTTTCAGCCCGCTAGCTCAAACTTAAAGTATTCGGTACAAAATCCATTTTTTCATAAGGGGTTAGTATAGCAAAACTTTGGGAAATCTTTGACGGGCCATAACTCAAAAACTAAGTGCTAAAACGTTCTGAAACCTATTTATTCGGATTTAGCATCCCTTAAAGCATAAGTATGCAAGTTTTCAGCCCGCTAGCTCAAACTTAAAGTATTCGGTACAAAATCCATTTTTTCATAAGGGGGTAGTATAGCAAAACTTTGGGAAATCTTTGTCGGGCCATAACTCAAAAACTAAGGGCTAAAACGTTCTGAAACCTATTTATTCGGATTTAGCATCCCTTAAAGCATAAGTATGCAAGTTTTCAGCCCGCTAGCTCAAACTTAAAGTATTCGGTACAAAATCGATTTTTTCATAAGGGGGTACCCTTTTAAAACTTTGGAAAATCTTTGTCGGGCCATAACTCAAAAACTAAGGGCTAAAACGTTCTGAAACCTATTTATTCGGATTTGGCATCCCTTAAAGCATAAGTATGCAAGTTTTCAGCCCGCTAGCTCAAACATAAAGTATTCGGTACAAAATACATTTTTTCATAAGGGGTTAGTATAGCAAAACTTTGGGAAATCTTTGACGGGCCATAACTCAAAAACTAAGGGCTAAAACGTTCTGAAACCTATTTATTCGGATTTAGCATCCCTTAAAGCATAAGTATGCAAGTTTTCAGCCCGCTAGCTCAAACTTAAAGTATTCGGTACAAAATCCATTTTTTCATAAGGGGGTACCCTTTTAAAACTTTGGGAAATCTTTGACGGGCCATAACTCAAAAACTAAGGGCTAAAACGTTCTGAAACCTATTTATTCGGATTTAGCATCCCTTAAAGCATAAGTATGCAAGTTTTCAGCCCGCTAGCTCAAACTTAAAGTATTCGGTACAAAATCCATTTTTTCATAAGGGGTTAGTATAGCAAAACTTTGGGAAATCTTTGACGGGCCATAACTCAAAAACTAAGGCCTAAAACGTTCTGAAACCTATTTATTCGGATTAAGCAACCCTTAAAGCATAAGTATGCAAGTTTTCAGCCCGCTAGCTCAAACTTAAAGTATTCGGTGAAAAATCCATTTTTTCATAAGGGGTTAGTATAGCAAAACCTTGGGAAATCTTTGACGGGCCATAACTCAAAAACTAAGTGCTAAAACGTTCTGAAACCTATTTATTCGGATTTAGCATCCCTTAAAGCATAAGTATGCAAGTTTTCAGCCCGCTAGCTCAAACTTAAAGTATTCGGTACAAAATCCATTTTTTCATAAGGGGGTACCCTTTTAAAACTTTGGGAAATCTTTGTCGGGCTATAACTCAAAAACTAAGGGCTAAAACGTTCTGAAACCTATTTATTCGGATTTAGCATCCCTTAAAGCATAAGTATGCAAGTTTTCAGCCCGCTAGCTCAAACTTAAAGAATTCGGAACAAAATCCATTTTTTCATAAGGGGGTACCCTTTTAAAACTTTGGGAAATCTTTGACGGGCCATAACTCAAAAACTAAGGGCTAAAACGTTCTGAAACCTATTTATTCGGATTTAGCATCCCTTAAAGCATAAGTATGCAAGTTTTCAGCCCGCTAGCTCAAACTTAAAGTATTCTGTGAAAAATCCATTTTTTCATAAGGGGTTAGTATAGCAAAACTTTGGGAAATCTTTGACGGGCCATAACTCAAAAACTAAGTGCTAAAACGTTCTGAAACCTATTTATTCGGATTTAGCATCCCTTAAAGCATAAGTATGCAAGTTTTCAGCCCGATAGCTCAAACTTAAAGTATTCGGTGAAAAATCCATTTTTTCATAAGGGGTTAGTATAGCAAAACTTTGGGAAATCTTTGACGGGCCATAACTCAAAAACTAAGGGCTAAAACGTTCTGAAACCTATTTATTCGGATTTAGCATCCCTTAAAGCATAAGTATGCAAGTTTTCAGCCCGCTAGCTCAAACTTAAAGTATTCGGTACAAAATCCATTTTTTCATAAGGGGGTACCCTTTTAAAACTTTGGGAAATCTTTGACGGGCCATAACTCAAAAACTAAGGGCTAAAACGTTCTGAAACCTATTTATTCGGATTTAGCATCCCTTAAAGCATAAGTATGCAAGTTTTCAGCCCGCTAGCTCAAACTTAAAGTATTCGGTGAAAAATCCATTTTTTCATAAGGGGTTAGTATAGCAAAACTTTGGGAAATCTTTGACGGGCCATAACTCAAAAACTAAGTGCTAAAACGTTCTGAAACCTATTTATTCGGATTTAGCATCCCTTAAAGCATAAGTATGCAAGTTTTCAGCCCGCTAGCTCAAACTTAAAGTATTCGGTACAAAATCGATTTTTTCATAAGGGGGTACCCTTTTAAAACTTTGGAAAATCTTTGTCGGGCCATAACTCAAAAACTAAGGGCTAAAACGTTCTGAAACCTATTTATTCGGATTTGGCATCCCTTAAAGCATAAGTATGCAAGTTTTCAGCCCGCTAGCTCAAACTTAAAGTATTCGGTACAAAATCCATTTTTTCATAAGGGGGTACCCTTTTAAAACTTTGGGAAATCTTTGACGGGCCATAACTCAAAAACTAAGGGCTAAAACGTTCTGAAACCTATTTATTCGGATTTAGCATCCCTTAAAGCATAAGTATGCAAGTTTTCAGCCCGCTAGCTCAAACTTAAAGTATTCGGTACAAAATCCATTTTTTCATAAGGGGTTAGTATAGCAAAACTTTGGGAAATCTTTGACGGGCCATAACTCAAAAACTAAGGCCTAAAACGTTCTGAAACCTATTTATTCGGATTTAGCAACCCTTAAAGCATAAGTATGCAAGTTTTCAGCCCGCTAGCTCAAACTTAAAGTATTCGGTGAAAAATCCATTTTTTCATAAGGGGTTAGTATAGCAAAACCTTGGGAAATCTTTGACGGGCCATAACTCAAAAACTAAGTGCTAAAACGTTCTGAAACCTATTTATTCGGATTTAGCATCCCTTAAAGCATAAGTATGCAAGTTTTCAGCCCGCTAGCTCAAACTTAAAGTATTCGGTGAAAAATCCATTTTTTCATAAGGGGTTAGTATAGCAAAACTTTGGGAAATCTTTGTCGGGCCATAACTCAAAAACTAAGGGCTAAAACGTTCTGAAACCTATTTATTCGGATTTAGCATCCCTTAAAGCATAAGTATGCAAGTTTTCAGCCCGCTAGCTCAAACTTAAAGTATTCGGTACAAAATCCATTTTTTCATAAGGGGTTAGTATAGCAAAACTTTGGGAAATCTTTGACGGGCCATAACTCAAAAACTAAGTGCTAAAACGTTCTGAAACCTATTTATTCGGATTTAGCATCCCTTAAAGCATAAGTATGCAAGTTTTCAGCCCGCTAGCTCAAACTTAAAGTATTCGGTACAAAATCCATTTTTTCATAAGGGGGTAGTATAGCAAAACTTTGGGAAATCTTTGTCGGGCCATAACTCAAAAACTAAGGGCTAAAACGTTCTGAAACCTATTTATTCGGATTTAGCATCCCTTAAAGCATAAGTATGCAAGTTTTCAGCCCGCTAGCTCAAACTTAAAGTATTCGGTACAAAATCGATTTTTTCATAAGGGGGTACCCTTTTAAAACTTTGGAAAATCTTTGTCGGGCCATAACTCAAAAACTAAGGGCTAAAACGTTCTGAAACCTATTTATTCGGATTTGGCATCCCTTAAAGCATAAGTATGCAAGTTTTCAGCCCGCTAGCTCAAACTTAAAGTATTCGGTACAAAATACATTTTTTCATAAGGGGTTAGTATAGCAAAACTTTGGGAAATCTTTGACGGGCCATAACTCAAAAACTAAGGGCTAAAACGTTCTGAAACCTATTTATTCGGATTTAGCATCCCTTAAAGCATAAGTATGCAAGTTTTCAGCCCGCTAGCTCAAACTTAAAGTATTCGGTACAAAATCCATTTTTTCATAAGGGGGTACCCTTTTAAAACTTTGGGAAATCTTTGACGGGCCATAACTCAAAAACTAAGGGCTAAAACGTTCTGAAACCTATTTATTCGGATTTAGCATCCCTTAAAGCATAAGTATGCAAGTTTTCAGCCCGCTAGCTCAAACTTAAAGTATTCGGTGAAAAATCCATTTTTTCATAAGGGGTTAGTATAGCAAAACTTTGGGAAATCTTTGACGGGCCATAACTCAAAAACTAAGTGCTAAAACGTTCTGAAACCTATTTATTCGGATTTAGCATCCCTTAAAGCATAAGTATGCAAGTTTTCAGCCCGCTAGCTCAAACTTAAAGTATTCGGTACAAAATCCATTTTTTCATAAGGGGTTAGTATAGCAAAACTTTGGGAAATCTTTGACGGGCCATAACTCAAAAACTAAGGCCTAAAACGTTCTGAAACCTATTTATTCGGATTTAGCAACCCTTAAAGCATAAGTATGCAAGTTTTCAGCCCGCTAGCTCAAACTTAAAGTATTCTGTGAAAAATCCATTTTTTCATAAGGGGTTAGTATAGCAAAACTTTGGGAAATCTTTGACGGGCCATAACTCAAAAACTAAGGCCTAAAACGTTCTGAAACCTATTTATTCGGATTTAGCAACCCTTAAAGCATAAGTATGCAAGTTTTCAGCCCGCTAGCTCAAACTTAAAGTATTCGGTACAAAATCCATTTTTTCATAAGGGGGTACCCTTTTAAAACTTTGGGAAATCTTTGACGGGCCATAACTCAAAAACTAAGGCCTAAAACGTTCTGAAACCTATTTATTCGGATTTAGCAACCCTTAAAGCATAAGTATGCAAGTTTTCAGCCCGCTAGCTCAAACTTAAAGTATTCGGTACAAAATCCATTTTTTCATAAGGGGGTACCCTTTTAAAACTTTGGGAAATCTTTGACGGGCCATAACTCAAAAACTAAGGGCTAAAACGTTCTGAAACCTATTTATTCGGATTTAGCATCCCTTAAAGCATAAGTATGCAAGTTTTCAGCCCGCTAGCTCAAACTTAAAGTATTCGGTACAAAATCCATTTTTTCATAAGGGGTTAGTATAGCAAAACTTTGGGAAATCTTTGACGGGCCATAACTCAAAAACTAAGGCCTAAAACGTTCTGAAACCTATTTATTCGGATTTAGCAACCCTTAAAGCATAAGTATGCAAGTTTTCAGCCCGCTAGCTCAAACTTAAAGTATTCTGTGAAAAATCCATTTTTTCATAAGGGGTTAGTATAGCAAAACTTTGGGAAATCTTTGACGGGCCATAACTCAAAAACTAAGGGCTAAAACGTTCTGAAACCTATTTATTCGGATTTAGCATCCCTTAAAGCATAAGTATGCAAGTTTTCAGCCCGCTAGCTCAAACTTAAAGTATTCGGTACAAAATCCATTTTTTCATAAGGGGTTAGTATAGCAAAACTTTGGGAAATCTTTGACGGGCCATAACTCAAAAACTAAGGCCTAAAACGTTCTGAAACCTATTTATTCGGATTTAGCAACCCTCAAAGCATAAGTATGCAAGTTTTCAGCCCGCTAGCTCAAACTTAAAGTATTCGGTGAAAAATCCATTTTTTCATAAGGGGTTAGTATAGCAAAACCTTGGGAAATCTTTGACGGGCCATAACTCAAAAACTAAGTGCTAAAACGTTCTGAAACCTATTTATTCGGATTTAGCATCCCTTAAAGCATAAGTATGCAAGTTTTCAGCCCGCTAGCTCAAACTTAAAGTATTCGGTACAAAATCCATTTTTTCATAAGGGGGTACCCTTTTAAAACTTTGGGAAATCTTTGACGGGCCATAACTCAAAAACTAAGGGCTAAAACGTTCTGAAACCTATTTATTCGGATTTAGCATCCCTTAAAGCATAAGTATGCAAGTTTTCAGCCCGATAGCTCAAACTTAAAGTATTCGGTGAAAAATCCATTTTTTCATAAGGGGTTAGTATAGCAAAACTTTGGGAAATCTTAGACGGGCCATAACTCAAAAACTAAGTGCTAAAACGTTCTGAAACCTATTTATTCGGATTTAGCATCCCTTAAAGCATAAGTATGCAAGTTTTCAGCCCGCTAGCTCAAACTTAAAGTATTCGGTACAAAATCGATTTTTTCATAAGGGGGTACCCTTTTAAAACTTTGGAAAATCTTTGTCGGGCCATAACTCAAAAACTAAGGGCTAAAACGTTCTGAAACCTATTTATTCGGATTTGGCATCCCTTAAAGCATAAGTATGCAAGTTTTCAGCCCGCTAGCTCAAACTTAAAGTATTCGGTACAAAATCCATTTTTTCATAAGGGGTTAGTATAGCAAAACTTTGGGAAATCTTTGACGGGCCATAACTCAAAAACTAAGGGCTAAAACGTTCTGAAACCTATTTATTCGGATTTAGCATCCCTTAAAGCATAAGTATGCAAGTTTTCAGCCCGCTAGCTCAAACTTAAAGTATTCGGTACAAAATCCATTTTTTCATAAGGGGGTACCCTTTTAAAACTTTGGGAAATCTTTGACGGGCCATAACTCAAAAACTAAGAACTAAAACGTTCTGAAACCTATTTATTCGGATTTAGCATCCCTTAAAGCATAAGTATGCAAGTTTTCAGCCCGCTAGCTCAAACTTAAAGTATTCGGTACAAAATCCATTTTTTCATAAGGGGTTAGTATAGCAAAACTTTGGGAAATCTTTGACGGGCCATAACTCAAAAACTAAGGGCTAAAACGTTCTGAAACCTATTTATTCGGATTTAGCATCCCTTAAAGCATAAGTATGCAAGTTTTCAGCCCGCTAGCTCAAACTTAAAGTATTCGGTACAAAATCCATTTTTTCATAAGGGGGTACCCTTTTAAAACTTTGGGAAATCTTTGACGGGCCATAACTCAAAAACTAAGGGCTAAAACGTTCTGAAACCTATTTATTCGGATTTAGCATCCCTTAAAGCATAAGTATGCAAGTTTTCAGCCCGCTAGCTCAAACTTAAAGTATTCGGTGAAAAATCCATTTTTTCATAAGGGTTTAGTATAGCAAAACTTTGGGAAATCTTTGACGGGCCATAACTCAAAAACTAAGTGCTAAAACGTTCTGAAACCTATTTATTCGGATTTAGCATCCCTTAAAGCATAAGTATGCAAGTTTTCAGCCCGCTAGCTCAAACTTAAAGTATTCGGTACAAAATCCATTTTTTCATAAGGGGGTACCCTTTTAAAACTTTGGGAAATCTTTGTCGGGCCATAACTCAAAAACTAAGGGCAAAAACGTTCTGATACCTATTTATTCGGATTTGGCATCCCTTAAAGCATAAGTATGCAAGTTTTCAGCCCGCTAGCTCAAACTTAAAGTATTCGGTACAAAATCCATTTTTTCATAAGGGGGTACCCTTTTAAAACTTTGGGAAATCTTTGACGGGCCATAACTCAAAAACTAAGTGCTAAAACGTTCTGAAACCTATTTATTCGGATTTAGCATCCCTTAAAGCATAAGTATGCAAGTTTTCAGCCCGCTAGCTCAAACTTAAAGTATTCGGTACAAAATCCATTTTTTCATAAGGGGGTACCCTTTTAAAACTTTGGGAAATCTTTGACGGGCCATAACTCAAAAACTAAGGCCTAAAACGTTCTGAAACCTATTTATTCGGATTTAGCAACCCTTAAAGCATAAGTATGCAAGTTTTCAGCCCGCTAGCTCAAACTTAAAGTATTCGGTGAAAAATCCATTTTTTCATAAGGGGTTAGTATAGCAAAACTTTGGGAAATCTTTGACGGGCCATAACTCAAAAACTAAGTGCTAAAACGTTCTGAAACCTATTTATTCGGATTTAGCATCCCTTAAAGCATAAGTATGCAAGTTTTCAGCCCGCTAGCTCAAACTTAAAGTATTCGGTACAAAATCCATTTTTTCATAAGGGGGTACCCTTTTAAAACTTTGGGAAATCTTTGTCGGGCCATAACTCAAAAACTAAGGGCTAAAACGTTCTGAAACCTATTTATTCGGATTTAGCATCCCTTAAAGCATAAGTATGCAAGTTTTCAGCCCGCTAGCTCAAACTTAAAGTATTCGGTACAAAATCCATTTTTTCATAAGGGGGTACCCTTTTAAAACGTTGGGAAATCTTTGACGGGCCATAACTCAAAAACTAAGGGCTAAAACGTTCTGAAACCTATTTATTCGGATTTAGCATCCCTTAAAGCATAAGTATGCAAGTTTTCAGCCCGCTAGCTCAAACTTAAAGTATTCGGTGAAAAATCCATTTTTTCATAAGGGGTTAGTATAGCAAAACTTTGGGAAATCTTTGACGGGCCATAACTCAAAAACTAAGTGCTAAAACGTTCTGAAACCTATTTATTCGGATTTAGCATCCCTTAAAGCATAAGTATGCAAGTTTTCAGCCCGCTAGCTCAAACTTAAAGTATTCGGTACAAAATACATTTTTTCATAGGGGGTTAGTATAGCAAAACTTTGGGAAATCTTTGTCGGGCCATAACTCAAAAACTAAGGGCTAAAACGTTCTGAAACCTATTTATTCGGATTTAGCATCCCTTAAAGCATAAGTATGCAAGTTTTCAGCCCGCTAGCTCAAACTTAAAGTATTCGGTACAAAATCCATTTTTTCATAAGGGGGTACCCTTTTAAAACTTTGGGAAATCTTTGACGGGCCATAACTCAAAAACTAAGGGCTAAAACGTTCTGAAACCTATTTATTCGGATTTAGCATCCCTTAAAGCATAAGTATGCAAGTTTTCAGCCCGCTAGCTCAAACTTAAAGTATTCGGTACAAAATCCATTTTTTCATAAGGGGGTACCCTTTTAAAACTTTGGTAAATCTTTGACGGGCCATAACTCAAAAACTAAGGGCTAAAACGTTCTGAAACCTATTTATTCGGATTTAGCATCCCTTAAAGCATAAGTATGCAAGTTTTCAGCCCGCTAGCTCAAACTTAAAGTATTCGGTGAAAAATCCATTTTTTCATAAGGGGTTAGTATAGCAAAACTTTGGGAAATCTTTGACGGGCCATAACTCAAAAACTAATTGCTAAAACGTTCTGAAACCTATTTATTCGGATTTAGCATCCCTTAAAGCATAAGTATGCAAGTTTTCAGCCCGCTAGCTCAAACTTAAAGTATTCGGTACAAAATCCATTTTTTCATAAGGGGGTACCCTTTTAAAACTTTGGGAAATCTTTGACGGGCCATAACTCAAAAACTAAGGGCTAAAACGTTCTGAAACCTATTTATTCGGATTTAGCATCCCTTAAAGCATAAGTATGCAAGTTTTCAGCCCGCTAGCTCAAACTTAAAGTATTCGGTACAAAATCCATTTTTTCATAAGGGGGTACCCTTTTAAAACTTTGGGAAATCTTTGTCGGGCCATAACTCAAAAACTAAGGGCTAAAACGTTCTGAAACCTATTTATTCGGATTTAGCATCCCTTAAAGCATAAGTATGCAAGTTTTCAGCCCGCTAGCTCAAACTTAAAGTATTCGGAACAAAATCCATTTTTTCATAAGGGGGTACCCTTTTAAAACTTTGGGAAATCTTTGACGGGCCATAACTCAAAAACTAAGGGCTAAAACGTTCTGAAACCTATTTATTCGGATTTAGCATCCCTTAAAGCATAAGTATGCAAGTTTTCAGCCCGCTAGCTCAAACTTAAAGTATTCGGTACAAAATCCATTTTTTCATAAGGGGGTACCCTTTTAAAACTTTGGGAAATCTTTGACGGGCCATAACTCAAAAACTAAGGGCTAAAACATTCTGAAACCTATTTATTCGGATTTAGCATCCCTTAAAGCATAAGTATGCAAGTTTTCAGCCTGCTAGCTCAAACTTAAAGTATTCGGTGAAAAATCCATTTTTTCATAAGGGGTTAGTATAGCAAAACTTTGGGAAATCTTTGACGGGCCATAACTCAAAAACTAAGTGCTAAAACGTTCTGAAACCTATTTATTCGGATTTAGCATCCCTTAAAGCATAAGTATGCAAGTTTTCAGCCCGCTAGCTCAAACTTAAAGTATTCGGTACAAAATCCATTTTTTCATAAGGGGGTACCCTTTTAAAACTTTGGGAAATCTTTGACGGGCCATAACTCAAAAACTAAGGGCTAAAACGTTCTGAAACCTATTTATTCGGATTTAGCATCCCTTAAAGCATAAGTATGCAAGTTTTTAGCCCGCTAGCTCAAACTTAAAGTATTCGGTGAAAAATCCATTTTTTCATAAGGGGTTAGTATAGCAAAACTTTGGGAAATCTTTGACGGGCCATAACTCAAAAACTAAGGGCTAAAACGTTCTGAAACCTATTTATTCGGATTTAGCATCCCTTAAAGCATAAGTATGCAAGTTTTCAGCCCGCTAGCTCAAACTTAAAGTATTCGGTACAAAATCCATTTTTTCATAAGGGGGTACCCTTTTAAAACTTTGGGAAATCTTTGTCGGGCCATAACTCAAAAACTAAGGGCTAAAACGTTCTGAAACCTATTTATTCGGATTTGGCATCCCTTAAAGCATAAGTATGCAAGTTTTCAGCCCGCTAGCTCAAACTTAAAGTATTCGGTACAAAATCCATTTTTTCATAAGGGGGTACCCTTTTAAAAGTTTGGGAAATCTTTGACGGGCCATAACTCAAAAACTAAGGGCAAAAACGTTCTGAAACCTATTTATTCGGATTTAGCATCCCTTAAAGCATAAGTATGCAAGTTTTCAGCCCGCTAGCTCAAACTTAAAGTATTCGGTACAAAATCCATTTTTTCATAAGGGGGTACCCTTTTAAAACTTTGGGAAATCTTTGACGGGCCATAACTCAAAAACTAAGGGCTAAAACGTTCTGAAACCTATTTATTCGGATTTAGCATCCCTTAAAGCATAAGTATGCAAGTTTTCAGCCCGCTAGCTCAAACTTAAAGTATTCGGTGAAAAATCCATTTTTTCATAAGGGGTTAGTATAGCAAAACTTTGGGAAATCTTTGACGGGCCATAACTCAAAAACTAAGTGCTAAAACGTTCTGAAACCTATTTATTCGGATTTAGCATCCCTTAAAGCATAAGTATGCAAGTTTTCAGCCCGCTAGCTCAAACTTAAAGTATTCGGTACAAAATCCATTTTTTCATAAGGGGGTACCCTTTTAAAACTTTGGGAAATCTTTGACGGGCCATAACTCAAAAACTAAGGGCTAAAACGTTCTGAAACCTATTTATTCGGATTTAGCATCCCTTAAAGCATAAGTATGCAAGTTTTCAGCCCGCTAGCTCAAACTTAAAGTATTCGGTGAAAAATCCATTTTTTCATAAGGGGTTAGTATAGCAAAACTTTGGGAAATCTTTGACGGGCCATAACTCAAAAACTAAGTGCTAAAACGTTCTGAAACCTATTTATTCGGATTTAGCATCCCTTAAAGCATAAGTATGCAAGTTTTCAGCCCGCTAGCTCAAACTTAAAGTATTCGGTACAAAATCGATTTTTTCATAAGGGGGTACCCTTTTAAAACTTTGGAAAATCTTTGTCGGGCCATAACTCAAAAACTAAGGGCTAAAACGTTCTGAAACCTATTTATTCGGATTCAGCATCCCTTAAAGCATAAGTATACAAGTTTTCAACCCGCTAGCTCAAACTTAAAGTATTCGGTACAAAATCCATTTTTTCATAAGGGGGTACCCTTTTAAAACTTTGGGAAATCTTTGACGGGCCATAACTCAAAAACTAAGGGCTAAAACGTTCTGAAACCTATTTATTCGGATTTAGCATCCCTTAAAGCATAAGTATGCAAGTTTTCAGCCCGCTAGCTCAAACTTAAAGTATTCGGTGAAAAATCCATTTTTTCATAAGGGGTTAGTATAGCAAAACTTTGGGAAATCTTTGACGGGCCATAACTCAAAAACTAAGTGCTAAAACGTTCTGAAACCTATTTATTCGGATTTAGCATCCCTTAAAGCATAAGTATGCAAGTTTTCAGCCCGCTAGCTCAAACTTAAAGTATTCGGTACAAAATCCATTTTTTCATAAGGGGGTACCCTTTTAAAACTTTGGGAAATCTTTGACGGGCCATAACTCAAAAACTAAGGGCTAAAACGTTCTGAAACCTATTTATTCGGATTTAGCATCCCTTAAAGCATAAGTATGCAAGTTTTTAGCCCGCTAGCTCAAACTTAAAGTATTCGGTGAAAAATCCATTTTTTCATAAGGGGTTAGTATAGCAAAACTTTGGGAAATCTTTGACGGGCCATAACTCAAAAACTAAGGGCTAAAACGTTCTGAAACCTATTTATTCGGATTTAGCATCCCTTAAAGCATAAGTATGCAAGTTTTCAGCCCGCTAGCTCAAACTTAAAGTATTCGGTACAAAATCCATTTTTTCATAAGGGGGTACCCTTTTAAAACTTTGGGAAATCTTTGTCGGGCCATAACTCAAAAACTAAGGGCTAAAACGTTCTGAAACCTATTTATTCGGATTTGGCATCCCTTAAAGCATAAGTATGCAAGTTTTCAGCCCGCTAGCTCAAACTTAAAGTATTCGGTACAAAATCCATTTTTTCATAAGGGGGTACCCTTTTAAAACTTTGGGAAATCTTTGACGGGCCATAACTCAAAAACTAAGGGCAAAAACGTTCTGAAACCTATTTATTCGGATTTAGCATCCCTTAAAGCATAAGTATGCAAGTTTTCAGCCCGCTAGCTCAAACTTAAAGTATTCGGTACAAAATCCATTTTTTCATAAGGGGGTACCCTTTTAAAACTTTGGGAAATCTTTGACGGGCCATAACTCAAAAACTAAGGGCTAAAACGTTCTGAAACCTATTTATTCGGATTTAGCATCCCTTAAAGCATAAGTATGCAAGTTTTCAGCCCGCTAGCTCAAACTTAAAGTATTCGGTGAAAAATCCATTTTTTCATAAGGGGTTAGTATAGCAAAACTTTGGGAAATCTTTGACGGGCCATAACTCAAAAACTAAGTGCTAAAACGTTCTGAAACCTATTTATTCGGATTTAGCATCCCTTAAAGCATAAGTATGCAAGTTTTCAGCCCGCTAGCTCAAACTTAAAGTATTCGGTACAAAATCCATTTTTTCATAAGGGGGTACCCTTTTAAAACTTTGGGAAATCTTTGACGGGCCATAACTCAAAAACTAAGGGCTAAAACGTTCTGAAACCTATTTATTCGGATTTAGCATCCCTTAAAGCATAAGTATGCAAGTTTTCAGCCCGCTAGCTCAAACTTAAAGTATTCGGTGAAAAATCCATTTTTTCATAAGGGGTTAGTATAGCAAAACTTTGGGAAATCTTTGACGGGCCATAACTCAAAAACTAAGTGCTAAAACGTTCTGAAACCTATTTATTCGGATTTAGCATCCCTTAAAGCATAAGTATGCAAGTTTTCAGCCCGCTAGCTCAAACTTAAAGTATTCGGTACAAAATCGATTTTTTCATAAGGGGGTACCCTTTTAAAACTTTGGAAAATCTTTGTCGGGCCATAACTCAAAAACTAAGGGCTAAAACGTTCTGAAACCTATTTATTCGGATTTGGCATCCCTTAAAGCATAAGTATGCAAGTTTTCAGCCCGCTAGCTCAAACTTAAAGTATTCGGTACAAAATCCATTTTTTCATAAGGGGGTACCCTTTTAAAACTTTGGGAAATCTTTGACGGGCCATAACTCAAAAACTAAGTGCTAAAACGTTCTGAAACCTATTTATTCGGATTTAGCATCCCTTAAAGCATAAGTATGCAAGTTTTCAGCCCGCTAGCTCAAACTTAAAGTATTCGGTACAAAATCCATTTTTTCATAAGGGGGTACCCTTTTAAAACTTTGGGAAATCTTTGACGGGCCATAACTCAAAAACTAAGGGCTAAAACGTTCTGAAACCTATTTATTCGGATTTAGCATCCCTTAAAGCATAAGTATGCAAGTTTTTAGCCCGCTAGCTCAAACTTAAAGTATTCGGTGAAAAATCCATTTTTTCATAAGGGGTTAGTATAGCAAAACTTTGGGAAATCTTTGACGGGCCATAACTCAAAAACTAAGGGCTAAAACGTTCTGAAACCTATTTATTCGGATTTAGCATCCCTTAAAGCATAAGTATGCAAGTTTTCAGCCCGCTAGCTCAAACTTAAAGTATTCGGTACAAAATCCATTTTTTCATAAGGGGGTACCCTTTTAAAACTTTGGGAAATCTTTGTCGGGCCATAACTCAAAAACTAAGGGCTAAAACGTTCTGAAACCTATTTATTCGGATTTGGCATCCCTTAAAGCATAAGTATGCAAGTTTTCAGCCCGCTAGCTCAAACTTAAAGTATTCGGTACAAAATCCATTTTTTCATAAGGGGGTACCCTTTTAAAACTTTGGGAAATCTTTGACGGGCCATAACTCAAAAACTAAGGGCAAAAACGTTCTGAAACCTATTTATTCGGATTTAGCATCCCTTAAAGCATAAGTATGCAAGTTTTCAGCCCGCTAGCTCAAACTTAAAGTATTCGGTACAAAATCCATTTTTTCATAAGGGGGTACCATTTTAAAACTTTGGGAAATCTTTGACGGGCCATAACTCAAAAACTAAGGGCTAAAACGTTCTGAAACCTATTTATTCGGATTTAGCATCCCTTAAAGCATAAGTATGCAAGTTTTCAGCCCGCTAGCTCAAACTTAAAGTATTCGGTGAAAAATCCATTTTTTCATAAGGGGTTAGTATAGCAAAACTTTGGGAAATCTTTGACGGGCCATAACTCAAAAACTAAGTGCTAAAACGTTCTGAAACCTATTTATTCGGATTTAGCATCCCTTAAAGCATAAGTATGCAAGTTTTCAGCCCGCTAGCTCAAACTTAAAGTATTCGGTACAAAATCCATTTTTTCATAAGGGGGTACCCTTTTAAAACTTTGGGAAATCTTTGACGGGCCATAACTCAAAAACTAAGGGCTAAAACGTTCTGAAACCTATTTATTCGGATTTAGCATCCCTTAAAGCATAAGTATGCAAGTTTTCAGCCCGCTAGCTCAAACTTAAAGTATTCGGTGAAAAATCCATTTTTTCATAAGGGGTTAGTATAGCAAAACTTTGGGAAATCTTTGACGGGCCATAACTCAAAAACTAAGTGCTAAAACGTTCTGAAACCTATTTATTCGGATTTAGCATCCCTTAAAGCATAAGTATGCAAGTTTTCAGCCCGCTAGCTCAAACTTAAAGTATTCGGTACAAAATCGATTTTTTCATAAGGGGGTACCCTTTTAAAACTTTGGAAAATCTTTGTCGGGCCATAACTCAAAAACTAAGGGCTAAAACGTTCTGAAACCTATTTATTCGGATTTGGCATCCCTTAAAGCATAAGTATGCAAGTTTTCAGCCCGCTAGCTCAAACTTAAAGTATTCGGTACAAAATCCATTTTTTCATAAGGGGGTACCCTTTTAAAACTTTGGGAAATCTTTGACGGGCCATAACTCAAAAACTAAGGGCTAAAACGTTCTGAAACCTATTTATTCGGATTTAGCATCCCTTAAAGCATAAGTATGCAAGTTTTCAGCCCGCTAGCTCAAACTTAAAGTATTCGGTGAAAAATCCATTTTTTCATAAGGGGTTAGTATAGCAAAACTTTGGGAAATCTTTGACGGGCCATAACTCAAAAACTAAGTGCTAAAACGTTCTGAAACCTATTTATTCGGATTTAGCATCCCTTAAAGCATAAGTATGCAAGTTTTCAGCCCGCTAGCTCAAACTTAAAGTATTCGGTACAAAATCCATTTTTTCATAAGGGGGTACCCTTTTAAAACTTTGGGAAATCTTTGACGGGCCATAACTCAAAAACTAAGGGCTAAAACGTTCTGAAACCTATTTATTCGGATTTAGCATCCCTTAAAGCATAAGTATGCAAGTTTTTAGCCCGCTAGCTCAAACTTAAAGTATTCGGTGAAAAATCCATTTTTTCATAAGGGGTTAGTATAGCAAAACTTTGGGAAATATTTGACGGGCCATAACTCAAAAACTAAGGGCTAAAACGTTCTGAAACCTATTTATTCGGATTTAGCATCCCTTAAAGCATAAGTATGCAAGTTTTCAGCCCGCTAGCTCAAACTTAAAGTATTCGGTACAAAATCCATTTTTTCATAAGGGGGTACCCTTTTAAAACTTTGGGAAATCTTTGTCGGGCCATAACTCAAAAACTAAGGGCTAAAACGTTCTGAAACCTATTTATTCGGATTTGGCATCCCTTAAAGCATAAGTATGCAAGTTTTCAGCCCGCTAGCTCAAACTTAAAGTATTCGGTACAAAATCCATTTTTTCATAAGGGGGTACCCTTTTAAAACTTTGGGAAATTTTTGTCGGGCCATAACTCAAACACTAAGGGCTAAAACGTTCTGAAACCTATTTATTCGGATTTGACATCCCTTAAAGCATAAGTATGCAAGTTTTCAGCCCGCTAGCTCAAACTTAAAGTATTCGGTACAAAATCCATTTTTTCATAAGGGGGTACCCTTTTAAAACTTTGGGAAATCTTTGACGGGCCATAACTCAAAAACTAAGGGCAAAAACGTTCTGAAACCTATTTATTCGGATTTAGCATCCCTTAAAGCATAAGTATGCAAGTTTTCAGCCCGCTAGCTCAAACTTAAAGTATTCGGTACAAAATCCATTTTTTCATAAGGGGGTACCCTTTTAAAACTTTGGGAAATCTTTGACGGGCCATAACTCAAAAACTAAGGGCTAAAACGTTCTGAAACCTATTTATTCGGATTTAGCATCCCTTAAAGCATAAGTATGCAAGTTTTCAGCCCGCTAGCTCAAACTTAAAGTATTCGGTGAAAAATCCATTTTTTCATAAGGGGTTAGTATAGCAAAACTTTGGGAAATCTTTGACGGGCCATAACTCAAAAACTAAGTGCTAAAACGTTCTGAAACCTATTTATTCGGATTTAGCATCCCTTAAAGCATAAGTATGCAAGTTTTCAGCCCGCTAGCTCAAACTTAAAGTATTCGGTACAAAATCCATTTTTTCATAAGGGGGTACCCTTTTAAAACTTTGGGAAATCTTTGACGGGCCATAACTCAAAAACTAAGTGCTAAAACGTTCTGAAACCTATTTATTCGGATTTAGCATCCCTTAAAGCATAAGTATGCAAGTTTTCAGCCCGCTAGCTCAAACTTAAAGTATTCGGTGAAAAATCCATTTTTTCATAAGGGGTTAGTATAGCAAAACTTTGGGAAATCTTTGACGGGCCATAACTCAAAAACTAAGTGCTAAAACGTTCTGAAACCTATTTATTCGGATTTAGCATCCCTTAAAGCATAAGTATGCAAGTTTTCAGCCCGCTAGCTCAAACTTAAAGTATTCGGTACAAAATCGATTTTTTCATAAGGGGGTACCCTTTTAAAACTTTGGAAAATCTTTGTCGGGCCATAACTCAAAAACTAAGGGCTAAAACGTTCTGAAACCTATTTATTCGGATTTGGCATCCCTTAAAGCATAAGTATGCAAGTTTTCAGCCCGCTAGCTCAAACTTAAAGTATTCGGTACAAAATCCATTTTTTCATAAGGGGGTACCCTTTTAAAACTTTGGGAAATCTTTGACGGGCCATAACTCAAAAACTAAGTGCTAAAACGTTCTGAAACCTATTTATTCGGATTTAGCATCCCTTAAAGCATAAGTATGCAAGTTTTCAGCCCGCTAGCTCAAACTTAAAGTATTCGGTACAAAATCCATTTTTTCATAAGGGGGTACCCTTTTAAAACTTTGGGAAATCTTTGACGGGCCATAACTCAAAAACTAAGGGCTAAAACGTTCTGAAACCTATTTATTCGGATTTAGCATCCCTTAAAGCATAAGTATGCAAGTTTTTAGCCCGCTAGCTCAAACTTAAAGTATTCGGTGAAAAATCCATTTTTTCATAAGGGGTTAGTATAGCAAAACTTTGGGAAATCTTTGACGGGCCATAACTCAAAAACTAAGGGCTAAAACGTTCTGAAACCTATTTATTCGGATTTAG
The DNA here is from genome assembly GCA_958336335.1 of Dilophus febrilis. NCBI lineage: Eukaryota > Metazoa > Arthropoda > Insecta > Diptera > Bibionidae > Dilophus > Dilophus febrilis. The sequence continues at coordinate 58,226,123 of OY284469.1, read as the reverse complement.
CATCCCTTAAAGCATAAGTATGCAAGTTTTCAGCCCGCTAGCTCAAACTTAAAGTATTCGGTACAAAATCCATTTTTTCATAAGGGGGTACCCTTTTAAAACTTTGGGAAATCTTTGTCGGGCCATAACTCAAAAACTAAGGGCTAAAACGTTCTGAAACCTATTTATTCGGATTTGGCATCCCTTAAAGCATAAGTATGCAAGTTTTCAGCCCGCTAGCTCAAACTTAAAGTATTCGGTACAAAATCCATTTTTTCATAAGGGGGTACCCTTTTAAAACTTTGGGAAATCTTTGACGGGCCATAACTCAAAAACTAAGGGCTAAAACGTTCTGAAACCTATTTATTCGGATTTAGCATCCCTTAAAGCATAAGTATGCAAGTTTTCAGCCCGCTAGCTCAAACTTAAAGTATTCGGTGAAAAATCCATTTTTTCATAAGGGGTTAGTATAGCAAAACTTTGGGAAATCTTTGACGGGCCATAACTCAAAAACTAAGTGCTAAAACGTTCTGAAACCTATTTATTCGGATTTAGCATCCCTTAAAGCATAAGTATGCAAGTTTTCAGCCCGCTAGCTCAAACTTAAAGTATTCGGTGAAAAATCCATTTTTTCATAAGGGGTTAGTATAGCAAAACTTTGGGAAATCTTTGACGGGCCATAACTCAAAAACTAAGTGCTAAAACGTTCTGAAACCTATTTATTCGGATTTAGCATCCCTTAAAGCATAAGTATGCAAGTTTTCAGCCCGCTAGCTCAAACTTAAAGTATTCGGTGAAAAATCCATTTTTTCATAAGGGGTTAGTATAGCAAAACTTTGGGAAATCTTTGTCGGCTCATAACTCAAAAACTAAGGGCTAAAACGTTCTGAAACCTATTTATTCGGATTTGGCATCCCTTAAAGCATAAGTATGCAAGTTTTCAGCCCGCTAGCTCAACTTAAAGTATTCGGTACAAAATCCATTTTTTCATAAGGGGGTACCCTTTTAAAACTTTGGGAAATCTTTGACGGGCCATAACTCAAAAACTAAGGGCTAAAACGTTCTGAAACCTATTTATTCGGATTTAGCATCCCTTAAAGCATAAGTATGCAAGTTTTCAGCCCGCTAGCTCAAACTTAAAGTATTCGGTACAAAATCCATTTTTTCATAAGGGGGTACCCTTTTAAAACTTTGGGAAATCTTTGACGGGCCATAACTCAAAAACTAAGGCCTAAAACGTTCTGAAACCTATTTATTCGGATTTAGCAACCCTTAAAGCATAAGTATGCAAGTTTCCAGCCCGCTAGCTCAAACTTAAAGTATTCGGTGAAAAATCCATTTTTTCATAAGGGGTTATAGCAAAACTTTGGGAAATCTTTGACGGGCCATAACTCAAAAACTAAGTGCTAAAACGTTCTGAAACCTATTTATTCGGATTTAGCATCCCTTAAAGCATAAGTATGCAAGTTTTCAGCCCGCTAGCTCAAACTTAAAGTATTCGGTACAAAATCCATTTTTTCATAAGGGGGTACCCTTTTAAAACTTTGGGAAATCTTTGTCGGGCCATAACTCAAAAACTAAGGGCTAAAACGTTCTGAAACCTATTTATTCGGATTTAGCATCCCTTAAAGCATAAGTATGCAAGTTTTCAGCCCGCTAGCTCAAACTTAAAGTATTCGGTACAAAATCCATTTTTTCATAAGGGGGTACCCTTTTAAAACTTTGGGAAATCTTTGACGGGCCATAACTCAAAAACTAAGGGCTAAAACGTTCTGAAACCTATTTATTCGGATTTAGCATCCCTTAAAGCATAAGTATGCAAGTTTTCAGCCCGCTAGCTCAAACTTAAAGTATTCGGTGAAAAATCCATTTTTTCATAAGGGGTTAGTATAGCAAAACTTTGGGAAATCTTTGACGGGCCATAACTTAAAAACTAAGTGCTAAAACGTTCTGAAACCTATTTATTCGGATTTAGCATCCCTTAAAGCATAAGTATGCAAGTTTTCAGCCCGCTAGCTCAAACTTAAAGTATTCGGTACAAAATCCATTTTTTCATAAGGGGGTACCCTTTTAAAACTTTGGGAAATCTTTGACGGGCCATAACTCAAAAACTAAGTGCTAAAACGTTCTGAAACCTATTTATTCGGATTTAGCATCCCTTAAAGCATAAGTATGCAAGTTTTCAGCCCGATAGCTCAAACTTAAAGTATTCGGTACAAAATCCATTTTTTCATAAGGGGGTACCCTTTTAAAACTTTGGGAAATCTTTGACGGGCCATAACTCAAAAACTAAGGCCTAAAACGTTCTGAAACCTATTTATTCGGATTTAGCAACCCTTAAAGCATAAGTATGCAAGTTTTCAGCCCGCTAGCTCAAACTTAAAGTATTCGGTAAAAAATCCATTTTTTCATAAGGGGTTAGTATAGCAAAACTTTGGGAAATCTTTGACGGGCCATAACTCAAAAACTAAGTGCTAAAACGTTCTGAAACCTATTTATTCGGATTTAGCATCCCTTAAAGCATAAGTATGCAAATTTTCAGCCCGCTAGCTCAAACTTAAAGTATTCGGTACAAAATCCATTTTTTCATAAGGGGGTACCCTTTTAAAACTTTGGGAAATCTTTGTCGGGCCATAACTCAAAAACTAAGGGCTAAAACGTTCTGAAACCTATTTATTCGGATTTAGCATCCCTTAAAGCATAAGTATGCAAGTTTTCAGCCCGCTAGCTCAAACTTAAAGTATTCGGTACAAAATCCATTTTTTCATAAGGGGTTAGTATAGCAAAACTTTGGGAAATCTTTGACGGGCCATAACTCAAAAACTAAGGCCTAAAACGTTCTGAAACCTATTTATTCGGATTTAGCATCCCTTAAAGCATAAGTATGCAAGTTTTCAGCCCGCTAGCTCAAACTTAAAGTATTCGGTACAAAATCCATTTTTTCATAAGGGGTTAGTATAGCAAAACTTTGGGAAATCTTTGTCGGGCCATAACTCAAAAACTAAGGGCTAAAACGTTCTGAAACCTATTTATTCGGATTTGGCATCCCTTAAAGCATAAGTATGCAAGTTTTCAGCCCGCTAGCTCAAACTTAAAGTATTCGGTACAAAATCCATTTTTTCATAAGGGGGTACCCTTTTAAAACTTTGGGAAATCTTTGACGGGCCATAACTCAAAAACTAAGGGCTAAAACGTTCTGAAACCTATTTATTCGGATTTAGCATCCCTTAAAGCATAAGTATGCAAGTTTTCAGCCCGCTATCTCAAACTTAAAGTATTCGGTACAAAATCCATTTTTTCATAAGGGGTTAGTATAGCAAAACTTTGGGAAATCTTTGACGGGCTATAACTCAAAAACTAAGTGCTAAAACGTTCTGAAACCTATTTATTCGGATTTAGCATCCCTTAAAGCATAAGTATGCAAATTTTCAGCCCGCTAGCTCAAACTTAAAGTATTCGGTACAAAATCCATTTTTTCATACGGGGGTACCCTTTTAAAACTTTGGGAAATCTTTGACGGGCCATAACTCAAAAACTAAGTGCTAAAACGTTCTGAAACCTATTTATTCGGATTTAGCAACCCTTAAAGCATAAGTATGCAAGTTTTCAGCCCACTAGCTCAAACTTAAAGTATTCGGTGAAAAATCCATTTTTTCATAAGGGGTTAGTATAGCAAAACTTTGGGAAATCTTTGACGGGCTATAACTCAAAAACTAAGTGCTAAAACGTTCTGAAACCTATTTATTCGGATTTAGCATCCCTTAAAGCATAAGTATGCAAATTTTCAGCCCGCTAGCTCAAACTTAAAGTATTCGGTACAAAATCCATTTTTTCATAAGGGGGTACCCTTTTAAAACTTTGGGAAATCTTTGACGGGCCATAACTCAAAAACTAAGTGCTAAAACGTTCTGAAACCTATTTATTCGGATTTAGCATCCCTTAAAGCATAAGTATGCAAGTTTTCAGCCCGCTAGCTCAAACTTAAAGTATTCGGTACAAAATCCATTTTTTCATAAGGGGGTACCCTTTTAAAACTTTGGGAAATCTTTGTCGGGCCATAACTCAAAAACTAAGGGCTAAAACGTTCTGAAACCTATTTATTCGGATTTAGCATCCCTTAAAGCATAAGTATGCAAGTTTTCAGCCCGCTGGCTCAAACTTAAAGTATTCGGTACAAAATCCATTTTTTCATAAGGGGTTAGTATAGCAAAACTTTGGGAAATCTTTGACGGGCCATAACTCAAAAACTAAGTGCTAAAACGTTCTGAAACCTATTTATTTGGATTTAGCAACCCTTAAAGCATAAGTATGCAAGTTTTCAGCCCGCTAGCTCAAACTTAAAGTATTCGGTGAAAAATCCATTTTTTCATAAGGGGTTAGTATAGCAAAACTTTGGGAAATCTTTGACGGGCCATAACTCAAAAACTAAGTGCTAAAACGTTCTGAAACCTATTTATTCGGATTTAGCATCCCTTAAAGCATAAGTATGCAAGTTTTCAGCCCGCTAGCTCAAACTTAAAGTATTCGGTACAAAATCCATTTTTTCATAAGGGGGTACCCTTTTAAAACTTTGGGAAATCTTTGACGGGCCATAACTCAAAAACTAAGTGCTAAAACGTTCTGAAACCTATTTATTCGGATTTAGCATCCCTTAAAGCATAAGTATGCAAGTTTTCAGCCCGCTAGCTCAAACTTAAAGTATTCGGTACAAAATCCATTTTTTCATAAGGGGGTACCCTTTTAAAACTTTGGGAAATCTTTGTCGGGCCATAACTCAAAAACTAAGGGCTAAAACGTTCTGAAACCTATTTATTCGGATTTAGCATCCCTTAAAGCATAAGTATGCAAGTTTTCAGCCCACTAGCTCAAACTTAAAGTATTCGGTACAAAATCCATTTTTTCATAAGGGGGTACCCTTTTAAAACTTTGGGAAATCTTTGACGGGCCATAACTCAAAAACTAAGGGCTAAAACGTTCTGAAACCTATTTATTCGGATTTAGCATCCCTTAAAGCATAAGTATGCAAGTTTTCAGCCCTCTAGCTCAAACTTAAAGTATTCGGTGAAAAATCCATTTTTTCATAAGGGGTTAGTATAGCAAAACTTTGGGAAATCTTTGACGGGCCATAACTCAAAAACTAAGTGCTAAAACGTTCTGAAACCTATTTATTCGGATTTAGCATCCCTTAAAGCATAAGTATGCAAGTTTTCAGCCCGCTAGCTCAAACTTAAAGTATTCGGTACAAAATCCATTTTTTCATAAGGGGTTAGTATAGCAAAACTTTGGGAAATCTTTGTCGGGCCATAACTCAAAAACTAAGGGCTAAAACGTTCTGAAACCTATTTATTCGGATTTAGCATCCCTTAAAGCATAAGTATGCAAGTTTTCAGCCCGCTAGCTCAAACTTAAAGTATTCGGTGAAAAATCCATTTTTTCATAAGGGGTTAGTATAGCAAAACTTTGGGAAATCTTTGACGGGCCATAACTCAAAAACTAAGTGCTAAAACGTTCTGAAACCTATTTATTCGGATTTAGCATCCCTTAAAGCATAAGTATGCAAGTTTTCAGCCCGCTAGCTCAAACTTAAAGTATTCGGTACAAAATCCATTTTTTCATAAGGGGTTAGTATAGCAAAACTTTGGGAAATCTTTGACGGGCCATAACTCAAAAACTAAGGGCTAAAACGTTCTGAAACCTATTTATTCGGATTTAGCATCCCTTAAAGCATAAGTATGCAAGTTTTCAGCCCGCTAGCTCAAACTTAAAGTATTCGGTACAAAATCCATTTTTTCATAAGGGGGTACCCTTTTAAAACTTTGGGAAATCTTTGACGGGCCATAACTCAAAAACTAAGGGCTAAAACGTTCTGAAACCTATTTATTCGGATTTAGCATCCCTTAAAGCATAAGTATGCAAGTTTTCAGCCCGCTAGCTCAAACTTAAAGTATTCGGTACAAAATCCATTTTTTCATAAGGGGGTACCCTTTTAAAACTTTGGGAAATCTTTGACGGGCCATAACTCAAAAACTAAGGGCTAAAACGTTCTGAAACCTATTTATTCGGATTTAGCATCCCTTAAAGCATAAGTATGCAAGTTTTCAGCCCACTAGCTCAAACTTAAAGTATTCGGTGAAAAATCCATTTTTTCATAAGGGGTTAGTATAGCAAAACTTTGGGAAATCTTTGACGGGCTATAACTCAAAAACTAAGTGCTAAAACGTTCTGAAACCTATTTATTCGGATTTAGCATCCCTTAAAGCATAAGTATGCAAATTTTCAGCCCGCTAGCTCAAACTTAAAGTATTCGGTACAAAATCCATTTTTTCATACGGGGGTACCCTTTTAAAACTTTGGGAAATCTTTGACGGGCCATAACTCAAAAACTAAGTGCTAAAACGTTCTGAAACCTATTTATTCGGATTTAGCATCCCTTAAAGCATAAGTATGCAAGTTTTCAGCCCGCTAGCTCAAACTTAAAGTATTCGGTACAAAATCCATTTTTTCATAAGGGGGTACCCTTTTAAAACTTTGGGAAATCTTTGTCGGGCCATAACTCAAAAACTAAGGGCTAAAACGTTCTGAAACCTATTTATTCGGATTTAGCATCCCTTAAAGCATAAGTATGCAAGTTTTCAGCCCGCTGGCTCAAACTTAAAGTATTCGGTACAAAATCCATTTTTTCATAAGGGGTTAGTATAGCAAAACTTTGGGAAATCTTTGACGGGCCATAACTCAAAAACTAAGTGCTAAAACGTTCTGAAACCTATTTATTTGGATTTAGCAACCCTTAAAGCATAAGTATGCAAGTTTTCAGCCCGCTAGCTCAAACTTAAAGTATTCGGTGAAAAATCCATTTTTTCATAAGGGGTTAGTATAGCAAAACTTTGGGAAATCTTTGACGGGCCATAACTCAAAAACTAAGTGCTAAAACGTTCTGAAACCTATTTATTCGGATTTAGCATCCCTTAAAGCATAAGTATGCAAGTTTTCAGCCCGCTAGCTCAAACTTAAAGTATTCGGTACAAAATCCATTTTTTCATAAGGGGGTACCCTTTTAAAACTTTGGGAAATCTTTGACGGGCCATAACTCAAAAACTAAGGGCTAAAACGTTCTGAAACCTATTTATTCGGATTTAGCAACCCTTAAAGCATAAGTATGCAAGTTTTCAGCCCGCTAGCTCAAACTTAAAGTATTCGGTGAAAAATCCATTTTTTCATAAGGGGTTAGTATAGCAAAACTTTGGGAAATCTTTGACGGGCCATAACTCAAAAACTAAGTGCTAAAACGTTCTGAAACCTATTTATTCGGATTTAGCATCCCTTAAAGCATAAGTATGCAAGTTTTCAGCCCGCTAGCTCAAACTTAAAGTATTCGGTACAAAATCCATTTTTTCATAAGGGGTTAGTATAGCAAAACTTTGGGAAATCTTTGTCGGGCCATAACTCAAAAACTAAGGGCTAAAACGTTCTGAAACCTATTTATTCGGATTTAGCATCCCTTAAAGCATAAGTATGCAAGTTTTCAGCCCGCTAGCTCAAACTTAAAGTATTCGGTGAAAAATCCATTTTTTCATAAGGGGTTAGTATAGCAAAACTTTGGGAAATCTTTGACGGGCCATAACTCAAAAACTAAGTGCTAAAACGTTCTGAAACCTATTTATTCGGATTTAGCATCCCTTAAAGCATAAGTATGCAAGTTTTCAGCCCGCTAGCTCAAACTTAAAGTATTCGGTACAAAATCCATTTTTTCATAAGGGGTTAGTATAGCAAGACTTTGGGAAATCTTTGTCGGGCCATAACTCAAAAACTAAGGGCTAAAACGTTCTGAAACCTATTTATTCGGATTTAGCATCCCTTAAAGCATAAGTATGCAAGTTTTCAGCCCGCTAGCTCAAACTTAAAGTATTCGGTACAAAATCCATTTTTTCATAAGGGGGTACCCTTTTAAAACTTTGGGAAATCTTTGACTGGCCATAATTCAAAAACTAAGGGCTAAAACGTTCTGAAACCTATTTATTCGGATTTAGCATCCCTTAAAGCATAAGTATGCAAGTTTTCAGCCCGCTAGCTCAAACTTAAAGTATTCGGTACAAAATCCATTTTTTCATAAGGGGTTAGTATAGCAAAACTTTGGGAAATCTTTGACGGGCCATAACTCAAAAACTAAGTGCTAAAATGTTCTGAAACCTATTTATTCGGATTTAGCATCCCTTAAAGCATAAGTATGCAAGTTTTCAGCCCGCTAGCTCAAACTTAAAGTATTCGGTACAAAATCCATTTTTTCATAAGGGGTTAGTATAGCAAAACTTTGGGAAATCTTTGTCGGGCCATAACTCAAAAACTAAGGGCTAAAACGTTCTGAAACCTATTTATTCGGATTTGGCATCCCTTAAAGCATAAGTATGCAAGTTTTCAGCCCGCTAGCTCAAACTTAAAGTATTCGGTACAAAATCCATTTTTTCATAAGGAGGTACCCTTTTAAAACTTTGGGAAATCTTTGACGGGCCATAACTCAAAAACTAAGGGCTAAAACGTTCTGAAACCTATTTATTCGGATTTAGCATCCCTTAAAGCATAAGTATGCAAGTTTTCAGCCCGCTAGCTCAAACTTAAAGTATTCGGTACAAAATCCATTTTTTCATAAGGGGGTACCCTTTTAAAACTTTGGGAAATCTTTGACGGGCCATAACTCAAAAACTAAGGCCTAAAACGTTCTGAAACCTATTTATTCGGATTTAGCAACCCTTAAAGCATAAGTATGCAAGTTTTCAGCCCGCTAGCTCAAACTTAAAGTATTCGGTGAAAAATCCATTTTTTCATAAGGGGGTACCCTTTTAAAACTTTGGGAAATCTTTGTCGGGTCATAACTCAAAAACTAAGGGCTAAAACGTTCTGAAACCTATTTATTCGGATTTAGCATCCCTTAAAGCATAAGTATGCAAGTTTTCACCCCGCTAGCTCAAACTTAAAGTATTCGGTACAAAATCCATTTTTTCATAAGGGGGTACCCTTTTAAAACTTTGGGAAATCTTTGACGGGCCATAACTCAAAAACTAAGGGCTAAAACGTTCTGAAACCTATTTATTCGGATTTAGCATCCCTTAAAGCATAAGTATGCAAGTTTTCAGCCCGCTAGCTCAAACTTAAAGTATTCGGTGAAAAACCCATTTTTTCATTAGGGGTTAGTATAGCAAAACTTTGGGAAATCTTTGACGGGCCATAACTCAAAAACTAAGGGCTAAAACGTTCTGAAACCTATTTATTCGGATTTAGCATCCCTTAAAGCATAAGTATGCAAGTTTTCAGCCCGCTAGCTCAAACTTAAAGTATTCGGTACAAAACCCATTTTTTCATAAGTGGTTAGTATAGCAAGACTTTGGGAAATCTTTGTCGGGTCATAACTCAAAAACTAAGGGCTAAAACGTTCTGAAACCTATTTATTCGGATTTAGCATCCCTTAAAGCATAAGTATGCAAGTTTTCAGCCCGCTAGCTCAAACTTAAAGTATTCGGTACAAAATCCATTTTTTCATAAGGGGTACCCTTTTAAAACTTTGGGAAATCTTTGACGGGCCATAACTCAAAAACTAAGGCCTAAAACGTTCTGAAACCTATTTATTCGGATTTAGCAACCCTTAAAGCATAAGTATGCAAGTTTTCAGCCCGCTAGCTCAAACTTAAAGTATTCGGTGAAAAATCCATTTTTTCATAAGGGGGTACCCTTTTAAAACTTTGGGAAATCTTTGACGGGCCATAACTCAAAAACTAAGTGCTAAAACGTTCTGAAACCTATTTATTCGGATTTAGCATCCCTTAAAGCATAAGTATGCAAATTTTCAGCCCGCTAGCTCAAACTTAAAGTATTCGGTACAAAATCCATTTTTTCATAAGGGGGTACCCTTTTAAAACTTTGGGAAATCTTTGTCGGGTCATAACTCAAAAACTAAGGGCTAAAACGTTCTGAAACCTATTTATTCGGATTTAGCAACCCTTAAAGCATAAGTATGCAAGTTTTCAGCCCGCTAGCTCAAACTTAAAGTATTCGGTACAAAATCCATTTTTTCATAAGGGGGTACCCTTTTAAAACTTTGGGAAATCTTTGACGGGCCATAACTCAAAAACTAAGGGCTAAAACGTTCTGAAACCTATTTATTCGGATTTAGCATCCCTTAAAGCATAAGTATGCAAGTTTTCAGCCCGCTGGCTCAAACTTAAAGTATTCGGTACAAAATCCATTTTTTCATAAGGGGTTAGTATAGCAAAACTTTGGGAAATCTTTGACGGGCCATAACTCAAAAACTAAGTGCTAAAACGTTCTGAAACCTATTTATTCGGATTTAGCAACCCTTAAAGCATAAGTATGCAAGTTTTCAGCCCGCTAGCTCAAACTTAAAGTATTCGGTGAAAAATCCATTTTTTCATAAGGGGTTAGTATAGCAAAACTTTGGGAAATCTTTGACGGGCCATAACTCAAAAACTAAGTGCTAAAACGTTCTGAAACCTATTTATTCGGATTTAGCATCCCTTAAAGCATAAGTATGCAAGTTTTCAGCCCGCTAGCTCAAACTTAAAGTATTCGGTGAAAAATCCATTTTTTCATAAGGGGTTAGTATAGCAAAACTTTGGGAAATTTTTGACGGGCCATAACTCAAAAACTAAGTGCTAAAACGTTCTGAAACCTATTTATTCGGATTTAGCATCCCTTAAAGCATAAGTATGCAAGTTTTCAGCCCGCTAGCTCTAACTTAAAGTATTCGGTACAAAATCCATTTTTTCATAAGGGGTTAGTATAGCAAAACTTTGGGAAATCTTTGACGGGCCATAACTCAAAAACTAAGTGCTAAAACGTTCTGAAACCTATTTATTCGGATTTGGCATCCCTTAAAGCATAAGTATGCAAGTTTTCAGCCCGCTAGCTCAAACTTAAACTATTCGGTACAAAATCCATTTTTTCATAAGGGGGTACCCTTTTAAAACTTTGGGAAATCTTTGACGGACCATAACTCAAAAACTAAGGGCTAAAACGTTCTGAAACCTATTTATTCGGATTTAGCATCCCTTAAAGCATAAGTATGCAAGTTTTCACCCCGCTAGCTCAAACTTAAAGTATTCGGTACAAAATCCATTTTTTCATAGGGGGGTACCCTTTTAAAACTTTGGGAAATCTTTGACGGACCATAACTCAAAAACTAAGGGCTAAAACGTTCTGAAACCTATTTATTCGGATTTAGCATCCCTTAAAGCATAAGTATGCAAGTTTTCAGCCCGCTAGCTCAAACTTAAAGTATTCGGTACAAAATCCATTTTTTCATAAGGGGGTACCCTTTTAAAACTTTGGGAAATCTTTGACGGGCCATAACTCAAAAACTAAGGGCTAAAACGTTCTGAAACCTATTTATTCGGATTTAGCATCCCTTAAAGCATAAGTATGCAAGTTTTCAGCCCGCTAGCTCAAACTTAAAGTATTCGGTGAAAAACCCATTTTTTCATTAGGGGTTAGTATAGCAAAACTTTGGGAAATCTTTGACGGGCCATAACTCAAAAACTAAGTGCTAAAACGTTCTGAAACCTATTTATTCGGATTTAGCATCCCTTAAAGCATAAGTATGCAAGTTTTCAGCCCGCTAGCTCAAACTTAAAGTATTCGGTACAAAATCCATTTTTTCATAAGTGGTTAGTATAGCAAAACTTTGGGAAATCTTTGTCGGGCCATAACTCAAAAACTAAGGGCTAAAACGTTCTGAAACCTATTTATTCGGATTTGCCATCCCTTAAAGCATAAGTATGCAAGTTTTCAGCCCGCCAGCTCAAACTTAAAGTATTCGGTACAAAATCCATTTTTTCATAAGGGGTTAGTATAGCAAAACTTTGGGAAATCTTTGACGGGCCATAACTCAAAAACTAAGGGCTAAAACGTTCTGAAACCTATTTATTCGGATTTGGCATCCCTTAAAGCATAAGTATGCAAGTTTTCAGCCCGCTAGCTCAAACTTAAAGTATTCGGTACAAAATCCATTTTTTCATAAGGGGGTACCCTTTTAAAACTTTGGGAAATCTTTGACGGGCCATAACTCAAAAACTAAGGGCTAAAACGTTCTGAAACCTATTTATTCGGATTTAGCATCCCTTAAAGCATAAGTATGCAAGTTTTCAGCCCGCTAGCTCAAACTTAAAGTATTCGGTGAAAAATCCATTTTTTCATAAGGGGTTAGTATAGCAAAACTTTGGGAAATCTTTGACGGGCCATAACTCAAAAACTAAATGCTAAAACGTTCTGAAACCTATTTATTCGGATTTAGCATCCCTTAAAGCATAAGTATGCAAGTTTTCAGCCCGCTAGCTCAAACTTAAAGTATTCGGTGAAAAATCCATTTTTTCATAAGGGGGTACCCTTTTAAAACTTTGGGAAATCTTTGACGGGCCATAACTCAAAAACTAAGGGCTAAAACGTTCTGAAACCTATTTATTCGGATTTAGCATCCCTTAAAGCATAAGTATGCAAGTTTTCAGCCCGCTAGCTCAAACTTAAAGTATTCGGTACAAAATCCATTTTTTCATAAGGGGGTACCCTTTTAAAACTTTGGGAAATCTTTGACGGGCCATAACTCAAAAACTAAGTGCTAAAACGTTCTGAAACCTATTTATTCGGATTTAGCATCCCTTAAAGCATAAGTATGCAAGTTTTCAGCCCGCTAGCTCAAACTTAAAGTATTCGGTACAAAATCCATTTTTTCATAAGTGGTTAGTATAGCAAAACTTTGGGAAATCTTTGTCGGGCCATAACTCAAAAACTAAGGGCTAAAACGTTCTGAAACCTATTTATTCGGATTTGGCATCCCTTAAAGCATAAGTATGCAAGTTTTCAGCCCGCCAGCTCAAACTTAAAGTATTCGGTACAAAATCCATTTTTTCATAAGGGGTTAGTATAGCAAAACTTTGGGAAATCTTTGACGGGCCATAACTCAAAAACTAAGGGCTAAAACGTTCTGAAACCTATTTATTCGGATTTGGCATCCCTTAAAGCATAAGTATGCAAGTTTTCAGCCCGCTAGCTCAAACTTAAAGTATTCGGTACAAAATCCATTTTTTCATAAGGGGGTACCCTTTTAAAACTTTAGGAAATCTTTGTCGGGCCATAACTCAAAAACTAAGGGCTAAAACGTTCTGAAACCTATTTATTCGGATTTAGCATCCCTTAAAGCATAAGTATGCAAGTTTTCAGCCCGCTAGCTCAAACTTAAAGTATTCGGTGAAAAATCCATTTTTTCATAAGGGGTTAGTATAGCAAAACTTTGGGAAATCTTTGACGGGCCATAACTCAAAAACTAAATGCTAAAACGTTCTGAAACCTATTTATTCGGATTTAGCATCCCTTAAAGCATAAGTATGCAAGTTTTCAGCCCGCTAGCTCAAACTTAAAGTATTCGGTGAAAAATCCATTTTTTCATAAGGGGGTACCCTTTTAAAACTTTGGGAAATCTTTGACGGGCCATAACTCAAAAACTAAGGGCTAAAACGTTCTGAAACCTATTTATTCGGATTTAGCATCCCTTAAAGCATAAGTATGCAAGTTTTCAGCCCGCTAGCTCAAACTTAAAGTATTCGGTACAAAATCCATTTTTTCATAAGGGGGTACCCTTTTAAAACTTTGGGAAATCTTTGACGGGCCATAACTCAAAAACTAAGTGCTAAAACGTTCTGAAACCTATTTATTCGGATTTAGCATCCCTTAAAGCATAAGTATGCAAGTTTTCAGCCCGCTAGCTCAAACTTAAAGTATTCGGTACAAAATCCATTTTTTCATAAGGGGGTACCCTTTTAAAACTTTGGGAAATCTTTGACGGGCCATAACTCAAAAACTAAGTGCTAAAACGTTCTGAAACCTATTTATTCGGATTTAGCATCCCTTAAAGCATAAGTATGCAAGTTTTCAGCCCGCTAGCTCAAACTTAAAGTATTCGGTACAAAATCCCATTTTTCATAAGGGGGTACCCTTTTAAAACTTTGGGAAATCTTTGTCGGGCCATAACTCAAAAACTAAGGGCTAAAAGGTTCTGAAACCTATTTATTCGGATTTAGCAACCCTTAAGGCATAAGTATGCAAGTTTTCAGCCCGCTAGCTCAAACTTAAAGTATTCGGTACAAAATCCATTTTTTCATAAGGGGGTACCCTTTTAAAACTTTGGGAAATCTTTGACGGGCCATAACTCAAAAACTAAGGGCTAAAACGTTCTGAAACCTATTTATTCGGATTTAGCATCCCTTAAAGCATAAGTATGCAAGTTTTCAGCCCGCTAGATCAAACTTAAAGTATTCGGTGAAAAATCCATTTTTTCATAAGGGGTTAGTATAGCAAAACTTTGGGAAATCTTTGACGGGACATAACTCAAAAACTAAGTGCTAAAACGTTCTGAAACCTATTTATTCGGATTTAGCATCACTTAAAGCATAAGTATGCAAGTTTTCAGCCCGCTAGCTCAAACTTAAAGTATTCGGTACAAAATCCATTTTTTCATAAGGGGGTACCCTTTTAAAACTTTGGGAAATCTTTGTCGGGCCATAACTCAAAAACTAAGGGCTAAAACGTTCTGAAACCTATTTATTCGGATTTAGCATCCCTTAAAGCATAAGTATGCAAGTTTTCAGCCCGCTAGCTCAAACTTAAAGTATTCGGTACAAAATCCATTTTTTCATAAGGGGGTACCCTTTTAAAACTTTGGGAAATCTTTGACGGGTCATAACTCAAAAACTAAGGGCTAAAACGTTCTGAAACCTATTTATTCGGATTTAGCATCCCTTAAAGCATAAGTATGCAAGTTTTCAGCCCGCTAGCTCAAACTTAAAGTATTCGGTGAAAAATCCACTTTTTCATAAGGGGTTAGTATAGCAAAACTTTGGGAAATCTTTGACGGGCCATAACTCAAAAACTAAGTGCTAAAACGTTCTGAAACCTATTTATTCGGATTTAGCATCCCTTAAAGCATAAGTATGCAAGTTTTCAGCCCGCTAGCTCAAACTTAAAGTATTCGGTACAAAATCCATTTTTTCATAAGGGGGTACCCTTTTAAAACTTTGGGAAATCTTTGACGGGCCATAACTCAAAAACTAAGGGCTAAAAGGTTCTGAAACCTATTTATTCGGATTTAGCATCCCTTAAAGCATAAGTATGCAAGTTTTCAGCCCGCTAGCTCAAACTTAAAGTATTCGGTACAAAATCCATTTTTTCATAAGGGGTTAGTATAGCAAAACTTTGGGAAATCTTTGACGGGCCATAACTCAAAAACTAAGGGCTAAAACGTTCTGAAACCTATTTATTCGGATTTAGCATCCCTTAAAGCATAAGTATGCAAGTTTTCAGCCCGCTAGATCAAACTTAAAGTATTCGGTGAAAAATCCATTTTTTCATAAGGGGTTAGTATAGCAAAACTTTGGGAAATCTTTGACGGGCCATAACTCAAAAACTAAGTGCTAAAACGTTCTGAAACCTATTTATTCGGATTTAGCATCCCTTAAACCATAAGTATGCAAGTTTTCAGCCCGCTAGCTCAAACTTAAAGTATTCGGTACAAAATCCATTTTTTCATATGGGGGTACCCTTTTAAAACTTTGGGAAATCTTTGTCGGGCCATAACTCAAAAAACTAAGGGCTAAAACGTTCTGAAACCTATTTATTCGGATTTAGCATCCCTTAAAGCATAAGTATGCAAGTTTTCAGCCCGCTAGCTCAAACTTAAAGTATTCGGTGAAAAATCCATTTTTTCATAAGGGGTTAGTATAGCAAAACTTTGGGAAATCTTTGACGGGCCATAACTCAAAAACTAAGTGCTAAAACGTTCTGAAACCTATTTATTCGGATTTAGCATCCCTTAAAGCATAAGTATGCAAGTTTTCAGCCCGCTAGCTCAAACTTAAAGTATTCGGTACGAAATCCATTTTTTCATAAGGGGGTACCCTTTTAAAACTTTGGGAAATCTTTGACGGGCCATAACTCAAAAACTAAGGGCTAAAACGTTCTGAAACCTATTTATTCGGATTTAGCATCCCTTAAAGCATAAGTATGCAAGTTTTCAGCCCGCTAGCTCAAACTTAAAGTATTCGGTGAAAAATCCATTTTTTCATAAGGGGTTAGTATAGCAAAACTTTGGGAAATCTTTGACGGGCCATAACTCAAAAACTAAGTGCTAAAACGTTCTGAAACCTATTTATTCGGATTTAGCATCCCTTAAAGCATAAGTATGCAAGTTTTCAGCCCGCTAGCTCAAACTTAAAGTATTCGGTACAAAATCCATTTTTTCATAAGGGGGTACCCTTTTAAAACTTTGGGAAATCTTTGACGGGCCATAACTCAAAAACTAAGGGCTAAAACGTTCTGAAACCTATTTATTCGGATTTAGCATCCCTTAAAGCATAAGTATGCAAGTTTTCAGCCCGCTAGCTCAAACTTAAAGTATTCGGTGAAAAATCCATTTTTTCATAAGGGGTTAGTATAGCAAAACTTTGGGAAATCTTTGACGGGCCATAACTCAAAAACTAAGTGCTAAAACGTTCTGAAACCTATTTATTCGGATTTAGCATCCCTTAAAGCATAAGTATGCAAGTTTTTAGCCCGCTAGCTCAAACTTAAAGTATTCGGTACAAAATCCATTTTTTCATAAGGGGGTACCCTTTTAAAACTTTGGGAAATCTTTGACGGGCCATAACTCAAAAACTAAGGGCTAAAACGTTCTGAAACCTATTTATTCGGATTTAGCATCCCTTAAAGCATAAGTATGCAAGTTTTCAGCCCGCTAGCTCAAACTTAAAGTATTCGGTACAAAATCCATTTTTTCATAAGGGGGTACCCTTTTAAAACTTTGGGAAATCTTTGTCGGGCCATAACTCAAAAACTAAGGGCTAAAAGGTTCTGAAACCTATTTATTCGGATTTAGCATCCCTTAAAGCATAAGTATGCAAGTTTTCAGCCCGCTAGCTCAAACTTAAAGTATTCGGTACAAAATCCATTTTTTCATAAGGGGGTACCCTTTTAAAACTTTGGGAAATCTTTGACGGGCCATAACTCAAAAACTAAGGGCTAAAACGTTCTGAAACCTATTTATTCGGATTTAGCATCCCTTAAAGCATAAGTATGCAAGTTTTCAGCCCGCTAGATCAAACTTAAAGTATTCGGTGAAAAATCCATTTTTTCATAAGGGGTTAGTATAGCAAAACTTTGGGAAATCTTTGACGGGCCATATTTCAAAAACTAAGTGCTAAAACGTTCTGAAACCTATTTATTCGGATTTAGCATCCCTTAAACCATAAGTATGCAAGTTTTCAGCCCGCTAGCTCAAACTTAAAGTATTCGGTACAAAATCCATTTTTTCATAAGGGGGTACCCTTTTAAAACTTTGGGAAATCTTTGTCGGGCCATAACTCAAAAACTAAGGGCTAAAACGTTCTGAAACCTAATTATTCGGATTTAGCATCACTTAAAGCATAAGTATGCAAGTTTTCAGCCCGCTAGCTCAAACTTAAAGTATTCGGTACAAAATCCATTTTTTCATAAGGGGGTACCCTTTTAAAACTTTGGGAAATCTTTGACGGGCCATAACTCAAAAACTAAGGGCTAAAACGTTCTGAAACCTATTCATTCGGATTTAGCACCCCTTAAAGCATAAGTATGCAAGTTTTCAGCCCGCTAGCTCAAACTTAAAGTATTCGGTACAAAATCCATTTTTTCATAAGGGGGTACCCTTTTAAAACTTTGGGAAATCTTTGACGGGCCATAACTCAAAAACTAAGGCCTAAAACGTTCTGAAACCTATTTATTCGGATTTAGCAACCCTTAAAGCATAAGTATGCAAGTTTTCAGCCCGCTAGCTCAAACTTAAAGTATTCGGTACAAAATCCATTTTTTCATAAGGGGGTACCCTTTTAAAACTTTGGGAAATCTTTGACGGGCAATAACTCAAAAACTAAGTGCTAAAACGTTCTGAAACCTATTTATTCGGATTTAGCACCCCTTAAAGCATAAGTATGCAAGTTTTCAGCCCGCATACTTCGCATCTTTGACGGGCCATAACTCAAAAACTAAGGGCTAAAACGTTCTGAAACCTATTTATTCGGATTTAGCATCCCTTAAAGCATAAGTATGCAAGTTTTCAGCCCGCTAGATCAAACTTAAAGTATTCGGTGAAAAATCCATTTTTTCATAAGGGGTTAGTATAGCAAAACTTTGGGAAATCTTTGACGGGACATAACTCAAAAACTAAGTGCTAAAACGTTCTGAAACCTATTTATTCGGATTTAGCATCCCTTAAAGCATAAGTATGCAAGTTTTCAGCCCGCTAGCTCAAACTTAAAGTATTCGGTACAAAATCCATTTTTTCATAAGGGGGTACCCTTTTAAAACTTTGGGAAATCTTTGTCGGGCCATAACTCAAAAACTAAGGGCTAAAACGTTCTGAAACCTATTTATTCGGATTTAGCATCCCTTAAAGCATAAGTATGCAAGTTTTCAGCCCGCTAGCTCAAACTTAAAGTATTCGGTACAAAATCCATTTTTTCATAAGGGGGTACCCTTTTAAAACTTTGGGAAATCTTTGACGGGCCATAACTCAAAAACTAAGGGCTAAAACGTTCTGAAACCTATTTATTCGGATTTAGCATCCCTTAAAGCATAAGTATGCAAGTTTTCAGCCCGCTAGCTCAAACTTAAAGTATTCGGTGAAAAATCCATTTTTTCATAAGGGGTTAGTATAGCAAAACTTTGGGAAATCTTTGACGGGCCATAACTCAAAAACTAAGTGCTAAAACGTTCTGAAACCTATTTATTCGGATTTAGCATCCCTTAAAGCATAAGTATGCAAGTTTTCAGCCCGCTAGCTCAAACTTAAAGTATTCGGTACAAAATCCATTTTTTCATAAGGGGGTACCCTTTTAAAACTTTGGGAAATCTTTGACGGGCCATAACTCAAAAACTAAGTGCTAAAACGTTCTGAAACCTATTTATTCGGATTTAGCATCCCTTAAAGCATAAGTATGCAAGTTTTCAGCCCGCTAGCTCAAACTTAAAGTATTCGGTACAAAATCCATTTTTTCATAAGGGGGTACCCTTTTAAAACTTTGGGAAATCTTTGACGGGCCATAACTCAAAAACTAAGGGCTAAAACGTTCTGAAACCTATTTATTCGGATTTAGCATCCCTTAAAGCATAAGTATGCAAGTTTTCAGCCCGCTAGCTCAAACTTAAAGTATTCGGTACAAAATCCATTTTTTCATAAGGGGTTAGTATAGCAAAACTTTGGGAAATCTTTGTCGGGCCATAACTCAAAAACTAAGGGCTAAAACGTTCTGAAACCTATTTATTCGGATTTAGCATCCCTTAAAGCATAAGTATGCAAGTTTTCAGCCCGCTAGCTCAAACTTAAAGTATTCGGTACAAAATCCATTTTTTCATAAGGGGGTACCCTTTTAAAACTTTGGGAAATCTTTGACGGGCCATAACTCAAAAACTAAGGGCTAAAACGTTCTGAAACCTATTTATTCGGATTTAGCATCCCTTAAAGCATAAGTATGCAAGTTTTCAGCCCGCTAGCTCAAACTTAAAGTATTCGGTGAAAAATCCATTTTTTCATAAGGGGTTAGTATAGCAAAACTTTGGGAAATCTTTGACGGGCCATAACTCAAAAACTAAGTGCTAAAACGTTCTGAAACCTATTTATTCGGATTTAGCATCCCTTAAAGCATAAGTATGCAAGTTTTCAGCCCGCTAGCTCAAACTTAAAGTATTCGGTACAAAATCCATTTTTTCATAAGGGGTTAGTATAGCAAAACTTTGGGAAATCTTTGTCGGGCCATAACTCAAAAACTAAGGGCTAAAACGCTCTAAAACCTATTTATTCGGATTTAGCATCCCTTAAAGCATAAGTATGCAAGTTTTCAGCCCGCTAGCTCAAACTTAAAGTATTCGGTGAAAAATCCATTTTTTCATAAGGGGTTAGTATAGCAAAACTTTGGGAAATCTTTGTCGGGCCATAACTCAAAAACTAAGGGCTAAAACGTTCTGAAACCTATTTATTCGGATTTAGCATCCCTTAAAGCATAAGTATGCAAGTTTTCAGCCCGCTAGCTCAAACTTAAAGTATTCGGTACAAAATCCATTTTTTCATAAGGGGGTACCCTTTTAAAACTTTGGGAAATCTTTGACGGGCCATAACTCAAAAACTAAGGGCTAAAACGTTCTGAAACCTATTTATTCGGATTTAGCATCCCTTAAAGCATAAGTATGCAAGTTTTCAGCCCGCTAGCTCAAACTTAAAGTATTCGGTGAAAAATCCATTTTTTCATAAGGGGTTAGTATAGCAAAACTTTGGGAAATCTTTGACGGGCCATAACTCAAAAACTAAGTGCTAAAACGTTCTGAAACCTATTTATTCGGATTTAGCATCCCTTAAAGCATAAGTATGCAAGTTTTCAGCCCGCTAGCTCAAACTTAAAGTATTCGGTACGAAATCCATTTTTTCATAAGGGGGTACCCTTTTAAAACTTTGGGAAATCTTTGACGGGCCATAACTCAAAAACTAAGGGCTAAAACGTTCTGAAACCTATTTATTCGGATTTAGCATCCCTTAAAGCATAAGTATGCAAGTTTTCAGCCCGCTAGCTCAAACTTAAAGTATTCGGTGAAAAATCCATTTTTTCATAAGGGGTTAGTATAGCAAAACTTTGGGAAATCTTTGACGGGCCATAACTCAAAAACTAAGTGCTAAAACGTTCTGAAACCTATTTATTCGGATTTAGCATCCCTTAAAGCATAAGTATGCAAGTTTTCAGCCCGCTAGCTCAAACTTAAAGTATTCGGTACAAAATCCATTTTTTCATAAGGGGGTACCCTTTTAAAACTTTGGGAAATCTTTGACGGGCCATAACTCAAAAACTAAGGGCTAAAACGTTCTGAAACCTATTTATTCGGATTTAGCATCCCTTAAAGCATAAGTATGCAAGTTTTCAGCCCGCTAGCTCAAACTTAAAGTATTCGGTGAAAAATCCATTTTTTCATAAGGGGTTAGTATAGCAAAACTTTGGGAAATCTTTGACGGGCCATAACTCAAAAACTAAGTGCTAAAACGTTCTGAAACCTATTTATTCGGATTTAGCATCCCTTAAAGCATAAGTATGCAAGTTTTTAGCCCGCTAGCTCAAACTTAAAGTATTCGGTACAAAATCCATTTTTTCATAAGGGGGTACCCTTTTAAAACTTTGGGAAATCTTTGACGGGCCATAACTCAAAAACTAAGGGCTAAAACGTTCTGAAACCTATTTATTCGGATTTAGCATCCCTTAAAGCATAAGTATGCAAGTTTTCAGCCCGCTAGCTCAAACTTAAAGTATTCGGTACAAAATCCATTTTTTCATAAGGGGGTACCCTTTTAAAACTTTGGGAAATCTTTGTCGGGCCATAACTCAAAAACTAAGGGCTAAAAGGTTCTGAAACCTATTTATTCGGATTTAGCATCCCTTAAAGCATAAGTATGCAAGTTTTCAGCCCGCTAGCTCAAACTTAAAGTATTCGGTACAAAATCCATTTTTTCATAAGGGGGTACCCTTTTAAAACTTTGGGAAATCTTTGACGGGCCATAACTCAAAAACTAAGGGCTAAAACGTTCTGAAACCTATTTATTCGGATTTAGCATCCCTTAAAGCATAAGTATGCAAGTTTTCAGCCCGCTAGATCAAACTTAAAGTATTCGGTGAAAAATCCATTTTTTCATAAGGGGTTAGTATAGCAAAACTTTGGGAAATCTTTGACGGGCCATATTTCAAAAACTAAGTGCTAAAACGTTCTGAAACCTATTTATTCGGATTTAGCATCCCTTAAACCATAAGTATGCAAGTTTTCAGCCCGCTAGCTCAAACTTAAAGTATTCGGTACAAAATCCATTTTTTCATAAGGGGGTACCCTTTTAAAACTTTGGGAAATCTTTGTCGGGCCATAACTCAAAAACTAAGGGCTAAAACGTTCTGAAACCTAATTATTCGGATTTAGCATCACTTAAAGCATAAGTATGCAAGTTTTCAGCCCGCTAGCTCAAACTTAAAGTATTCGGTACAAAATCCATTTTTTCATAAGGGGGTACCCTTTTAAAACTTTGGGAAATCTTTGACGGGCCATAACTCAAAAACTAAGGGCTAAAACGTTCTGAAACCTATTCATTCGGATTTAGCACCCCTTAAAGCATAAGTATGCAAGTTTTCAGCCCGCTAGCTCAAACTTAAAGTATTCGGTACAAAATCCATTTTTTCATAAGGGGGTACCCTTTTAAAACTTTGGGAAATCTTTGACGGGCCATAACTCAAAAACTAAGGCCTAAAACGTTCTGAAACCTATTTATTCGGATTTAGCAACCCTTAAAGCATAAGTATGCAAGTTTTCAGCCCGCTAGCTCAAACTTAAAGTATTCGGTACAAAATCCATTTTTTCATAAGGGGGTACCCTTTTAAAACTTTGGGAAATCTTTGACGGGCAATAACTCAAAAACTAAGTGCTAAAACGTTCTGAAACCTATTTATTCGGATTTAGCACCCCTTAAAGCATAAGTATGCAAGTTTTCAGCCCGCATACTTCGCATCTTTGACGGGCCATAACTCAAAAACTAAGGGCTAAAACGTTCTGAAACCTATTTATTCGGATTTAGCATCCCTTAAAGCATAAGTATGCAAGTTTTCAGCCCGCTAGATCAAACTTAAAGTATTCGGTGAAAAATCCATTTTTTCATAAGGGGTTAGTATAGCAAAACTTTGGGAAATCTTTGACGGGACATAACTCAAAAACTAAGTGCTAAAACGTTCTGAAACCTATTTATTCGGATTTAGCATCCCTTAAAGCATAAGTATGCAAGTTTTCAGCCCGCTAGCTCAAACTTAAAGTATTCGGTACAAAATCCATTTTTTCATAAGGGGGTACCCTTTTAAAACTTTGGGAAATCTTTGTCGGGCCATAACTCAAAAACTAAGGGCTAAAACGTTCTGAAACCTATTTATTCGGATTTAGCATCCCTTAAAGCATAAGTATGCAAGTTTTCAGCCCGCTAGCTCAAACTTAAAGTATTCGGTACAAAATCCATTTTTTCATAAGGGGGTACCCTTTTAAAACTTTGGGAAATCTTTGACGGGCCATAACTCAAAAACTAAGGGCTAAAACGTTCTGAAACCTATTTATTCGGATTTAGCATCCCTTAAAGCATAAGTATGCAAGTTTTCAGCCCGCTAGCTCAAACTTAAAGTATTCGGTGAAAAATCCATTTTTTCATAAGGGGTTAGTATAGCAAAACTTTGGGAAATCTTTGACGGGCCATAACTCAAAAACTAAGTGCTAAAACGTTCTGAAACCTATTTATTCGGATTTAGCATCCCTTAAAGCATAAGTATGCAAGTTTTCAGCCCGCTAGCTCAAACTTAAAGTATTCGGTACAAAATCCATTTTTTCATAAGGGGGTACCCTTTTAAAACTTTGGGAAATCTTTGACGGGCCATAACTCAAAAACTAAGTGCTAAAACGTTCTGAAACCTATTTATTCGGATTTAGCATCCCTTAAAGCATAAGTATGCAAGTTTTCAGCCCGCTAGCTCAAACTTAAAGTATTCGGTACAAAATCCATTTTTTCATAAGGGGGTACCCTTTTAAAACTTTGGGAAATCTTTGACGGGCCATAACTCAAAAACTAAGGGCTAAAACGTTCTGAAACCTATTTATTCGGATTTAGCATCCCTTAAAGCATAAGTATGCAAGTTTTCAGCCCGCTAGCTCAAACTTAAAGTATTCGGTACAAAATCCATTTTTTCATAAGGGGTTAGTATAGCAAAACTTTGGGAAATCTTTGTCGGGCCATAACTCAAAAACTAAGGGCTAAAACGTTCTGAAACCTATTTATTCGGATTTAGCATCCCTTAAAGCATAAGTATGCAAGTTTTCAGCCCGCTAGCTCAAACTTAAAGTATTCGGTACAAAATCCATTTTTTCATAAGGGGGTACCCTTTTAAAACTTTGGGAAATCTTTGACGGGCCATAACTCAAAAACTAAGGGCTAAAACGTTCTGAAACCTATTTATTCGGATTTAGCATCCCTTAAAGCATAAGTATGCAAGTTTTCAGCCCGCTAGCTCAAACTTAAAGTATTCGGTGAAAAATCCATTTTTTCATAAGGGGTTAGTATAGCAAAACTTTGGGAAATCTTTGACGGGCCATAACTCAAAAACTAAGTGCTAAAACGTTCTGAAACCTATTTATTCGGATTTAGCATCCCTTAAAGCATAAGTATGCAAGTTTTCAGCCCGCTAGCTCAAACTTAAAGTATTCGGTACAAAATCCATTTTTTCATAAGGGGTTAGTATAGCAAAACTTTGGGAAATCTTTGTCGGGCCATAACTCAAAAACTAAGGGCTAAAACGCTCTAAAACCTATTTATTCGGATTTAGCATCCCTTAAAGCATAAGTATGCAAGTTTTCAGCCCGCTAGCTCAAACTTAAAGTATTCGGTGAAAAATCCATTTTTTCATAAGGGGTTAGTATAGCAAAACTTTGGGAAATCTTTGTCGGGCCATAACTCAAAAACTAAGGGCTAAAACGTTCTGAAACCTATTTATTCGGATTTAGCATCCCTTAAAGCATAAGTATGCAAGTTTTCAGCCCGCTAGCTCAAACTTAAAGTATTCGGTACAAAATCCATTTTTTCATAAGGGGGTACCCTTTTAAAACTTTGGGAAATCTTTGACGGGCCATAACTCAAAAACTAAGGGCTAAAACGTTCTGAAACCTATTTATTCGGATTTAGCATCCCTTAAAGCATAAGTATGCAAGTTTTCAGCCCGCTAGCTCAAACTTAAAGTATTCGGTGAAAAATCCATTTTTTCATAAGGGGTTAGTATAGCAAAACTTTGGGAAATCTTTGACGGGCCATAACTCAAAAACTAAGTGCTAAAACGTTCTGAAACCTATTTATTCGGATTTAGCATCCCTTAAAGCATAAGTATGCAAGTTTTCAGCCCGCTAGCTCAAACTTAAAGTATTCGGTACAAAATCCATTTTTTCATAAGGGGGTACCCTTTTAAAACTTTGGGAAATCTTTGACGGGCCATAACTCAAAAACTAAGGGCTAAAACGTTCTGAAACCTATTTATTCGGATTTAGCATCCCTTAAAGCATAAGTATGCAAGTTTTCAGCCCGCTAGCTCAAACTTAAAGTATTCGGTGAAAAATCCATTTTTTCATAAGGGGTTAGTATAGCAAAACTTTGGGAAATCTTTGACGGGCCATAACTCAAAAACTAAGTGCTAAAACGTTCTGAAACCTATTTATTCGGATTTAGCATCCCTTAAAGCATAAGTATGCAAGTTTTCAGCCCGCTAGCTCAAACTTAAAGTATTCGGTACAAAATCCATTTTTTCATAAGGGGGTACCCTTTTAAAACTTTGGGAAATCTTTGACGGGCCATAACTCAAAAACTAAGGGCTAAAAGGTTCTGAAACCTATTTATTCGGATTTAGCATCCCTTAAAGCATAAGTATGCAAGTTTTCAGCCCGCTAGCTCAAACTTAAAGTATTCGGTACAAAATCCATTTTTTCATAAGGGGGTACCCTTTTAAAACTTTGGGAAATCTTTGACGGGCCATAACTCAAAAACTAAGGGCTAAAAGGTTCTGAAACCTATTTATTCGGATTTAGCATCCCTTAAAGCATAAGTATGCAAGTTTTCAGCCCGCTAGCTCAAACTTAAAGTATTCGGTACAAAATCCATTTTTTCATAAGGGGTTAGTATAGCAAAACTTTGGGAAATCTTTGACGGGCCATAACTCAAAAACTAAGGGCTAAAACGTTCTGAAACCTATTTATTCGGATTTAGCATCCCTTAAAGCATAAGTATGCAAGTTTTCAGCCCGCTAGATCAAACTTAAAGTATTCGGTGAAAAATCCATTTTTTCATAAGGGGTTAGTATAGCAAAACCTTGGGAAATCTTTGACGGGCCATAACTCAAAAACTAAGTGCTAAAACGTTCTGAAACCTATTTATTCGGATTTAGCATCCCTTAAAGCATAAGTATGCAAGTTTTCAGCCCGCTAGCTCGAACTTAAAGTATTCGGTACAAAATCCCATTTTTCATTTTTTTTTTAAAACTTTGGGAAATCTTTGTCGGGCCATAACTCAAAAACTAAGGGCTAAAAGGTTCTGAAACCTATTTATTCGGATTTAGCATCCCTTAAAGCATAAGTATGCAAGTTTTCAGCCCGCTAGCTCAAACTTAAAGTATTCGGTACAAAATCCATTTTTTCATAAGGGGGTACCCTTTTAAAACTTTGGGAAATCTTTGACGGGCCATAACTCAAAAACTAAGGGCTAAAACGTTCTGAAACCTATTTATTCGGATTTAGCATCCCTTAAAGCATAAGTATGCAAGTTTTCAGCCCGCTAGATCAAACTTAAAGTATTCGGTGAAAAATCCATTTTTTCATAAGGGGTTAGTATAGCAAAACTTTGGGAAATCTTTGACGGGACATAACTCAAAAACTAAGTGCTAAAACGTTCTGAAACCTATTTATTCGGATTTAGCATCCCTTAAAGCATAAGTATGCAAGTTTTCAGCCCGCTAGCTCAAACTTAAAGTATTCGGTACAAAATCCATTTTTTCATAAGGGGGTACCCTTTTAAAACTATGGGAAATCTTTGTCGGGCCATAACTCAAAAACTAAGGGCTAAAACGTTCTGAAACCTATTTATTCGGATTTAGCATCCCTTAAAGCATAAGTATGCAAGTTTTCAGCCCGCTAGCTCAAACTTAAAGTATTCGGTACAAAATCCATTTTTTCATAAGGGGGTACCCTTTTAAAACTTTGGGAAATCTTTGACGGGCCATAACTCAAAAACTAAGGGCTAAAACGTTCTGAAACCTATTTATTCGGATTTAGCATCCCTTAAAGCATAAGTATGCAAGTTTTCAGCCCGCTAGCTCAAACTTAAAGTATTCGGTGAAAAATCCATTTTTTCATAAGGGGTTAGTATAGCAAAACTTTGGGAAATCTTTGACGGGCCATAACTCAAAAACTAAGTGCTAAAACGTTCTGAAACCTATTTATTCGGATTTAGCATCCCTTAAAGCATAAGTATGCAAGTTTTCAGCCCGCTAGCTCAAACTTAAAGTATTCGGTACAAAATCCATTTTTTCATAAGGGGGTACCCTTTTAAAACTTTGGGAAATCTTTGACGGGCCATAACTCAAAAACTAAGTGCTAAAACGTTCTGAAACCTATTTATTCGGATTTAGCATCCCTTAAAGCATAAGTATGCAAGTTTTCAGCCCGCTAGCTCAAACTTAAAGTATTCGGTACAAAATCCATTTTTTCATAAGGGGGTACCCTTTTAAAACTTTGGGAAATCTTTGACGGGCCATAACTCAAAAACTAAGGGCTAAAACGTTCTGAAACCTATTTATTCGGATTTAGCATCCCTTAAAGCATAAGTATGCAAGTTTTCAGCCCGCTAGCTCAAACTTAAAGTATTCGGTACAAAATCCATTTTTTCATAAGGGGGTACCCTTTTAAAACTTTGGGAAATCTTTGTCGGGCCATAACTCAAAAACTAAGGGCTAAAACGTTCTGAAACCTATTTATTCGGATTTAGCATCCCTTAAAGCATAAGTATGCAAGTTTTCAGCCCGCTAGCTCAAACTTAAAGTATTCGGTACAAAATCCATTTTTTCATAAGGGGTTAGTATAGCAAAACTTTGGGAAATCTTTGACGGGCCATAACTCAAAAACTAAGGGCTAAAACGTTCTGAAACCTATTTATTCGGATTTAGCATCCCTTAAAGCATAAGTATGCAAGTTTTCAGCCCGCTAGCTCAAACTTAAAGTATTCGGTGAAAAATCCATTTTTTCATAAGGGGTTAGTATAGCAAAACTTTGGGAAATCTTTGACGGGCCATAACTCAAAAACTAAGTGCTAAAACGTTCTGAAACCTATTTATTCGGATTTAGCATCCCTTAAAGCATAAGTATGCAAGTTTTCAGCCCGCTAGCTCAAACTTAAAGTATTCGGTACAAAATCCATTTTTTCATAAGGGGGTACCCTTTTAAAACTTTGGGAAATCTTTGACGGGCCATAACTCAAAAACTAAGGGCTAAAACGTTCTGAAACCTATTTATTCGGATTTAGCATCCCTTAAAGCATAAGTATGCAAGTTTTCAGCCCGCTAGCTCAAACTTAAAGTATTCGGTGAAAAATCCATTTTTTCATAAGGGGTTAGTATAGCAAAACTTTGGGAAATCTTTGACGGGCCATAACTCAAAAACTAAGTGCTAAAACGTTCTGAAACCTATTTATTCGGATTTAGCATCCCTTAAAGCATAAGTATGCAAGTTTTTAGCCCGCTAGCTCAAACTTAAAGTATTCGGTACAAAATCCATTTTTTCATAAGGGGGTACCCTTTTAAAACTTTGGGAAATCTTTGACGGGCCATAACTCAAAAACTAAGTGCTGAAACGTTCTGAAACCTATTTATTCGGATTTAGCATCCCTTAAAGCATAAGTATGCAAGTTTTCAGCCCGCTAGCTCAAACTTAAAGTATTCGGTACAAAATCCATTTTTTCATAAGGGGGTACCCTTTTAAAACTTTGGGAAATCTTTGTCGGGCCATAACTCAAAAACTAAGGGCTAAAAGGTTCTGAAACCTATTTATTCGGATTTAGCATCCCTTAAAGCATAAGTATGCAAGTTTTCAGCCCGCTAGCTCAAACTTAAAGTATTCGGTACAAAATCCATTTTTTCATAAGGGGGTACCCTTTTAAAACTTTGGGAAATCTTTGACGGGCCATAACTCAAAAACTAAGGGCTAAAACGTTCTGAAACCTATTTATTCGGATTTAGCATCCCTTAAAGCATAAGTATGCAAGTTTTCAGCCCGCTAGATCAAACTTAAAGTATTCGGTGAAAAATCCATTTTTTCATAAGGGGTTAGTATAGCAAAACTTTGGGAAATCTTTGACGGGCCATAACTCAAAAACTAAGTGCTAAAACGTTCTGAAACCTATTTATTCGGATTTAGCATCCCTTAAACCATAAGTATGCAAGTTTTCAGCCCGCTAGCTCAAACTTAAAGTATTCGGTACAAAATCCATTTTTTCATAAGGGGGTACCCTTTTAAAACTTTGGGAAATCTTTGACGGGCCATAACTCAAAAACTAAGGCCTAAAACGTTCTGAAACCTATTTATTCGGATTTAGCAACCCTTAAAGCATAAGTATGCAAGTTTTCAGCCCGCTAGCTCAAACTTAAAGTATTCGGTGAAAAATCCATTTTTTCATAAGGGGTTAGTATAGCAAAACTTTGGGAAATCTTTGACGGGCCATAACTCAAAAACTAAGTGCTAAAACGTTCTGAAACCTATTTATTCGGATTTAGCATCCCTTAAAGCATAAGTATGCAAATTTTCAGCCCGCTAGCTCAAACTTAAAGTATTCGGTACAAAATCCATTTTTTCATAAGGGGGTACCCTTTTAAAACTTTGGGAAATCTTTGTCGGGCCATAACTCAAAAACTAAGGGCTAAAACGTTCTGAAACCTATTTATTCGGATTTAGCAACCCTTAAAGCATAAGTATGCAAGTTTTCAGCCCGCTAGCTCAAACTTAAAGTATTCGGTACAAAATCCATTTTTTCATAAGGGGGTACCCTTTTAAAACTTTGGGAAATCTTTGACGGGCCATAACTCAAAAACTAAGGGCTAAAACGTTCTGAAACCTATTTATTCGGATTTAGCATCCCTTAAAGCATAAGTATGCAAGTTTTCAGCCCGCTAGCTCAAACTTAAAGTATTCGGTACAAAATCCATTTTTTCATAAGGGGGTACCCTTTTAAAACTTTGGGAAATCTTTGTCGGGCCATAACTCAAAAACTAAGGGCTAAAACGTTCTGAAACCTATTTATTCGGATTTAGCATCCCTTAAAGCATAAGTATGCAAGTTTTCAGCCCGCTAGCTCAAACTTAAAGTATTCGGTACAAAATCCATTTTTTCATAAGGGGGTACCCTTTTAAAACTTTGGGAAATCTTTGACGGGCCATAACTCAAAAACTAAGGGCTAAAACGTTCTGAAACCTATTTATTCGGATTTAGCATCCCTTAAAGCATAAGTATGCAAGTTTTCAGCCCGCTAGCTCAAACTTAAAGTATTCGGTGAAAAATCCATTTTTTCATAAGGGGTTAGTATAGCAAAACTTTGGGAAATCTTTGACGGGCCATAACTCAAAAACTAAGTGCTAAAACGTTCTGAAACCTATTTATTCGGATTTAGCATCCCTTAAAGCATAAGTATGCAAGTTTTCAGCCCGCTAGCTCAAACTTAAAGTATTCGGTACAAAATCCATTTTTTCATAAGGGGTTAGTATAGCAAAACTTTGGGAAATCTTTGTCGGGCCATAACTCAAAAACTAAGGGCTAAAACGTTCTGAAACCTATTTATTCGGATTTAGCATCCCTTAAAGCATAAGTATGCAAGTTTTCAGCCCGCTAGCTCAACTTAAAGTATTCGGTACAAAATCCATTTTTTCATAAGGGGGTACCCTTTTAAAACTTTGGGAAATCTTTGACGGGCCATAACTCAAAAACTAAGGGCTAAAACGTTCTGAAACCTATTTATTCGGGTTTAGCATCCCTTAAAGCATAAGTATGCAAGTTTTCAGCCCGCTAGCTCAAACTTAAAGTATTCGGTACAAAATCCATTTTTTCATAAGGGGGTACCCTTTTAAAACTTTGGGAAAACTTTGACGGGCCATAACTCAAAAACTAAGGCCTAAAACGTTCTGAAACCTATTTATTCGGATTTAGCAACCCTTAAAGCATAAGTATGCAAGTTTCCATCCCGCTAGCTCAAACTTAAAGTATTCGGTGAAAAATCCATTTTTTCATAAGGGGTTAGTATAGCAAAACTTTGGGAAATCTTTGACGGGCCATAACTCAAAAACTAAGTGCTAAAACTTTCTGAAACCTATTTATTCGGATTTAGCATCCCTTAAAGCATAAGTATGCAAGTTTTCAGCCCGCTAGCTCAAACTTAAAGTATTCGGTACAAAATCCATTTTTTCATAAGGGGGTACCCTTTTAAAACTTTGGGAAATCTTTGACGGGCCATAACTCAAAAACTAAGGGCTAAAACGTTCTGAAACCTATTTATTCGGATTTAGCATCCCTTAAAGCATAAGTATGCAACTTTTCAGCCCGCTAGCTCAAACTTAAAGTATTCGGGGAAAAATCCATTTTTTCATAAGGGGGTACCCTTTTAAAACTTTGGGAAATCTTTGACGGGCCATAACTCAAAAACTAAGGGCTAAAACGTTCTGAAACCTATTTATTCGGATTTAGCATCCCTTAAAGCATAAGTATGCAAGTTTTCAGCCCGCTAGCTCAAACTTAAAGTATTCGGTACAAAATCCATTTTTTCATAAGGGGTTAGTATAGCAAAACTTTGGGAAATCTTTGACGGGCCATAACTCAAAAACTAAGTGCTAAAACGTTCTGAAACCTATTTATTCGGATTTAGCATCCCTTAAAGCATAAGTATGCAAGTTTTCAGCCCGCTAGCTCAAACTTAAAGTATTCGGTACAAAATCCATTTTTTCATAAGGGGTTAGTATAGCAAAACTTTGGGAAATCTTTGACGGGCCATAACTCAAAAACTAAGGGCTAAAACGTTCTGAAACCTATTTATTCGGATTTAGCATCCCTTAAAGCATAAGTATGCAAGTTTTCAGCCCGCTAGCTCAAACTTAAAGTATTCGGTACAAAATCCATTTTTTCATAAGGGGGTACCCTTTTAAAACTTTGGGAAATCTTTGTCGGGCCATAACTCAAAAACTAAGGGCTAAAACGTTCTGAAACCTATTTATTCGGATTTAGCATCCCTTAAAGCATAAGTATGCAAGTTTTCAGCCCGCTAGCTCAAACTTAAAGTATTCGGTACAAAATCCATTTTTTCATAAGGGGGTACCCTTTTAAAACTTTGGGAAATCTTTGACGGGCCATTACTCAAAAACTAAGGGCTAAAACGTTCTGAAACCTATTTATTCGGATTTAGCATCCCTTAAAGCATAAGTATGCAAGTTTTCAGCCCGCTAGCTCAAACTTAAAGTATTGGGTGAAAAATCCATTTTTTCATAAGGGGTTAGTATAGCAAAACTTTGGGAAATCTTTGACGGGCCATAACTCAAAAACTAAGGGCTAAAACGTTCTGAAACCTATTTATTCGGATTTAGCATCCCTTAAAGCATAAGTATGCAAGTTTTCAGCCCGCTAGCTCAAACTTAAAGTATTCGGTGAAAAATCCATTTTTTCATAAGGGGTTAGTATAGCAAAACTTTGGGAAATCTTTGACGGGCCATAACTCAAAAACTAAGTGCTAAAACGTTCTGAAACCTATTTATTCGGATTTAGCATCCCTTAAAGCATAAGTATGCAAGTTTTCAGCCCGCTAGCTCAAACTTAAAGTATTCGGTACAAAATCCATTTTTTCATAAGGGGTTAGTATAGCAAAACTTTGGGAAATCTTTGTCGGGCCATAACTCAAAAACTAAGGGCTAAAACGTTCTGAAACCTATTTATTCGGATTTGGCATCCCTTAAAGCATAAGTATGCAAGTTTTCAGCCCGCTAGCTCAAACTTAAAGTATTCGGTACAAAATCCATTTTTTCATAAGGGGGTACCCTTTTAAAACTTTGGGAAATCTTTGACGGGCCATAACTCAAAAACTAAGGGCTAAAACATTCTGAAACCTATTTATTCGGATTTAGCATCCCTTAAAGCATAAGTATGCAAGTTTTCAGCCCGATAGCTCAAACTTAAAGTATTCGGTACAAAATCCATTTTTTCATAAGGGGTTAGTATAGCAAAACTTTGGGAAATCTTTGACGGGCCATAACTCAAAAACTAAGGGCTAAAACGTTCTGAAACCTATTTATTCGGATTTGGCATCCCTTAAAGCATAAGTATGCAAGTTTTCAGCCCGCTAGCTCAAACTTAAAGTATTCGGTACAAAATCCATTTTTTCATAAGGGGTTAGTATAGCAAAACTTTGGAAAATCTTTGACGGGCCATAACTCAAAAACTAAGTGCTAAAACGTTCTGAAACCTATTTATTCGGATTTAGCATCCCTTAAAGCATAAGTATGCAAGTTTTCAGCCCGCTAGCTCAAACTTAAAGTATTCGGTACAAAATCCATTTTTTCATAAGGGGTTAGTATAGCAAAACTTTGGGAAATCTTTGTCGGGCCATAACTCAAAAACTAAGGGCTAAAACGTTCTGAAACCTATTTATTCGGATTTGGCATCCCTTAAAGCATAAGTATGCAAGTTTTCAGCCCGCTAGCTCAAACTTAAAGTATTCGGTACAAAATCCATTTTTTCATAAGGGGGTACCCTTTTAAAACTTTGGGAAATCTTTGACGGGCCATAACTCAAAAACTAAGGGCTAAAACGTTCTGAAACCTATTTATTCGGATTTAGCATCCCTTAAAGCATAAGTATGCAAGTTTTCAGCCCGCTAGCTCAAACTTAAAGTATTCGGTACAAAATCCATTTTTTCATAAGGGGGTACCCTTTTAAAACTTTGGGAAATCTTTGACGGGCCATAACTCAAAAACTAAGGCCTAAAACGTTCTGAAACCTATTTATTCGGATTTAGCAACCCTTAAAGCATAAGTATGCAAGTTTTCAGCCCGCTAGCTCAAACTTAAAGTATTCGGTGAAAAATCCATTTTTTCATAAGGGGTTAGTATAGCAAAACTTTGGGAAATCTTTGACGGGCCATAACTCAAAAACTAAGTGCTAAAACGTTCTGAAACCTATTTATTCGGATTTAGCATCCCTTAAAGCACAAGTATGCAAGTTTTCAGCCCGCTAGCTCAAACTTAAAGTATTCGGTACAAAATCCATTTTTTCATAAGGGGTTAGTATAGCAAAACTTTGGGAAATCTTTGTCGGGCCATAACTCAAAAACTAAGGGCTAAAACGTTCTGAAACCTATTTATTCGGATTTAGCAACCCTTAAAGCATAAGTATTCAAGTTTTCAGCCCGCTAGCTCAAACTTAAAGTATTCGGTGAAAAATCCATTTTTTCATAAGGGGTTAGTATAGCAAAACTTTGGAAAATCTTTGACGGGCCATAACTCAAAAACTAAGTGCTAAAACGTTCTGAAACCTATTTATTCGGATTTAGCATCCCTTAAAGCATAAGTATGCAAGTTTTCAGCCCGCTAGCTCAAACTTAAAGTATTCGGTACAAAATCCATTTTTTCATAAGGGGTTAGTATAGCAAAACTTTGGGAAATCTTTGTCGGGCCATAACTCAAAAACTAAGGGCTAAAACGTTCTGAAACCTATTTATTCGGATTTGGCATCCCTTAAAGCATAAGTATGCAAGTTTTCAGCCCGCTAGCTCAAACTTAAAGTATTCGGTACAAAATCCATTTTTTCATAAGGGGGTACCCTTTTAAAACTTTGGGAAATCTTTGACGGGCCATAACTCAAAAACTAAGGGCTAAAACGTTCTGAAACCTATTTATTCGGATTTAGCATCCCTTAAAGCATAAGTATGCAAGTTTTCAGCCCGCTAGCTCAAACTTAAAGTATTCGGTGAAAAATCCATTTTTTCATAAGGGGTTAGTATAGCAAAACTTTGGGAAATCTTTGACGGGCCATAACTCAAAAACTAAGTGCTAAAACGTTCTGAAACCTATTTATTCGGATTTACCATCCCTTAAAGCATAAGTATGCAAGTTTTCAGCCCGCTAGCTCAAACTTAAAGTATTCGGTACAAAATCCATTTTTTCATAAGGGGTTAGTATAGCAAAACTTTGGGAAATCTTTGTCGGGCCATAACTCAAAAACTAAGGGCTAAAACGTTCTGAAACCTATTTATTCGGATTTGGCATCCCTTAAAGCATAAGTATGCAAGTTTTCAGCCCGCTAGCTCAAACTTAAAGTATTCGGTACAAAATCCATTTTTTCATAAGGGGGTACCCTTTTAAAACTTTGGGAAATCTTTGTCGGGCCATAACTCAAAAACTAAGGGCTAAAACGTTCTGAAACCTATTTATTCGGATTTAGCATCCCTTAAAGCATAAGTATGCAAGTTTTCAGCCCGCTAGCTCAAACTTAAAGTATTCGGTGAAAAATCCATTTTTTCATAAGGGGTTAGTATAGCAAAACTTTGGGAAATCTTTGACGGGCCATAACTCAAAAACTAAGGGCTAAAACGTTCTGAAACCTATTTATTCGGATTTAGCATCCCTTAAAGC
Organism: Dilophus febrilis; assembly: GCA_958336335.1. NCBI lineage: Eukaryota > Metazoa > Arthropoda > Insecta > Diptera > Bibionidae > Dilophus > Dilophus febrilis. Next base: position 58,190,826 of record OY284469.1, on the reverse strand, counting down.
ATAAGTATGCAAGTTTTCAGCCCGCTAGCTCAAACTTAAAGTATTCGGTGAAAAATCCATTTTTTCATAAGGGGTTAGTATAGCAAAACTTTGGGAAATCTTTGACGAGCCATAACTCAAAAACTAAGTGTTAAAACGTTCTGAAACCTATTTATTCGGATTTAGCATCCCTTAAAGCATAAGTATGCAAGTTTTCAGCCCGCTAGCTCAAACTTAAAGTATTCGGTACAAAATCCATTTTTTCATAAGGGGTTAGTATAGCAAAACTTTGGGAAATCTTTGTCGGGCCAGAACTCAAAAACTAAGGGCTAAAACGTTCTGAAACCTATTTATTCGGATTTAGCATCCCTTAAAGCATAAGTATGCAAGTTTTCAGCCCGCTAGCTCAAACTTAAAGTATTCGGTACAAAATCCATTTTTTCATAAGGGGTTAGTATAGCAAGACTTTGGGAAATCTTTGTCGGGCCATAACTCAAAAACTAAGGGCTAAAACGTTCTGAAACCTATTTATTCGGATTTAGCATCCCTTAAAGCATAAGTATGCAAGTTTTCAGCCCGCTAGCTCAAACTTAAAGTATTCGGTACAAAATCCATTTTTTCATAAGGGGGTACCCTTTTAAAACTTTGGGAAATCTTTGACGGGCCATAACTCAAAAACTAAGGGCTAAAACGTTCTGAAACCTATTTTTTACTTTTCAGCCCGCTAGCTCAAACTTAAAGTATTCGGTACAAAATCCATTTTTTCATAAGGGGTTAGTATAGCAAAACTTTGGGAAATCTTTGTCGGGCCATAACTCAAAAACTAAGGGCTAAAACGTTCTGAAACCTATTTATTCGGATTTAGCATCCCTTAAAGCATAAGTATGCAAGTTTTCAGCCCGCTAGCTCAAACTTAAAGTATTCGGTACAAAATCCATTTTTTCATAAGGGGGTACCCTTTTAAAACTTTGGGAAATCTTTGACGGGCCATAACTCAAAAACTAAGGGCTAAAACGTTCTGAAACCTATTTTTTACTTTTCAGCCCGCTAGCTCAAACTTAAAGTATTCGGTACAAAATCCATTTTTTCATAAGGGGTTAGTATAGCAAAACTTTGGGAAATCTTTGTCGGGCCATAACTCAAAAACTAAGGGCTAAAACGTTCTGAAACCTATTTATTCGGATTTAGCATCCCTTAAAGCATAAGTATGCAAGTTTTCAGCCCGCTAGCTCAAACTTAAAGTATTCGGTGAAAAATCCATTTTTTCATAAGCGGTTAGTATAGCAAAACTTTGGGAAATCTTTGACGGGCCATAACTCAAAAACTAAGGGCTAAAACGTTCTGAAACCTATTTATTCGGATTTAGCATCCCTTAAAGCATAAGTATGCAAGTTTTCAGCCCGCTAGCTCAAACTTAAAGTATTCGGTGAAAAATCCATTTTTTCATAAGGGGTTAGTATAGCAAAACTTTGGGAAATCTTTGACGGGCCATAACTCAAAAACTAAGTGCTAAAACGTTCTGAAACCTATTTATTCGGATTTAGCATCCCTTAAAGCATAAGTATGCAAGTTTTCAGCCCGCTAGCTCAAACTTAAAGTATTCGGTACAAAATCCATTTTTTCATAAGGGGTTAGTATAGCAAGACTTTGGGAAATCTTTGTCGGGCCATAACTCAAAAACTAAGGGCTAAAACGTTCTGAAACCTATTTATTCGGATTTGGCATCCCTTAAAGCATAAGTATGCAAGTTTTCAGCCCGGTAGCTCAAACTTAAAGTATTCGGTACAAAATCCATTTTTTCATAAGGGGGTACCCTTTTAAAACTTTGGGAAATCTTTGACGGGCCATAACTCAAAAACTAAGGGCTAAAACGTTCTGAAACCTATTTATTCGGATTTAGCATCCCTTAAAGCATAAGTATGCAAGTTTTCAGCCCGCTAGCTCAAACTTAAAGTATTCGGTGAAAAATCCATTTTTTCATAAGGGGTTAGTATAGCAAAACTTTGGGAAATCTTTGACGGGCCATAACTCAAAAACTAAGTGCTAAAACGTTCTGAAACCTATTTATTCGGATTTAGCATCCCTTAAAGCATAAGTATGCAAGTTTTCAGCCCGATAGCTCAAACTTAAAGTACTCGGTACAAAATCCATTTTTTCATAAGGGGTTAGTATAGCAAAACTTTGGGAAATCTTTGACGGGCCATAACTCAAAAACTAAGGGCTAAAACGTTCTGAAACCTATTTATTCGGATTTGGCATCCCTTAAAGCATAAGTATGCAAGTTTTCAGCCCGCTAGCTCAAACTTAAAGTATTCGGTACAAAATCCATTTTTTCATAAGGGGTTAGTATAGCAAAACTTTGGGAAATCTTTGACGGGCCATAACTCAAAAACTAAGGGCTAAAACGTTCTGAAACCTATTTATTCGGATTTAGCAACCCTTAAAGCATAAGTATGCAAGTTTTCAGCCCGCTAGCTCAAACTTAAAGTATTCGGTGAAAAATCCATTTTTTCATAAGGGGTTAGTATAGCAAAACTTTGGGAAATCTTTGACGGGCCATAACTCAAAAACTAAGTGCTAAAACGTTCTGAAACCTATTTATTCGGATTTAGCAACCCTTAAAGCATAAGTATGCAAGTTTTCAGCCCGCTAGCTCAAACTTAAAGTATTCGGTGAAAAATCCATTTTTTCATAAGGGGTTAGTATAGCAAAACTTTGGGAAATCTTTGACGGGCCATAACTCAAAAACTAAGTGCTAAAACGTTCTGAAACCTATTTATTCGGATTTAGCATCCCTTAAAGCATAAGTATGCAAGTTTTTAGCCCGCTAGCTCAAACTTAAAGTATTCGGTACAAAATCCATTTTTTCATAAGGGGGTACCCTTTTAAAACTTTGGGAAATCTTTGTCGGGCCATAACTCAAAAACTAAGGGCTAAAACGTTCTGAAACCTATTTATTCGGATTTAGCATCCCTTAAAGCATAAATATGCAAGTTTTCAGCCCGCTAGCTCAAACTTAAAGTATTCGGTACAAAATCCATTTTTTCATAAGGGGTTAGTATAGCAAAACTTTGGGAAATCTTTGACGGGCCATAACTCAAAAACTAAGTGCTAAAACGTTCTGAAACCTATTTATTCGGATTTAGCATCCCTTAAAGCATAAGTATGCAAGTTTTCAGCCCCCTAGCTCAAACTTAAAGTATTCGGTACAAAATCCATTTTTTCATAAGGGGGTACCCTTTTAAAACTTTGGGAAATCTTTGACGGGCCATAACTCAAAAACTAAGGGCTAAAACGTTCTGAAACCTATTTATTCGGATTTAGCATCCCTTAAAGCATAAGTATGCAAGTTTTCAGCCCGCTAGCTCAAACTTAAAGTATTCGGTGAAAAATCCATTTTTTCATAAGGGGTTAGTATAGCAAAACTTTGGGAAATCTTTGTCGGGCCATAACTCAAAAACTAAGGGCTAAAACGTTCTGAAACCTATTTATTCGGATTTAGCATCCCTTAAAGCATAAGTATGCAAGTTTTCAGCCCGCTAGCTCAAACTTAAAGTATTCGGTACAAAATCCATTTTTTCATAAGGGGTTAGTATAGCAAAACTTTGGGAAATCTTTGTCGGGCCATAACTCAAAAACTAAGGGCTAAAACGTTCTGAAACCTATTTATTCGGATTTGGCATCCCTTAAAGCATAAGTATGCAAGTTTTCAGCCCGCTAGCTCAAACTTAAAGTATTCGGTGAAAAATCCATTTTTTCATAAGGGGTTAGTATAGCAAAACTTTGGGAAATCTTTGACGGGCCATAACTCAAAAACTAAGTGCTAAAACGTTCTGAAACCTATTTATTCGGATTTAGCATCCCTTAAAGCATAAGTATGCAAGTTTTCAGCCCGCTAGCTCAAACTTAAAGTATTCGGTACAAAATCCATTTTTTCATAAGGGGTTAGTATAGCAAAACTTTGGGAAATCTTTGACGGGCCATAACTCAAAAACTAAGGGCTAAAACGTTCTGAAACCTATTTATTCGGATTTAGCATCCCTTAAAGCATAAGTATGCAAGTTTTCAGCCCGCTAGCTCAAACTTAAAGTATTCGGTACAAAATCCATTTTTTCATAAGGGGGTACCCTTTTAAAACTTTGGGAAATCTTTGACGGGCCATAACTCAAAAACTAAGGGCTAAAACGTTCTGAAACCTATTTATTCGGATTTAGCATCCCTTAAAGCATAAGTATGCAAGTTTTCAGCCCGCTAGCTCAAACTTAAAGTATTCGGTGAAAAATCCATTTTTTCATAAGGGGTTAGTATAGCAAAACTTTGGGAAATCTTTGACGGGCCATAACTCAAAAACTAAGTGCTAAAACGTTCTGAAACCTATTTATTCGGATTTAGCATCCCTTAAAGCATAAGTATGCAAGTTTTCAGCCCGCTAGCTCAAACTTAAAGTATTCGGTACAAAATCCATTTTTTCATAAGGGGGTACCCTTTTAAAACTTTGGGAAATCTTTGACGGGCCATAACTCAAAAACTAAGGGCTAAAACGTTCTGAAACCTATTTATTCGGATTTAGCATCCCTTAAAGCATAAGTATGCAAGTTTTCAGCCCGCTAGCTCAAACTTAAAGTATTCGGTACAAAATCCATTTTTTCATAAGGGGTTAGTATAGCAAAACTTTGGGAAATCTTTGTCGGGCCATAACTCAAAAACTAAGGGCTCAAACGTTCTGAAACCTATTTATTCGGATTTGGCATCCCTTAAAGCATAAGTATGCAAGTTTTCAGCCCGCTAGCTCAAACTTAAAGTATTCGGTACAAAATCCATTTTTTCATAAGGGGGTACCCTTTTAAAACTTTGGGAAATCTTTGACGGGCCATAACTCAAAAACTAAGGGCTAAAACGTTCTGAAACCTATTTATTCGGATTTAGCATCCCTTAAAGCATAAGTATGCAAGTTTTCAGCCCGCTAGCTCAAACTTAAAGTATTCGGTGAAAAATCCATTTTTTCATAAGGGGTTAGTATAGCAAAACTTTGGGAAATCTTGGACGGGCCATAACTCAAAAACTAAGTGCTAAAACGTTCTGAAACCTATTTATTCGGATTTAGCATCCCTTAAAGCATAAGTATGCAAGTTTTCAGCCCGCTAGCTCAAACTTAAAGTATTCGGTACAAAATCCATTTTTTCATAAGGGGTTAGTATAGCAAAACTTTGGGAAATCTTTGTCGGGCCATAACTCAAAAACTAAGGGCTAAAACGTTCTGAAACCTATTTATTCGGATTTGGCATCCCTTAAAGCATAAGTATGCAAGTTTTCAGCCCGCTAACTCAAACTTAAAGTATTCGGTACAAAATCCATTTTTTCATAAGGGGGTACCCTTTTAAAACTTTGGGAAATCTTTGACGGGCCATAACTCAAAAACTAAGGGCTAAAACGTTCTGAAACCTATTTATTCGGATTTAGCATCCCTTAAAGCATAAGTATGCAAGTTTTCAGCCCGCTAGCTCAAACTTAAAGTATTCGGTACAAAATCCATTTTTTCATAAGGGGGTACCCTTTTAAAACTTTGGGAAATCTTTGACGGGCCATAACTCAAAAACTAAGGGCTAAAACGTTCTGAAACCTATTTATTCGGATTTAGCAACCCTTAAAGCATAAGTATGCAAGTTTTCAGCCCGCTAGCTCAAACTTAAAGTATTCGGTGAAAAATCCATTTTTTCATAAGGGGTTAGTATAGCAAAACTTTGGGAAATCTTTGACGGGCCATAACTCAAAAACTAAGTGCTAAAACGTTCTGAAACCTATTTATTCGGATTTAGCAACCCTTAAAGCATAAGTATGCAAGTTTTCAGCCCGCTAGCTCAAACTTAAAGTATTCGGTGAAAAATCCATTTTTTCATAAGGGGTTAGTATAGCAAAACTTTGGGAAATCTTTGACGGGCCATAACTCAAAAACTAAGTGCTAAAACGTTCTGAAACCTATTTATTCGGATTTAGCATCCTTTAAAGCATAAGTATGCAAGTTTTTAGCCCGCTAGCTCAAACTTAAAGTATTCGGTACAAAATCCATTTTTTCATAAGGGGGTACCCTTTTAAAACTTTGGGAAATCTTTGACGGGCCATAACTCAAAAACTAAGGGCTAAAACGTTCTGAAACCTATTTATTCGGATTTAGCATCCCTTAAAGCATAAGTATGCAAGTTTTCAGCCCGCTAGCTCAAACTTAAAGTATTCGGTACAAAATCCATTTTTTCATAAGGGGGTACCCTTTTAAAACTTTGGGAAATCTTTGACGGGCCATAACTCAAAAACTAAGGGCTAAAACGTTCTGAAACCTATTTATTCGGATTTAGCAACCCTTAAAGCATAAGTATGCAAGTTTTCAGCCCGCTAGCTCAAACTTAAAGTATTCGGTACAAAATCCATTTTTTCATAAGGGGGTACCCTTTTAAAACTTTGGGAAATCTTTGACGGGCCATAACTCAAAAACTAAGGGCTAAAACGTTCTGAAACCTATTTATTCGGATTTAGCATCCCTTAAAGCATAAGTATGCAAGTTTTCAGCCCGCTAGCTCAAACTTAAAGTATTCGGTGAAAAATCCATTTTTTCATAAGGGGTTAGTATAGCAAAACTTTGGGAAATCTTTGACGGGCCATAACTCAAAAACTAAGTGCTAAAACGTTCTGAAACCTATTTATTCGGATTTAGCATCCCTTAAAGCATAAGTATGCAAGTTTTCAGCCCGCTAGCTCAAACTTAAAGTATTCGGTACAAAATCCATTTTTTCATAAGGGGTTAGTATAGCAAAACTTTGGGAAATCTTTGTCGGGCCATAACTCAAAAACTAAGGGCTAAAACGTTCTGAAACCTATTTATTCGGATTTAGCATCCCTTAAAGCATAAGTATGCAAGTTTTCAGCCCGCTAGCTCAAACTTAAAGTATTCGGTGAAAAATCCATTTTTTCATAAGGGGTTAGTATAGCAAAACTTTGGGAAATGTTTGACGGGCCATAACTCAAAAACTAAGTGCTAAAACGTTCTGAAACCTATTTATTCGGATTTAGCATCCCTTAAAGCATAAGTATGCAAGTTTTCAGCCCGATAGCTCAAACTTAAAGTATTCGGTACAAAATCCATTTTTTCATAAGGGCAAAACATAGCAAAACTTTTGGAAATCTTTGTCGGGCCATAACTCAAAAACTAAGGGCTAAAACGTTCTGAAACCTATTTATTCGGATTTAGCATCCCTTAAAGCATAAGTATGCAAGTTTTCAGCCCGCTAGCTCAAACTTAAAGTATTCGGTACAAAATCCATTTTTTCATAAGGGGGTACCCTTTTAAAACTTTGGGAAATCTTTGACGGGCCATAACTCAAAAACTAAGGGCTAAAACGTTCTGAAACCTATTTATTCGGATTTAGCAACCCTTAAAGCATAAGTATGCAAGTTTTCAGCCCGCTAGCTCAAACTTAAAGTATTCGGTGAAAAATCCATTTTTTCATAAGGGGTTAGTATAGCAAAACTTTGGGAAATCTTTGACGGGCCATAACTCAAAAACTAAGTGCTAAAACGTTCTGAAACCTATTTATTCGGATTTAGCAACCCTTAAAGCATAAGTATGCAAGTTTTCAGCCCGCTAGCTCAAACTTAAAGTATTCGGTGAAAAATCCATTTTTTCATAAGGGGTATGTATAGCAAAACTTTGGGAAATCTTTGACGGGCCATAACTCAAAAACTAAGTGCTAAAACGTTCTGAAACCTATTTATTCGGATTTAGCATCCCTTAAAGCATAAGTATGCAAGTTTTCAGCCCGCTAGCTCAAACTTAAAGTATTCGGTACAAAATCCATTTTTTCATAAGGGGGTACCCTTTTAAAACTTTGGGAAATCTTTGACGGGCCATAACTCAAAAACTAAGGGCTAAAACGTTCTGAAACCTATTTATTCGGATTTAGCATCCCTTAAAGCATAAGTATGCAAGTTTTCAGCCCGCTAGCTCAAACTTAAAGTATTCGGTGAAAAATCCATTTTTTCATAAGGGGTTAGTATAGCAAAACTTTGGGAAATCTTTGACGGGCCATAACTCAAAAACTAAGTGCTAAAACGTTCTGAAACCTATTTATTCGGATTTAGCATCCCTTAAAGCATAAGTATGCAAGTTTTCAGCCCGCTAGCTCAAACTTAAAGTATTCGGTACAAAATCCATTTTTTCATAAGGGGGTACCCTTTTAAAACTTTGGGAAATCTTTGGCGGGCCATAACTCAAAAACTAAGGGCTAAAACGTTCTGAAACCTATTTATTCGGATTTAGCATCCCTTAAAGCATAAGTATGCAAGTTTTCAGCCCGCTAGCTCAAACTTAAAGTATTCGGTACAAAATCCATTTTTTCATAACGGGGTACCCTTTTAAAACTTTGGGAAATCTTTGACGGGCCATAACTCAAAAACTAAGTGCTAAAACGTTCTGAAACCTATTTATTCGGATTTAGCATCCCTTAAAGCATAAGTATGCAAGTTTTCAGCCCGCTAGCTCAAACTTAAAGTATTCGGTACAAAATCCATTTTTTCATAAGGGGGTACCCTTTTAAAACTTTGGGAAATCTTTGACGAGCCATAACTCAAAAACTAAGGGCTAAAACGTTCTGAAACCTATTTATTCGGATTTAGCATCCCTTAAAGCATAAGTATGCAAGTTTTCAGCCCGCTAGCTCAAACTTAAAGTATTCGGTGAAAAATCCATTTTTTCATAAGGGGTTAGTATAGCAAAACTTTGGGAAATCTTTGACGGGCCATAACTCAAAAACTAAGTGCTAAAACGTTCTGAAACCTATTTATTCGGATTTAGCATCCCTTAAAGCATAAGTATGCAAGTTTTCAGCCCGCTAGCTCAAACTTAAAGTATTCGGTACAAAATCCATTTTTTCATAAGGGGGTACCCTTTTAAAACTTTGGGAAATCTTTGGCGGGCCATAACTCAAAAACTAAGGGCTAAAACGTTCTGAAACCTATTTATTCGGATTTAGCATCCCTTAAAGCATAAGTATGCAAGTTTTCAGCCCGCTAGCTCAAACTTAAAGTATTCGGTACAAAATCCATTTTTTCATAAGGGGGTACCCTTTTAAAACTTTGGGAAATCTTTGTCGGGCCATAACTCAAAAACTAAGGGCTAAAACGTTCTGAAACCTATTTATTCGGATTTAGCAACCCTTAAAGCATAAGTATGCAAGTTTTCAGCCCGCTAGCTCAAACTTAAAGTATTCGGTACAAAATCCATTTTTTCATAACGGGGTACCCTTTTAAAACTTTGGGAAATCTTTGACGGGCCATAACTCAAAAACTAAGTGCTAAAACGTTCTGAAACCTATTTATTCGGATTTAGCATCCCTTAAAGCATAAGTATGCAAGTTTTCAGCCCGCTAGCTCAAACTTAAAGTATTCGGTACAAAATCCATTTTTTCATAAGGGGGTACCCTTTTAAAACTTTGGGAAATCTTTGACGGGCCATAACTCAAAAACTAAGGGCTAAAACGTTCTGAAACCTATTTATTCGGATTTAGCATCCCTTAAAGCATAAGTATGCAAGTTTTCAGCCCGCTAGCTCAAACTTAAAGTATTCGGTGAAAAATCCATTTTTTCATAAGGGGTTAGTATAGCAAAACTTTGGGAAATCTTTGACGGGCCATAACTCAAAAACTAAGTGCTAAAACGTTCTGAAACCTATTTATTCGGATTTAGCATCCCTTAAAGCATAAGTATGCAAGTTTTCAGCCCGCTAGCTCAAACTTAAAGTATTCGGTGAAAAATCCATTTTTTCATAAGGGGTTAGTATAGCAAAACTTTGGGAAATCTTTGACGGGCCATAACTCAAAAACTAAGTGCTAAAACGTTCTGAAACCTATTTATTCGGATTTAGCATCCCTTAAAGCATAAGTATGCAAGTTTTCAGCCCGCTAGCTCAAACTTAAAGTATTCGGTACAAAATCCATTTTTTCATAAGGGGGTACCCTTTTAAAACTTTGGGAAATCTTTGTCGGGCCATAACTCAAAAACTAAGGGCTAAAACGTTCTGAAACCTATTTATTCGGATTTAGCATCCCTTAAAGCATAAGTATGCAAGTTTTCAGCCCGCTAGCTCAAACTTAAAGTATTCGGTACAAAATCCATTTTTTCATAAGGGGGTACCCTTTTAAAACTTTGGGAAATCTTTGACGGGCCATAACTCAAAAACTAAGGGCTAAAACGTTCTGAAACCTATTTATTCGGATTTAGCATCCCTTAAAGCATAAGTATGCAAGTTTTCAGCCCGCTAGCTCAAACTTAAAGCATTCGGTGAAAAATCCATTTTTTCATAAGGGGTTAGTATAGCAAAACTTTGGGAAATCTTTGACGGGCCATAACTCAAAAACTAAGTGCTAAAACGTTCTGAAACCTATTTATTCGGATTTAGCATCCCTTAAAGCATAAGTATGCAAGTTTTCAGCCCGCTAGCTCAAACTTAAAGTATTCGGTACAAAATCCATTTTTTCATAAGGGGGTACCCTTTTAAAACTTTGGGAAATCTTTGGCGGGTTATAACTCAAAAACTAAGGGCTAAAACGTTCTGAAACCTATTTATTCGGATTTAGCATCCCTTAAAGCATAAGTATGCAAGTTTTCAGCCCGCTAGCTCAAACTTAAAGTATTCGGTACAAAATCCATTTTTTCATAAGGGGGTACCCTTTTAAAACTTTGGGAAATCTTTGACGGGCCATAACTCAAAAACTAAGGGCTAAAACGTTCTGAAACCTATTTATTCGGATTTAGCATCCCTTAAAGCATAAGTATGCAAGTTTTCAGCCCGCTAGCTCAAACTTAAAGTATTCGGTGAAAAATCCATTTTTTCATAAGGGGTTAGTATAGCAAAACTTTGGGAAATCTTTGACGGGCCATAACTCAAAAACTAAGTGCTAAAACGTTCTGAAACCTATTTATTCGGATTTAGCATCCCTTAAAGCATAAGTATGCAAGTTTTCAGCCCGCTAGCTCAAACTTAAAGTATTCGGTACAAAATCCATTTTTTCATAAGGGGGTACCCTTTTAAAACTTTGGGAAATCTTTGGCCGGCCATAACTCAAAAACTAAGGGCTAAAACGTTCTGAAACCTATTTATTCGGATTTAGCATCCCTTAAAGCATAAGTATGCAAGTTTTCAGCCCGCTAGCTCAAACTTAAAGTATTCGGTACAAAATCCATTTTTTCATAAGGGGGTACCCTTTTAAAACTTTGGGAAATCTTCGTCGGGCCATAACTCAAAAACTAAGGGCTAAAACGTTCTGAAACCTATTTATTCGGATTTAGCATCCCTTAAAGCATAAGTATGCAAGTTTTCAGCCCGATAGCTCAAACTTAAAGTATTCGGTACGAAATCCATTTTTTCATAAGGGGGTACCCTTTTAAAACTTTGGGAAATCTTTGTCGGCCCATAACTCAAAAACTAAGGCCTAAAACGTTCTGAAACCTATTTATTCGGATTTAGCATCCCTTAAAGCATAAGTATGCAAGTTTTCAGCCCGCTAGCTCAAACTTAAAGTATTCGGTACAAAATCCATTTTTTCATAAGGGGGTACCCTTTTAAAACTTTGGGAAATCTTTGTCGGGCCATAACTCAAAAACTAAGGGCTAAAATGTTCTGAAACCTATTTATTCGGATTTAGCAACCCTTAAAGCATAAGTATGCAAGTTTTCAGCCCGCTAGCTCAAACTTAAAGTATTCGGTGAAAAATCCATTTTTTCATAACGGGGTACCCTTTTAAAACTTTGGGAAATCTTTGACGGGCCATAACTCAAAAACTAAGGGCTAAAACGTTCTGAAACCTATTTATTCGGATTTAGCATCCCTTAAAGCATAAGTATGCAAGTTTTCAGCCCGCTAGCTCAAACTTAAAGTATTCGGTGAAAAATCCATTTTTTCATAAGGGGGTACCCTTTTAAAACTTTGGGAAATCTTTGACGGGCCATAACTCAAAAACTAAGGGCTAAAACGTTCTGAAACCTATTTATTCGGATTTAGCAACCCTTAAAGCATAAGTATGCAAGTTTTCAGCCCGCTAGCTCAAACTTAAAGTATTCGGTGAAAAATCCATTTTTTCATAAGGGGTTAGTATAGCAAAACTTTGGGAAATCTTTGACGGGCCATAACTCAAAAACTAAGTGCTAAAACGTTCTGAAACCTATTTATTCGGATTTAGCATCCCTTAAAGCATAAGTATGCAAGTTTTCAGCCCGCTAGCTCAAACTTAAAGTATTCGGTGAAAAATCCATTTTTTCATAAGGGGTTAGTATAGCAAAACTTTGGGAAATCTTTGACGGGCCATAACTCAAAAACTAAGTGCTAAAACGTTCTGAAACCTATTTATTCGGATTTAGCATCCCTTAAAGCATAAGTATGCAAGTTTTCAGCCCGCTAGCTCAAACTTAAAGTATTCGGTACAAAATCCATTTTTTCATAAGGGGGTACCCTTTTAAAACTTTGGGAAATCTTTGACGGGCCATAACTCAAAAACTAAGTGCTAAAACGTTTTGAAACCTATTTATTCGGATTTAGCATCCCTTAAAGCATAAGTATGCAAGTTTTCAGCCCGCTAGCTCAAACTTAAAGTATTCGGTGAAAAATCCGTTTTTTCATAAGGGGTTAGTATAGCAAAACTTTGGGAAATCTTTGAAGGGCCATAACTCAAAAACTAAGTGCTAAAACGTTCTGAAACCTATTTATTCGGATTTAGCATCCCTTAAAGCATAAGTATGCAAGTTTTCAGCCCGCTAGCTCAAACTTAAAGTATTCGGTACAAAATCCATTTTTTCATAAGGGGGTACCCTTTTAAAACTTTGGGAAATCTTTGTCGGGCCATAACTCAAAAACTAAGGGCTAAAACGTTCTGAAACCTATTTATTCGAATTTAGCATCCCTTAAAGCATAAGTATGCAAGTTTTCAGCCCGCTAGCTCAAACTTAAAATATTCGGTGAAAAATCCATTTTTTCATAAGGGGTTAGTACAGCAAAGCTTTGGGAAATTTTTGACGGGCCATAACTCAAAAACTAAGTGCCAAAACGTTCTGAAACCTATGTATTCGGATTTAGCATCCCTTAAAGCATAAGTATACAAGTTTTCAGCCCGCTAGCTCAAACTTAAAGTATCCGGTACAAAATCCATTTTTTCATAAGGGGATACCCTTTTAAAACTTTGGGAAATCTTTGACGGGCCATAACTCAAAAACTAAGTGCTAAAACGTTCTGAAACCTATTTATTCGGATTTAGCATCCCTTAAAGCATAAGTATGCAAGTTTTCAGCCCGATAGCTCAAACTTAAAGTATTCGGTGAAAAATCCATTTTTTCATAAGGGGGTACCCTTTTAAAACTTTGGGAAATCTTTGACGGGCCATAACTCAAAAACTAAGGCCTAAAACGTTCTGAAACCTATTTATTCGGATTTAGCAACCCTTAAAGCATAAGTATGCAAGTTTTCAGCCCGCTAGCTCAAACTTAAAGTATTCGGTACAAAATCCATTTTTTCATAAGGGGGTACCCTTTTAAAACTTTGGGAAATCTTTGTCGGGCCATAACTCAAAACTAAGGGCTAAAACGTTCTGAAACCTATTTATTCGGATTTAGCATCCCTTAAAGCATAAGTATGCAAGTTTTCAGCCCGCTAGCTAAAACTTAAAGGATTCGGTACAAAATCCATTTTTTCATAAGGGGTTAGTATAGCAAAACTTTGGGAAATCTTTGACGGGCCATAACTCAAAAACTAAGTGCTAAAACGTTCTGAAACCTATTTATTCGGATTTAGCATCCCTTAAAGCATAAGTATGCAAGTTTTCAGCCCGGTAGCTCAAACTTAAAGTATTCGGTGAAAAATCCATTTTTTCATAAGGGGTTAGTATAGCAAAACTTTGGGAAATCTTTGTCGGGCCATAACTCAAAAACTAAGGTCTAAAACGTTCTGAAACCTATTTATTCGGATTTAGCATCCCTTAAAGCATAAGTGTGCAAGTTTTCCGCCCGCTAGCTCAAACTTAAAGTATTCGGTACAAAATCCATTTTTTCATAAGGGGTTAGTATAGCAAAACTTTGGGAAATCTTTGTCGGGCCATAACTCAAAAACTAAGTGCTAAAACGTTCTGAAACCTATGTATTCGGATTTAGCATCCCTTAAAGCATAAGTATGCAGGTTTTCAGCCCGCTGGCTCAAACTTAAAGTATTCGGTACAAAATCCATTTTTTCATAAGGGGTTAGTATAGCAAAACTTTGGGAAATCTTTGACGGGTCATAACTCAAAAACTAAGTGCTAAAACGTTCTGAAACCTATTTATTCGGATTTAGCATCCCTTAAAGCATAAGTATGCAAGTTTTCAGCCCGCTAGCTCAAACTTAAAGTATTCGGTACAAAATCCATTTTTTCATAAGGGGGTACCCTTTTAAAACTTTGGGAAATCTTTGACGGGCCATAACTCAAAAACTAAGTGCTAAAACGTTCTGAAACCTATTTATTCGGATTTAGCATCCCTTAAAGCATAAGTATGCAAATTTTCAGCCCGCTAGCTCAAACTTAAAGTATTCGGTGAAAAATCCATTTTTTCATAAGGGGTTAGTATAGCAAAACTTTGGGAAATCTTTGACGGTCAATAACTCAAAAACTAAGGGCTAAAACGTTCTGAAACCTATTTATTCGGATTTAGCATCCCTTAAAGCATAAGTATGCAAGTTTTCAGCCCGCTAGCTCAAACTTAAAGTATTCGGTACAAAATCCATTTTTTCATAAGGGGGTACCCTTTTAAAACTTTGGGAAATCTTTGACGGGCCATAACTCAAAAACTAAGGGCTAAAACGTTCTGAAACCTATTTATTCGGATTTAGCATCCCTTAAAGCATAAGTATGCAAGTTTTCAGCCCGCTAGCTCAAACTTAAAGTATTCGGTGAAAAATCCATTTTTTCATAAGGGGTTAGTATAGCAAAACTTTGGGAAATCTTTGACGGGCCATAACTCAAAAACTAAGTGCTAAAACGTTCTGAAACCTATTTATTCGGATTTAGCATCCCTTAAAGCATAAGTATGCAAGTTTTCAGCCCGCTAGCTCAAACTTAAAGTATTCGGTGAAAAATCCATTTTTTCATAAGGGGTTAGTATAGCAAAACTTTGGGAAATCTTTGTCGGGCCATAACTCAAAAACTAAGGGCTAAAACGTTCTGAAACCTATTTATTCGGATTTAGCATCCCTTAAAGCATAAGTATGCAAGTTTTCAGCCCGCTAGCTCAAACTTAAAGTATTCGGTACAAAATCCATTTTTTCATAAGGGGTTAGTATAGCAAAACTTTGGGAAATCTTTGACGGGCCATAACTCAAAAACTAAGTGCTAAAACGTTCTGAAACCTATTTATTCGGATTTAGCATCCCTTAAAGCATAAGTATGCAAGTTTTCAGCCCGCTAGCTTAAAGTATTCGGTACAAAATCCATTTTTTCATAAGGGGGTAGTATAGCAAAACTTTGGGAAATCTTTGTCGGGCCATAACTCAAAAACTAAGGGCTAAAACGTTCTGAAACCTATTTATTCGGATTTAGCATCCCTTAAAGCATAAGTATGCAAGTTTTCAGCCCGCTAGCTCAAACTTAAAGTATTCGGCACAAAATCCATTTTTTCATAAGGGGTTAGTATAGCAAAACTTTGGGAAATCTTTGTCGGGCCATAACTCAAAAACTAAGGGCTAAAACGTTCTGAAACCTATTTATTCGGATTTGGCATCCCTTAAAGCATAAGTATGCAAGTTTTCAGCCCGCTAGCTCAAACTTAAAGTATTCGGTACAAAATCCATTTTTTCATAAGGGGGTACCCTTTTAAAACTTTGGGAAATCTTTGTCGGGCCATAACTCAAAAACTAAGGGCTAAAACGTTCTGAAACCTATTTATTCGGATTTAGCATCCCTTAAGGCATAAGTATGCAAGTTTTCAGCCCGCTGGCTCAAACTTAAAGTATTCGGTACAAAATCCATTTTTTCATAAGGGAGTACCCTTTTAAAACTTTGGGAAATCTTTGACGGGCCATAACTCAAAAACTAAGTGCTAAAACGTTCTGAAACCTATTTATTCGGATTTAGCATCCCTTAAAGCATAAGTATGCAAGTTTTCAGCCCGCTAGCTCAAACTTAAAGTATTCGGCACAAAATCCATTTTTTCATAAGGGGTTAGTATAGCAAAACTTTGGGAAATCTTTGTCGGGCCATAACTCAAAAACTAAGGGCTAAAACGTTCTGAAACCTATTTATTCGGATTTGGCATCCCTTAAAGCATAAGTATGCAAGTTTTCAGCCCGCTAGCTCAAACTTAAAGTATTCGGTACAAAATCCATTTTTTCATAAGGGGGTACCCTTTTAAAACTTTGGGAAATCTTTGTCGGGCCATAACTCAAAAACTAAGGGCTAAAACGTTCTGAAACCTATTTATTCGGATTTAGCATCCCTTAAAGCATAAGTATGCAAGTTTTCAGCCCGCTGGCTCAAACTTAAAGTATTCGGTACAAAATCCATTTTTTCATAAGGGGTTAGTATAGCAAAACTTTGGGAAATCTTTGACGGGCCATAACTCAAAAACTAAGTGCTAAAACGTTCTGAAACCTATTTGTTCGGATTTAGCAACCCTTAAAGCATAAGTATGCAAGTTTTCAGCCCGCTAGCTCAAACTTAAAGTATTCGGTGAAAAATCCATTTTTTCATAAGGGGTTAGTATAGCAAAACTTTGGGAAATCTTTGACGGGCCATAACTCAAAAACTAAGTGCTAAAACGTTCTGAAACCTATTTATTCGGATTTAGCATCCCTTAAAGCATAAGTATGCAAGTTTTCAGCCCGCTAGCTCAAACTTAAAGTATTCGGTGAAAAATCCATTTTTTCATAAGGGGTTAGTATAGCAAAACTTTGGGAAATCTTTGACGGGCCATAACTCAAAAACTAAGTGCTAAAACGTTCTGAAACCTATTTATTCGGATTTAGCATCCCTTAAAGCATAAGTATGCAAGTTTTTAGCCCGCTAGCTCAAACTTAAAGTATTCGGTACAAAATCCATTTTTTCATAAGGGGGTACCCTTTTAAAACTTTGGGAAATCTTTGACGGGCCATAACTCAAAAACTAAGGGCTAAAACGTTCTGAAACCTATTTATTCGGATTTAGCATCCCTTAAAGCATAAGTATGCAAGTTTTCAGCCCGCTGGCTCAAACTTAAAGTATTCGGTACAAAATCCATTTTTTCATAAGGGGTTAGTATAGCAAAACTTTGGGAAATCTTTGACGGGCCATAACTCAAAAACTAAGTGCTAAAACGTTCTGAAACCTATTTATTCGGATTTAGCATCCCTTAAAGCATAAGTATGCAAGTTTTTAGCCCGCTAGCTCAAACTTAAAGTATTCGGTACAAAATCCATTTTTTCATAAGGGGGTACCCTTTTAAAACTTTGGGAAATCTTTGTCGGGCCATAACTCAAAAACTAAGGGCTAAAACGTTCTGAAACCTATTTATTCGGATTTAGCATCCCTTAAAGCATAAGTATGCAAGTTTTCAGCCCGCTGGCTCAAACTTAAAGTATTCGGTACAAAATCCATTTTTTCATAAGGGGTTAGTATAGCAAAACTTTGGGAAATCTTTGACGGGCCATAACTCAAAAACTAAGGGCTAAAACGTTCTGAAACCTATTTATTCGGATTTAGCATCCCTTAAAGCATAAGTATGCAAGTTTTCAGCCCGCTAGCTCAAACTTAAAGTATTCGGTGAAAAATCCATTTTTTCATAAGGGGTTAGTATAGCAAAACTTTGGGAAATCTTTGACGGGCCATAACTCAAAAACTAAGTGCTAAAACGTTCTGAAACCTATTTATTCGGATTTAGCATCCCTTAAAGCATAAGTATGCAAGTTTTCAGCCCGCTAGCTCAAACTTAAAGTATTCGGTACAAAATCCATTTTTTCATAAGGGGGTACCCTTTTAAAACTTTGGGAAATCTTTGACGGGCCATAACTCAAAAACTAAGGGCTAAAACGTTCTGAAACCTATTTATTCGGATTTAGCATCCCTTAAAGCATAAGTATGCAAGTTTTCAGCCCGCTAGCTCAAACTTAAAGTATTCGGTGAAAAATCCATTTTTTCATAAGGGGTTAGTATAGCAAAACTTTGGGAAATCTTTGACGGGCCATAACTCAAAAACTAAGTGCTAAAACGTTCTGAAACCTATTTATTCGGATTTAGCATCCCTTAAAGCATGAGTATGCAAGTTTTCAGCCCGCTAGCTCAAACTTAAAGCATTCGGTGAAAAATCCATTTTTTCATAAGGGGTTAGTATAGCAAAACTTTGGGAAATCTTTGTCGGGCCATAACTCAAAAACTAAGGGCTAAAACGTTCTGAAACCTATTTATTCGGATTTAGCATCCCTTAAAGCATAAGTATGCAAGTTTTCAGCCCGCTAGCTCAAACTTAAAGTATTCGGTACAAAATCCATTTTTTCATAAGGGGTTAGTATAGCAAAACTTTGGGAAATCTTTGACGGGCCATAACTCAAAAACTAAGTGCTAAAACGTTCTGAAACCTATTTATTCGGATTTAGCATCCCTTAAAGCATAAGTATGCAAGTTTTCAGCCCGCTAGCTCAAACTTAAAGTATTCGGTACAAAATCCATTTTTTCATAAGGGGGTAGTATAGCAAAACTTTGGGAAATCTTTGTCGGGCCATAACTCAAAAACTAAGTGCCAAAACGTTCTGAAACCTATTTATTCGGATTTAGCATCCCTTAAAGCATAAGTATGCAAGTTTTCAGCCCGCTAGCTCAAACTTAAAGTATTCGGTACAAAATCCATTTTTTCATAAGGGGGTACCCTTTTAAAACTTTGGGAAATCTTTGACGGGCCATAACTCAAAAACTAAGTGCTAAAACGTTCTGAAACCTATTTATTCGGATTTAGCACCCCTTAAAGCATAAGTATGCAAGTTTTCAGCCCGCTAGCTCAAACTTAAAGTATTCGGTACAAAATCCATTTTTTCATAAGGGGGTAGCCTTTTAAAACTTTGGGAAATCTTTGTCGGGCCATAACTCAAAAACTAAGGGCTAAAACGTTCTGAAACCTATTTATTCGGATTTAGCATCCCTTAAAGCATAAGTGTGCAAGTTTTCCGCCCGCTAGCTCAAACTTAAAGTATTCGGTACAAAATCCATTTTTTTATAAGGGGGTACCCTTTTAAAACTTTGGGAAATCTTTGTCGGGCCATAACTCAAAAACTAAGGGCTAAAACGTTCTGAAACCTATTTATTCGGATTTAGCATCCCTTAAAGCATAAGTATGCAAGTTTTCAGCCCGCTAGCTCAAACTTAAAGTATTCGGTACAAAATCCATTTTTTCATAAGGGGTTAGTATAGCAAAACTTTGGGAAATCTTTGACGGGCCATAACTCAAAAACTAAGTGCTGAAACGTTCTGAAACCTATTTATTCGGATTTAGCATCCCTTAAAGCATAAGTATGCAAGTTTTCAGCCCGCTAGCTCAAACTTAAAGTATTCGGTACAAAATCCATTTTTTCATAAGGGGGTACCCTTTTAAAACTTTGGGAAATCTTTGTCGGGCCATAACTCAAAAACTAAGGGCTAAAACGTTCTGAAACCTATTTATTCGGATTTAGCATCCCTTAAAGCATAAGTATGCAAGTTTTCAGCCCGCTAGCTCAAACTTAAAGTATTCGGTACAAAATCCATTTTTTCATAAGGGGTTAGTATAGCAAAACTTTGGGAAATCTTTGACGGGCCATAACTCAAAAACTAAGTGCTGAAACGTTCTGAAACCTATTTATTCGGATTTAGCATCCCTTAAAGCATAAGTATGCAAGTTTTCAGCCCGCTAGCTCAAACTTAAAGTATTCGGTGAAAAATCCATTTTTTCATAAGGGGTTAGTATAGCAAAGCTTTGGGAAATGTTTGACGGGCCATAACTCAAAAACTAAGGTTTAAAACGTTCTGAAACCTATTTATTCGGATTTAGCATCCATTAAAGCATAAGTATGCAAGTTTTCAGCCCGCTAGATCAAACTTAAAGTATTCGGTGAAAAATCCATTTTTTCATAAGGGGTTAGTATAGCAAAACTTTGGGAAATCTTTGACGGGCCATAACTCAAAACCGAAGTGCTAAAACGTTCTGAAACCTATTTATTCGGATTTAGCATCCCTTAAACCATAAGTATGCAAGTTTTCAGCCCGCTAGCTCAAACTTAAAGTATTCGGTACAAAATCCATTTTTTCATAAGAGGGTACCCTTTTAAAACTTTGGGAAATCTTTGTCGGGCCATAACTCAAAAACTAAGGGCTAAAACGTTCTGAAACCTATTTATTCGGATTTAGCATCCCTTAAAGCATAAGTATGCAAGTTTTCAGCCCGCTGGCTCAAACTTAAAGTATTCGGTACAAAATCCATTTTTTCATAAGGGGTTAGTATAGCAAAACTTTGGGAAATCTTTGACGGGCCATAACTCAAAAACTAAGTGCTGAAACGTTCTGAAACCTATTTATTCGGATTTAGCATCCCTTAAAGCATAAGTATGCAAGTTTTCAGCCCGCTAGCTCAAACTTAAAGTATTCGGTACAAAATCCATTTTTTCATAAGGGGTTAGTATAGCAAAACTTTGGGAAATCTTTGTCGGGCCATAACTCAAAAACTAAGGGCTAAAACGTTCTGAAACCTATTTATTCGGATTTGGCATCCCTTAAAGCATAAGTATGCAAGTTTTCAGCCCGCTAGCTCAAACTTAAAGTATTCGGTGAAAAATCCATTTTTTCATAAGGGGTTAGTATAGCAAAACTTTGGGAAATCTTTGACGGGCCATAACTCAAAAACTAAGTGCTAAAACGTTCTGAAACCTATTTATTCGGATTTAGCATCCCTTAAAGCATAAGTATGCAAGTTTTCAGCCCGCTAGCTCAAACTTAAAGTATTCGGTACAAAATCCATTTTTTTCATAAGGGGTTAGTATAGCAAAACTTTGGGAAATCTTTGACGGGCCATAACTCAAAAACTAAGTGCTAAAACGTTCTGAAACCTATTTATTCGGATTTAGCATCCCTTAAAGCATAAGTATGCAAGTTTTCAGCCCGCTAGCTCAAACTTAAAGTATTCGGTGAAAAATCCATTTTTTCATAAGGGGTTAGTATAGCAAAACTTTGGGAAATCTTTGACGGGCCATAACTCAAAAACTAAGGGCTAAAACGTTCTGAAACCTATTTATTCGGATTTAGCATCCCTTAAAGCATAAGTATGCAAGTTTTCAGCCCGCTAGCTCAAACTTAAAGTATTCGGTACAAAATCCATTTTTTCATAAGGGGGTACCCTTTTAAAACTTTGGGAAATCTTTGTCGGGCCATAACTCAAAAACTAAGGGCTAAAACGTTCTGAAACCTATTTATTCGGATTTAGCATCCCTTAAAGCATAAGTACGCAAGTTTTCAGCCCGCTAGCTCAAACTTAAAGTATTCGGTGAAAAATCCATTTTTTCATAAGGGGTTAGTATAGCAAAACTTTGGGAAATCTTTGACGGGCCATAACTCAAAAACTAAGTGCCAAAACGTTCTGAAACCTATTTATTCGGATTTAGCATCCCTTAAAGCATAAGTATGCAAGTTTTCAGCCCGCTAGCTCAAACTTAAAGTATCCGGTACAAAATCCATTTTTTCATAAGGGGATACCCTTTTAAAACTTTGGGAAATCTTTGACGGGCCATAACTCAAAAACTAAGGGCTAAAACGTTCTGAAACCTATTTATTCGGATTTAGCATCCCTTAAAGCATAAGTATGCAAGTTTTCAGCCCGCTAGCTCAAACTTAAAGTATTCGGTACAAAATCCATTTTTTTCATAAGGGGGTACCCTTTTAAAACTTTGGGAAATCTTTGTCGGGCCATAACTCAAAAACTAAGGGCTAAAACGTTCTGAAACCTATTTATTCGGATTTAGCATCCCTTAAAGCATAAGTATGCAAGTTTTCAGCCCGCTAGCTCAAACTTAAAGTATTCGGTACAAAATCCATTTTTTCATAAGGGGGTACCCTTTTAAAACTTTGGGAAATCTTTGACGGGCCATAACTCAAAAACTAAGGCCTAAAACGTTCTGAAACCTATTTATTCGGATTTAGCAACCCTTAAAGCATAAGTATGCAAGTTTTCAGCCCGCTAGCTCAAACTTAAAGTATTCGGTGAAAAATCCATTTTTTCATAAGGGGTTAGTATAGCAAAACTTTGGGAAATCTTTGACGGGCCATAACTCAAAAACTAAGTGCTAAAACGTTCTGAAACCTATTTATTCGGATTTAGCATCCCTTAAAGCATAAGTATGCAAGTTTTGAGCCCGCTAGCTCAAACTTAAAGTATTCGGTGAAAAATCCATTTTTTCATAAGCGGTTAGTATAGCAAAACTTTGGGAAATCTTTGACGGGCCATAACTCAAAAACTAAGTGCTAAAACGTTCTGAAACCTATTTATTCGGATTTAGCATCCCTTAAAGCATAAGTATGCAAGTTTTCAGCCCGCTAGCTCAAACTTAAAGTATTCGGTACAAAATCCATTTTTTCATAAGGGGGTAGCCTTTTAAAACTTTGGGAAATCTTTGTCGGGCCATAACTCAAAAACTAAGTGCTAAAACGTTCTGAAACCTATTTATTCGGATTTAGCATCCCTTAAAGCATAAGTGTGCAAGTTTTCCGCCCGCTAGCTCAAACTTAAAGTATTCGGTACAAAATCCATTTTTTCATAAGGGGTTAGTATAGCAAAACTTTGGGAAATCTTTGACGGGCCATAACTCAAAAACTAAGTGCTAAAACGTTCTGAAACCTATTTATTCGGATTTAGCATCCCTTAAAGCATAAGTATGCAAGTTTTCAGCCCGCTGGCTCAAACTTAAAGTATTCGGTACAAAATCCATTTTTTCATAAGGGGTTAGTATAGCAAAACTTTGGGAAATCTTTGACGGGCCATAACTCAAAAACTAAGTGCTAAAACGTTCTGAAACCTATTTATTCGGATTTAGCATCCCTTAAAGCATAAGTATGCAAGTTTTCAGCCCGCTAGCTCAAACTTAAAGTATTCGGTACAAAATCCATTTTTTCATAAGGGGTTAGTATAGCAAAACTTTGGGAAATCTTTGACGGGCCATAACTCAAAAACTAAGTGCTGAAACGTTCTGAAACCTATTTATTCGGATTTAGCATCCCTTAAAGCATAAGTATGCAAGTTTTCAGCCCGCTAGCTCAAACTTAAAGTATTCGGTACAAAATCCATTTTTTCATAAGGGGTTAGTATAGCAAAACTTTGGGAAATCTTTGTCGGGCCATAACTCAAAAACTAAGGGCTAAAACGTTCTGAAACCTATTTATTCGGATTTGGCATCCCTTAAAGCATAAGTATGCAAGTTTTCAGCCCGCTAGCTCAAACTTAAAGTATTCGGTGAAAAATCCATTTTTTCATAAGGGGTTAGTATAGCAAAACTTTGGGAAATCTTTGACGGGCCATAACTCAAAAACTAAGTGCTAAAACGTTCTGAAACCTATTTATTCGGATTTAGCATCCCTTAAAGCATAAGTATGCAAGTTTTCAGCCCGCTAGCTCAAACTTAAAGTATTCGGTACAAAATCCATTTTTTCATAAGGGGTTAGTATAGCAAAACTTTGGGAAATCTTTGACGGGCCATAACTCAAAAACTAAGTGCTAAAACGTTCTGAAACCTATTTATTCGGATTTAGCATCCCTTAAAGCATAAGTATGCAAGTTTTCAGCCCGCTAGCTCAAACTTAAAGTATTCGGTGAAAAATCCATTTTTTCATAAGGGGTTAGTATAGCAAAACTTTGGGAAATCTTTGACGGGCCATAACTCAAAAACTAAGGGCTAAAACGTTCTGAAACCTATTTATTCGGATTTAGCATCCCTTAAAGCATAAGTATGCAAGTTTTCAGCCCGCTAGCTCAAACTTAAAGTATTCGGTACAAAATCCATTTTTTCATAAGGGGGTACCCTTTTAAAACTTTGGGAAATCTTTGTCGGGCCATAACTCAAAAACTAAGGGCTAAAACGTTCTGAAACCTATTTATTCGGATTTAGCATCCCTTAAAGCATAAGTACGCAAGTTTTCAGCCCGCTAGCTCAAACTTAAAGTATTCGGTGAAAAATCCATTTTTTCATAAGGGGTTAGTATAGCAAAACTTTGGGAAATCTTTGACGGGCCATAACTCAAAAACTAAGTGCCAAAACGTTCTGAAACCTATTTATTCGGATTTAGCATCCCTTAAAGCATAAGTATGCAAGTTTTCAGCCCGCTAGCTCAAACTTAAAGTATCCGGTACAAAATGCATTTTTTCATAAGGGGATACCCTTTTAAAACTTTGGGAAATCTTTGACGGGCCATAACTCAAAAACTAAGGGCTAAAACGTTCTGAAACCTATTTATTCGGATTTAGCATCCCTTAAAGCATAAGTATGCAAGTTTTCAGCCCGCTAGCTCAAACTTAAAGTATTCGGTACAAAATCCATTTTTTCATAAGGGGGTACCCTTTTAAAACTTTGGGAAATCTTTGTCGGGCCATAACTCAAAAACTAAGGGCTAAAACGTTCTGAAACCTATTTATTCGGATTTAGCATCCCTTAAAGCATAAGTATGCAAGTTTTCAGCCCGCTAGCTCAAACTTAAAGTATTCGGTACAAAATCCATTTTTTCATAAGGGGGTACCCTTTTAAAACTTTGGGAAATCTTTGACGGGCCATAACTCAAAAACTAAGGCCTAAAACGTTCTGAAACCTATTTATTCGGATTTAGCAACCCTTAAAGCATAAGTATGCAAGTTTTCAGCCCGCTAGCTCAAACTTAAAGTATTCGGTGAAAAATCCATTTTTTCATAAGGGGTTAGTATAGCAAAACTTTGGGAAATCTTTGACGGGCCATAACTCAAAAACTAAGTGCTAAAACGTTCTGAAACCTATTTATTCGGATTTAGCATCCCTTAAAGCATAAGTATGCAAGTTTTCAGCCCGCTAGCTCAAACTTAAAGTATTCGGTACAAAATCCATTTTTTCATAAGGGGGTACCCTTTTAAAACTTTGGGAAATCTTTGACGGGCCATAACTCAAAAACTAAGGGCTAAAACGTTCTGAAACCTATTTATTCGGATTTAGCATCCCTTAAAGCATAAGTGTGCAAGTTTTCAGCCCGCTAGCTCAAACTTAAAGTATTCGGTACAAAATCCATTTTTTCATAAGGGGGTACCCTTTTAAAACTTTGGGAAATCTTTGATGGGCCATAACTCAAAAACTAAGGCCTAAAACGTTCTGAAACCTATTTATTCGGATTTAGCTACCCTTAAAGCATAAGTATGCAAGTTTTGAGCCCGCTAGCTCAAACTTAAAGTATTCGGTGAAAAATCCATTTTTTCATAAGCGGTTAGTATAGCAAAACTTTGGGAAATCTTTGACGGGCCATAACTCAAAAACTAAGTGCTAAAACGTTCTGAAACCTATTTATTCGGATTTAGCATCCCTTAAAGCATAAGTATGCAAGTTTTCAGCCCGCTAGCTCAAACTTAAAGTATTCGGTACAAAATCCATTTTTTCATAAGGGGGTACCCTTTTAAAACTATGCTTTAAGGGATGCTAAATCCGAATAAATCGGGCCATAACTCAAAAACTAAGGGCTAAAACGTTCTGAAACCTATTTATTCGGATTTAGCAACCCTTAAAGCATAAGTATGCAAGTTTTCAGCCCGCTAGCTCAAACTTAAAGTATTCGGTACAAAATCCATTTTTTCATAAGGGGTTAGTATAGCAAAACTTTGGGAAATCTTTGACGGGCCATAACTCAAAAACAAAGTGCTAAAACGTTCTGAAACCTATTTATTCGGATTTAGCATCCCTTAAAGCATAAGTATGCAAGTTTTCAGCCCGCTAGCTCAAACTTAAAGTATTCGGTACAAAATCCATTTTTTCATAAGGGGGTACCCTTTTAAAACTTTGGGAAATCTTTGTCGGGCCATAACTCAAAAACTAAGGGCTAAAACGTTCTGAAACCTATTTATTCGGATTTAGCATCCCTTAAAGCATAAGTATGCAAGTTTTCAGCCCGCTAGCTCAAACTTAAAGTATTCGGTACAAAATCCATTTTTCATAAGGGGTTAGTATAGCAAAACTTTGGGAAATCTTTGACGGGCCATAACTCAAAAACTAAGTGCTGAAACGTTCTGAAACCTATTTATTCGGATTTAGCATCCCTTAAAGCATAAGTATGCAAGTTTTCAGCCCGCTAGCTCAAACTTAAAGTATTCGGTACAAAATCCATTTTTTCATAAGGGGTTAGTATAGCAAAACTTTGGGAAATCTTTGACGGGCCATAACTCAAAAACTAAGTGCTGAAACGTTCTGAAACCTATTTATTCGGATTTAGCATCCCTTAAAGCATAAGTATGCAAGTTTTCAGCCCGCTAGCTCAAACTTAAAGTATTCGGTACAAAATCCATTTTTTCATAAGGGGTTAGTATAGCAAAACTTTGGGAAATCTTTGTCGGGCCATAACTCAAAAACTAAGGGCTAAAACGTTCTGAAACCTATTTATTCGGATTTGGCATCCCTTAAAGCATAAGTATGCAAGTTTTCAGCCCGCTAGCTCAAACTTAAAGTATTCGGTGAAAAATCCATTTTTTCATAAGGGGTTAGTATAGCAAAACTTTGGGAAATCTTTGACGGGCCATAACTCAAAAACTAAGTGCTAAAACGTTCTGAAACCTATTTATTCGGATTTAGCATCCCTTAAAGCATAAGTATGCAAGTTTTCAGCCCGCTAGCTCAAACTTAAAGTATTCGGTACAAAATCCATTTTTTCATAAGGGGTTAGTATAGCAAAACTTTGGGAAATCTTTGACGGGCCATAACTCAAAAACTAAGTGCTAAAACGTTCTGAAACCTATTTATTCGGATTTAGCATCCCTTAAAGCATAAGTATGCAAGTTTTCAGCCCGCTAGCTCAAACTTAAAGTATTCGGTGAAAAATCCATTTTTTCATAAGGGGTTAGTATAGCAAAACTTTGGGAAATCTTTGACGGGCCATAACTCAAAAACTAAGGGCTAAAACGTTCTGAAACCTATTTATTCGGATTTAGCATCCCTTAAAGCATAAGTATGCAAGTTTTCAGCCCGCTAGCTCAAACTTAAAGTATTCGGTACAAAATCCATTTTTTCATAAGGGGGTACCCTTTTAAAACTTTGGGAAATCTTTGTCGGGCCATAACTCAAAAACTAAGGGCTAAAACGTTCTGAAACCTATTTATTCGGATTTAGCATCCCTTAAAGCATAAGTACGCAAGTTTTCAGCCCGCTAGCTCAAACTTAAAGTATTCGGTGAAAAATCCATTTTTTCATAAGGGGTTAGTATAGCAAAACTTTGGGAAATCTTTGACGGGCCATAACTCAAAAACTAAGTGCCAAAACGTTCTGAAACCTATTTATTCGGATTTAGCATCCCTTAAAGCATAAGTATGCAAGTTTTCAGCCCGCTAGCTCAAACTTAAAGTATCCGGTACAAAATGCATTTTTTCATAAGGGGATACCCTTTTAAAACTTTGGGAAATCTTTGACGGGCCATAACTCAAAAACTAAGGGCTAAAACGTTCTGAAACCTATTTATTCGGATTTAGCATCCCTTAAAGCATAAGTATGCAAGTTTTCAGCCCGCTAGCTCAAACTTAAAGTATTCGGTACAAAATCCATTTTTTCATAAGGGGGTACCCTTTTAAAACTTTGGGAAATCTTTGTCGGGCCATAACTCAAAAACTAAGGGCTAAAACGTTCTGAAACCTATTTATTCGGATTTAGCATCCCTTAAAGCATAAGTATGCAAGTTTTCAGCCCGCTAGCTCAAACTTAAAGTATTCGGTACAAAATCCATTTTTTCATAAGGGGGTACCCTTTTAAAACTTTGGGAAATCTTTGACGGGCCATAACTCAAAAACTAAGGCCTAAAACGTTCTGAAACCTATTTATTCGGATTTAGCAACCCTTAAACCATAAGTATGCAAGTTTTCAGCCCGCTAGCTCAAACTTAAAGTATTCGGTGAAAAATCCATTTTTTCATAAGGGGTTAGTATAGCAAAACTTTGGGAAATCTTTGACGGGCCATAACTCAAAAACTAAGTGCTAAAACGTTCTGAAACCTATTTATTCGGATTTAGCATCCCTTAAAGCATAAGTATGCAAGTTTTCAGCCCGCTAGCTCAAACTTAAAGTATTCGGTACAAAATCCATTTTTTCATAAGGGGGTACCCTTTTAAAACTTTGGGAAATCTTTGACGGGCCATAACTCAAAAACTAAGGGCTAAAACGTTCTGAAACCTATTTATTCGGATTTAGCATCCCTTAAAGCATAAGTGTGCAAGTTTTCAGCCCGCTAGCTCAAACTTAAAGTATTCGGTACAAAATCCATTTTTTCATAAGGGGGTACCCTTTTAAAACTTTGGGAAATCTTTGATGGGCCATAACTCAAAAACTAAGGCCTAAAACGTTCTGAAACCTATTTATTCGGATTTAGCAACCCTTAAAGCATAAGTATGCAAGTTTTGAGCCCGCTAGCTCAAACTTAAAGTATTCGGTGAAAAATCCATTTTTTCATAAGCGGTTAGTATAGCAAAACTTTGGGAAATCTTTGACGGGCCATAACTCAAAAACTAAGTGCTAAAACGTTCTGAAACCTATTTATTCGGATTTAGCATCCCTTAAAGCATAAGTATGCAAGTTTTCAGCCCGCTAGCTCAAACTTAAAGTATTCGGTACAAAATCCATTTTTTCATAAGGGGGTACCCTTTTAAAACTATGCTTTAAGGGATGCTAAATCCGAATAAATCGGGCCATAACTCAAAAACTAAGGGCTAAAACGTTCTGAAACCTATTTATTCGGATTTAGCAACCCTTAAAGCATAAGTATGCAAGTTTTCAGCCCGCTAGCTCAAACTTAAAGTATTCGGTACAAAATCCATTTTTTCATAAGGGGTTAGTATAGCAAAACTTTGGGAAATCTTTGACGGGCCATAACTCAAAAACAAAGTGCTAAAACGTTCTGAAACCTATTTATTCGGATTTAGCATCCCTTAAAGCATAAGTATGCAAGTTTTCAGCCCGCTAGCTCAAACTTAAAGTATTCGGTACAAAATCCATTTTTTCATAAGGGGGTACCCTTTTAAAACTTTGGGAAATCTTTGTCGGGCCATAACTCAAAAACTAAGGGCTAAAACGTTCTGAAACCTATTTATTCGGATTTAGCATCCCTTAAAGCATAAGTATGCAAGTTTTCAGCCCGCTAGCTCAAACTTAAAGTATTCGGTACAAAATCCATTTTTCATAAGGGGTTAGTATAGCAAAACTTTGGGAAATCTTTGACGGGCCATAACTCAAAAACTAAGTGCTGAAACGTTCTGAAACCTATTTATTCGGATTTAGCATCCCTTAAAGCATAAGTATGCAAGTTTTCAGCCCGCTAGCTCAAACTTAAAGTATTCGGTACAAAATCCATTTTTTCATAAGGGGGTACCCTTTTAAAACTTTGGGAAATCTTTGTCGGGCCATAACTCAAAAACTAAGGGCTAAAACGTTCTGAAACCTATTTATTCGGATTTAGCATCCCTTAAAGCATAAGTATGCAAGTTTTCAGCCCGCTAGCTCAAACTTAAAGTATTCGGTACAAAATCCATTTTTTCATAAGGGGTTAGTATAGCAAAACTTTGGGAAATCTTTGACGGGCCATAACTCAAAAACAAAGTGCTAAAACGTTCTGAAACCTATTTATTCGGATTTAGCATCCCTTAAAGCATAAGTATGCAAGTTTTCAGCCCGCTAGCTCAAACTTAAAGCATTCGGTACAAAATCCATTTTTTCATAAGGGGTTAGTATAGCAAAACTTTGGGAAATCTTTGTCGGGCCATAACTCAAAAACTAAGGGCTAAAACGTTCTGAAACCTATTTATTCGGATTTAGCATCCCTTAAAGCATAAGTATGCAAGTTTTCCGCCCGCTAGCTCAAACTTAAAGTATTCGGTACAAAATCCATTTTTTCATAAGGGGTTAGTATAGCAAAACTTTGGGAAATCTTTGACGGGCCATAACTCAAAAACTAAGTGCTAAAACGTTCTGAAACCTATTTATTCGGATTTAGCATCCCTTAAAGCATAAGTATACAAGTTTTCAGCCCGCTGGCTCAAACTTAAAGTATTCGGTACAAAATCCATTTTTTCATAAGGGGTTAGTATAGCAAAACTTTGGGAAATCTTTGACGGGCCATAACTCAAAAACTAAGTGCTAAAACGTTCTGAAACCTATTTATTCGGATTTAGCATCCCTTAAAGCATAAGTATACAAGTTTTCAGCCCGCTGGCTCAAACTTAAAGTATTCGGTACAAAATCCATTTTTTCATAAGGGGGTACCCTTTTAAAACTTTGGGAAATCTTTGTCGGGCCATAACTCAAAAACTAAGGGCTAAAACGTTCTGAAACCTATTTATTCGGATTTAGCATC
Organism: Dilophus febrilis; assembly: GCA_958336335.1. Classification (NCBI taxonomy): domain Eukaryota; kingdom Metazoa; phylum Arthropoda; class Insecta; order Diptera; family Bibionidae; genus Dilophus; species Dilophus febrilis. The sequence goes on along the minus strand of OY284469.1, from coordinate 58,160,260 downwards.
CCTTAAAGCATAAGTATGCAAGTTTTCAGCCCGCTAGCTCAAACTTAAAGCATTCGGTACAAAATCCATTTTTTCATAAGGGGTTAGTATAGCAAAACTTTGGGAAATCTTTGTCGGGCCATAACTCAAAAACTAAGGGCTAAAACGTTCTGAAACCTATTTATTCGGATTTAGCATCCCTTAAAGCATAAGTATGCAAGTTTTCCGCCCGCTAGCTCAAACTTAAAGTATTCGGTACAAAATCCATTTTTTCATAAGGGGTTAGTATAGCAAAACTTTGGGAAATCTTTGACGGGCCATAACTCAAAAACTAAGTGCTAAAACGTTCTGAAACCTATTTATTCGGATTTAGCATCCCTTAAAGCATAAGTATACAAGTTTTCAGCCCGCTGGCTCAAACTTAAAGTATTCGGTACAAAATCCATTTTTTCATAAGGGGTTAGTATAGCAAAACTTTGGGAAATCTTTGACGGGCCATAACTCAAAAACTAAGTGCTAAAACGTTCTGAAACCTATTTATTCGGATTTAGCATCCCTTAAAGCATAAGTATACAAGTTTTCAGCCCGCTGGCTCAAACTTAAAGTATTCGGTACAAAATCCATTTTTTCATAAGGGGTTAGTATAGCAAAACTTTGGGAAATCTTTGACGGGCCATAACTCAAAAACTAAGTGCTAAAACGTTCTGAAACCTATTTATTCGGATTTAGCATCCCTTAAAGCATAAGTATACAAGTTTTCAGCCCGCTGGCTCAAACTTAAAGTATTCGGTACAAAATCCATTTTTTCATAAGGGGGTACCCTTTTAAAACTTTGGGAAATCTTTGACGGGCCATAACTCAAAAACTAAGGGCTAAAACGTTCTGAAACCTATTTATTCGGATTTAGCATCCCTTAAAGCATAAGTATGCAAGTTTTCAGCCCGCTAGCTCAAACTTAAAGTATTCGGTACAAAATCCATTTTTTCATAAGGGGGTACCCTTTTAAAACTTTGGGAAATCTTTGTCGGGCCATAACTCAAAAACTAAGGGCTAAAACGTTCTGAAACCTATTTATTCGGATTTAGCATCCCTTAAAGCATAAGTATGCAAGTTTTCAGCCCGCTAGCTCAAACTTAAAGTATTCGGTACAAAATCCATTTTTTCATAAGGGGTTAGTATAGCAAAACTTTGGGAAATCTTTGACGGGCCATAACTCAAAAACAAAGTGCTAAAACGTTCTGAAACCTATTTATTCGGATTTAGCATCCCTTAAAGCATAAGTATGCAAGTTTTCAGCCCGCTAGCTCAAACTTAAAGCATTTGGTACAAAATCCATTTTTTCATAAGGGGTTAGTATAGCAAAACTTTGGGAAATCTTTGTCGGGCCATAACTCAAAAACTAAGGGCTAAAACGTTCTGAAACCTATTTATTCGGATTTAGCATCCCTTAAAGCATAAGTATGCAAGTTTTCCGCCCGCTAGCTCAAACTTAAAGTATTCGGTACAAAATCCATTTTTTCATAAGGGGTTAGTATAGCAAAACTTTGGGAAATCTTTGACGGGCCATAACTCAAAAACTAAGTGCTAAAACGTTCTGAAACCTATTTATTCGGATTTAGCATCCCTTAAAGCATAAGTATACAAGTTTTCAGCCCGCTGGCTCAAACTTAAAGTATTCGGTACAAAATCCATTTTTTCATAAGGGGTTAGTATAGCAAAACTTTGGGAAATCTTTGACGGGCCATAACTCAAAAACTAAGTGCTAAAACGTTCTGAAACCTATTTATTCGGATTTAGCATCCCTTAAAGCATAAGTATACAAGTTTTCAGCCCGCTGGCTCAAACTTAAAGTATTCGGTACAAAATCCATTTTTTCATAAGGGGGTACCCTTTTAAAACTTTGGGAAATCTTTGTCGGGCCATAACTCAAAAACTAAGGGCTAAAACGTTCTGAAACCTATTTATTCGGATTTAGCATCCCTTAAAGCATAAGTATGCAAGTTTTCAGCCCGCTAGCTCAAACTTAAAGCATTCGGTACAAAATCCATTTTTTCATAAGGGGGTACCCTTTTAAAACTTTGGGAAATCTTTGACGGGCCATAACTCAAAAACTAAGTGCTAAAACGTTCTGAAACCTATTTATTCGGATTTAGCATCCCTTAAAGCATAAGTATACAAGTTTTCAGCCCGCTGGCTCAAACTTAAAGTATTCGGTACAAAATCCATTTTTTCATAAGGGGGTACCCTTTTAAAACTTTGGGAAATCTTTGTCGGGCCATAACTCAAAAACTAAGTGCTAAAACGTTCTGAAACCTATTTATTCGGATTTAGCATCCCTTAAAGCATAAGTATGCAAGTTTTCAGTCCGCTAGCTCAAACTTAAAGTATTCGGTACAAAATCCATTTTTTCATAAGGGGGTACCCTTTTAAAACTTTGGGAAATCTTTGTCGGGCCATAACTCAAAAACTAAGGGCTAAAACGTTCTGAAACCTATTTATTCGGATTTAGCATCCCTTAAAGCATAAGTATGCAAGTTTTCAGCCCGCTAGCTCAAACTTAAAGCATTCGGTACAAAATCCATTTTTTCATAAGGGGGTACCCTTTTAAAACTTTGGGAAATCTTTGACGGGCCATAACTCAAAAACTAAGGGCTAAAACGTTCTGAAACCTATTTATTCGGATTTAGCATCCCTTAAAGCATAAGTATGCAAGTTTTCAGCCCGCTAGCTCAAACTTAAAGTATTCGGTACAAAATCCATTTTTTCATAAGGGGGTACCCTTTTAAAACTTTGGGAAATCTTTGACGGGCCATAACTCAAAAACTAAGTGCTAAAACGTTCTGAAACCTATTTATTCGGATTTAGCATCCCTTAAAGCATAAGTATGCAAGTTTTCAGCCCGCTGGCTCAAACCTAAAGTATTCGGTACAAAATCCATTTTTTCATAAGGGGTTAGTATAGCAAAACTTTGGGAAATCTCACTAGTAAGGGCTAAAACGTTTTGAAATCTTTGTCGGGAAATCTTTGTCAAAAAATTATTAATAGTCACCTTACATCACTTTAGTTTCTTTCTCTTACTCGGTATCGAAATAATACCTGATAAATTATAGAAAATTATCACCTATTTTGAAAATATTGTAACTTTCGATCCATTCAACCAATCTGAACAAATATACCATCAATAGAAAGGTATTTCCCTGCTCTTTAAGAATAATATAAAATTGAATAGTTTTCAACATAAAATAGCATATAAAACCGCAATTATTTGATGAAAATTGCAAATACTCAGACTTTTTTCCAAGTCAACCTATGAATTTTATTACAAATTTAAAAAGATCATAAAAAATTTTCAATGATAATTCATTTTGAATATAAAAAGTGTTCTTTTTTTTTTTTGGTATGCACTAGATAGAATTCCCAAGATAAAAAATACAAAAAGCTATGTATATATATTTAATTATTGATAAAAATCTTTTATTATTTTATCAATAATTTTTCTTGTATTTACATTTTAAAATATAAGTTCTGTAAATAAACTATTATAGAAATGAATGTTAATTATTATAATTATTGATTGTGTGTGTGTATCGCCGTTTGTGATAAGATGATCTGTTTATTTTTTCATAATCCAAACAACGCCCGCGACAAAAATCAATAAGAAAATTATTTATATCATTTGAAAATTTCAATATATATACCACAATAACACAACCAACGGAGAGAGAGAGAACCAACGATTATTATACTATACATATATATAAAATATGTAGATATCATGTTATATATTTAAATAATTAATTTGCATTTGTTTATGGACAAACAAATTTTATTTTTTTTTTAAATATGTAAGTCATCACGTAAATCTGCTCGTTTATAAAATGCTCGACTATAATCAGCCGGCCCTGGTACACTACTAAGTCCGAAGCAGCCACGTCGATATAGGAAAATACCCACCGATGATATTAATATTCCAATGGTTAATCCTTTTATAATTAAAATAAAACGTAGTGATATAATTAAATAATTATTTGTATTAACCGCGTTCCATTCAATTACCAAGAGTAGGTAAGAGTAGGTAAGAGTAGAAAAGAGTAGATGTTTTCTACTCCGAACTATACTCTTTGCTATATTACGGAGTAGTTCGGCGTAGAAAAGAGTATATGCTTTCTACTCTTATCTACTCCTACCTACTCCTGGTCATTGAATGGAACGCAACTATTATTTATTAGTATTTGATGTATGTTTATTAACATACCAACAAGTACACCAATTAAAATGGTTGTATTACGATTCTGTATTCCATCGTCCTCCTCAGAACATAAAAAATCTTCACTTTTTAGATTAATTATATGTTGACCAACCAGTGATCGTGGTTCATTACATCTTTAAAACGCAAAAAAACGCAAATTAAATAATTAGAATTTTTATCTAAATTTTTTGTGAATTTATTAAAATAACATATAATTGAATATTGAATGAAATAAGACTCACTCTATTTCTTTGACCATATTCGGTGTTTTAAGCATAATATTTTCTTTTATAATATCGATGATCCAGCGATTTCGACAATCACATGCCCATGGATTAATGCGAATATCAAAAATATCAAGTTTATCCCATTCATCGAAAAATGATTGGCTTAATGTTGATAAATTATTATTGTGTATATGTAACTATATATATATATATGTATATTAATGTAATTAAAATTAATTCTATATTTAGATATAGTCAAAATTGATTTAAAAAGAAAACCATCTGCGTATTTCCTATATATTTATATACTAACCTGAGTTAATTTTGGATAATGTTCAATGGTTTCGTCAATCGGATCCTGTGAACTAATTGCCTTTTCATGAATAGTAGATAAATGTGGATTATTTGTACAAATGAATTGTGTTAATCCTGGTAAATTACTGAACGCACGTTTTCCAATGGTTTTTAATGTTTGCATAAATGATATACTTAATGTTTCCAAATTTGGTAGATATGGTATTGAACTATATATATATATATATATATTTAATGTAGGTATTTAATTGAATATAAGCAATATGTATATTAAATTTAGAATATAAAATTCAAATTCTTAAAATTTCGTGAATTATTTTCTCTTACTTGCTGGCATTAAAACTCTCGAAAATATTTTCATCTAATTCTAAATATGTCAAATTAATGGCCGATTTTAATGCATCCGGTACTGTTGACATTAAATTTCCTGTTAGATTTAATATTTCCAATTGACGAGGTGCATGAAACAGTAATGTAGGTAATGCTGTTAATTCTAAATAGCTTATATCTAAAAACTGCATAACGATCAAAAAAGTTAACCACTGTGTTGGTTTTTGTTACAATAAACAAAAAAAATAAAAAAAATACCTTTAAATTTAAAATACGACTGATGGCTACCGATGATCCATGATCAAACGATAAAAATGGATTTGAATCTAAACTTAAATGTTCTAATTTTGGAAAACTAGAAAATACATCATTATCCAAAGCATGTATATTATTATTACCTAAACGTAATACCTAGGAAATAGGAAATTTTATTAAAACAAAAATTGAAAAATATAGTGCAATATACTTTTAAATTATTTGGAGTGTTGCGAATAATAATAATAATAATAATAATTACCCGTAGAAATTGAAAAGTTTCTCTTTCATTATTAGCATTTAATTTACCCTGAAATACTTGTGGTTTTAATGATGTGTACGTTAAACGATTATGTGATAAATCTAATTCTTCCAATTGAATAAGTTCACGAAATGCACCAAATTCAATTGTTGATATCATATTGGAACGTAACATTAATACTCTAATTTTTAATTCGGGAAATTCCGTAACATTTGCAATGCCATTATTGGAAAATCTATATTAATTTAAAAAAATATATATTTAATAATATATATCATCGTATGTATATATTGTAATGTAAATGTATAGTTTTTTAAATATCGATTAAATGTTCGTCGTATATATATGTATCCCTTTCTGATCGAAATCTGATTTCAGTAAAGATAATTTTCCAACAATAGAAAATCCAAAAACCTTCTGAGCAAAACTCCCTTCAGAAGAAAATATTCTATCTAATATAGTAGAAAATCAATCCCAATCCCATTCTAAACAAAATTGTCTTTAGTAAAAAACTTTCTATTATTATTAGAAAATCAATCACAATCCCTTTTTCTGAACCAATTTCTTTCAGTATAGATAATTTTCTATTATTAGAAAATCAATCACCATTCAATTCTAAGCGAAATTCCTTTTTTTAAGAGAATTTTCTATTAATTTTAAATTCTTTATGACTAAATTTCCTTCTGGGGGGAAACTTTTCTATTAGTTGAAAATCAATTCCTTTTGAATCTCCTTTTGAATAAATTCCATTCTGTAAAAATGGTCTACTAATAGAAAGGCAATTATTAAAAAATTTGCTACCCGCTCTTTCTTTGTATTACGCGTTTTCCAGTTTGTAACCGCGAATGGATTAAATTGTAATATTGTTATACTGTCGATTTGACAATGCGAGGACATCCTGAACAATAAAAACATAACCAAAATAAATTAAAAAAAAAAAAAAACAAAAAAACTCACTTTACGACATCCAATTCTATACCGCTTTCGTTTATCGATATCCAATCTTGTTTGGAAAATATATTATATAAATTTATATTATCACAATCTAATGTTTTTGTTTTAGTATTACATTCACAAGATGTACAAACTGTATGATTTGAAATTTTATCCTATTTATGATACAAAAAAAAAATGCATACAAATCCAATTTAAAAAAATTACCCAAAATATATGTATTGTTTTTATATTACTTCGCCATCCTCCATCAAATAAACTCCTTTAAAAAATATTGCCAATATCACAATTAATAATAAAGCAATAGTTTTTGTCATCGTTTGATTTGCCATAGTTTATTTATTTTTTTTTCTTTCCTGAATAAATAACAAAAATACACATTATCAATTATAAAATATATAATAACTTTTTGAATTATACATCGCAGAGTATGATTTAATATATTATATATTATTTTTAACCAAATATAACGTTATTAGGTGTGGTCTCACAAAAAAAAAAAACCACCGATATATATATTTTAACATTATATTTTAAAATGCATTATTATTATTTAATCATATTTAACGTATATAAAGGGTGATTTTTTTAAAAGCTATAGGAAAGTTTTTCAAAACACATAAAATTCAGAAAAATACATGAAATCTTTATTTGAATCATCGATAGTACGACGGTCCATATATAATTTAACGTTTGAAGATTATTATTTCATGCAAATGTTGACCTTATTGACTGCGTCTCAAATGGTCCAATGGTCCGCTTAGTCCAATTTTTTGCATACTCTTTCCAACATTTCGGCCGACGGTATCTTACGACAAAAAAATGCTTCAATGTTGTCTTCCAATGTGTCGCAATTGAAGCGGGCTTTTGTCTGTATAGACATGAGCTTTAACATAGCCCAACACAAAAAATAGTCTAACGGCGTTAAATCGCACGATCTAGTGGCGGCCAATTGACCGGCGGTCCCGAACGTGAAATAAAATGTTCACCGAACTCTCGCATCTCAATATAAGTCCATTGTTGCGCGTGCTGTGTGGCATTGAAGGCACCGTCTTGTTGATGAAACCACATGTCATGCAAGTCAAGCCCACTGCATTTTGGGCAAAAAAAAGTTGGATATCATCTCACGGTAGCGTTCACCACCACACAGTTACATTACGATTCGCATCATCTTTGAAGTAGTACGGTCCAGGGAATGATGCCACCAGCCCATAAACCGCACCAAACTGTGAATTTTTTTGGATACATTGGTATAACTAGGTTGCAATGCTTCTGGCTGATATTCACTCCAAAATCGGCAATCAATTCTGCTTATTTACGTACCCATTCAGCCAAAAATGAGCTTCGTCGCTGAACACAATTTCGTCGCGATGAACTTTCTTAACAGAGCCAACCGATTTTGATAATAAAATTCAATTTGATTTGCAAGCGTTGTTTGTAAGACGACGATTCATGGTTAAATTATAGACCCCAAACTGAAGATGTTTGACAGTGAAACAAAACACGAAACGTTCGTCTGCTATGTTTAAACCGCAGTGTTGCCAAAAAGATAATATAGCTAAAAAATCACCCTTTATATACAGCGATATTCACACACACATACACGTAATTTTTACCTATATTGATAATAGAATATATATAAAATCATATACTCACCGTAATCAAAAGCAAAATATGTTATCAATATATATAAAATATTTTTTCAAATAAAATCATTATCATAAAAATTTCTAAATTAAATCATTATATTTTGTATTACTATTTCTATATATAAATAAACAATATAAAAGTAATAACGATTAACTTATATTATTCTTAATATTTCACACACTCAAGTTTAAAAAATGAAAAAAATCAATTATTTAGAAGATTTACAAAACAAAACACCTATTTTTTTTTTTTTTAACGCACTTTAAGTTACTTAAAAGTGATCTTTTTTTTTTATCTAAAATATAATATAAAACCGTGTATGCGAACAGGTTGCGTATTTGAATACCAATATGTCGACCAAAGTCGCAATATATATCTATCTATTTAAATTTTGGTGAAATTTTAATGATTTTAGTTTGTTTTATTTATGTATATATTTATCTTAATCAAATAAAAATAACCTACCGCGATAAAATTGTCTTATCAAATTTTTTGTACAAAAAAAAAGTATAGATAAGAGACACGGGTCAGTAGATAAAAAGAAGACGCGACAATACAACAACAGTACTACACACAGTGACTATATATATTGGTATAAATATATTTATAAGCAAAAGTTACGTAAAAGTATATAACTCTATACTTATTTTGTTTCCAATTATATATCGTATTCCGATTACCGCGTAAATAATAAATTAATTGTTATGTTTTTCGCTATATATGCCACTATTCCAAAAAAATGTTTTAACAATATATTATATATCAAATTAGATATGTGTTTTAGTAGCGAACGGTCGCTATATAAGAGTTAAAGTTATAATTAGTATATAGTGGAACTGTGAATATATGCCGCAGTGCGATAGCAAAAAGGAATCGAAAAATTCAAAAATGTATTTTGGTAAAATAGAAAAGTACTTGTCCGTCTAGGTGTTGGCCTATATATATATATAGCAATGTATTAATAATTTTTTTATATCAATAAAACTTTGCATTAGAAATTTGCAATAGAATATATATTTGAAATGTATAATTTTAAAAAAAGAATTTCATTATAAATATAATAAGGGCAATGTTCAATATAACTAGCTAAACGCATCCTACACACGGTATCGCGTCTGGAGATTTAGGACTCTTGAAATTGTCTTTCCTTCCCGTTTATTTGCCAGACAAATTTTGAGTTTTTCCCAAATTTAGATACAGGAAAATGGAATTTTTGAAGTCGAAGCGTAAAGATATATGCAATTATCACATAAACATTGACATAATGCTTATAGATTTTCCAAGTGAATCGATCCATTTTAGTTTTAGTTTTATTATCAAATTTACTATAGGATAATGAATTCCCATTCACTTGAATCACATCAACGATTATTATAATTATCATCGAGGAGGATGACTATATGGGACAACACCAAAAAATGTTATGGCATTTTAAATTAAATTAGTTTTACATAATCAAATTCATGAACAGTTTGTATATACATATCGAAGTAAAATGAATGTTGGGAAATCTTTGAAAATGTACCACAGAGAAGCAATCAAATTAACATCATTTATTTCGTCATCATTATCATCCGGTTGCTAATCCAAAAAATACCAATATTTGTACCTTTAAAACTCATTAGAAACTTGAATTTTAATGATAAAGCAATACGACGACTTATAATAAAATGAATCATTTGAATTCATCAACATTTCTCTAAATGATGGAAAGGGTAGAATCATCAATCACTATACCATCCCTGCCTATTACTTTGTACCATTTCAGTGTCATAGTCAACGTTCATGGTCGTTCACGATCATAGTCATCAGTCAGTCAGTAGACGATCACCATTGAATGATACTTATAAGACATACAAAACAGCATCCAATTAATTTCTAACCGCCGGATTGGTTGGGTGAGTAAAAAAAATTCTGTTTTATGTTATTTAATGGTAAAATTCCCACCCAAAAAATCAATATAGTAAGTTCATTATTATTTTGTCATAATTCACATACTGAACCGTTGAATATTGATCAAATCATATTTATTTATTGAAATGTTAATGCCCCAAGTTAATGGAAGTTAAGCCAATATTGTTTCAATACTTTGTCTGAATCTTTTAAAATTCCATTTTATTATGAATATTTATTCTAAAACCATTGAACCAATTTCTTTTGATTTATTATTAACATTTGCAAAAAACCTTTCATGTTTAACATTTTGATGGATTTTCGTTTACATTTTATTTTATACTTAAACCCTTTTATTCTATTATTTTTAGGTTTTGATGCATCCATATAGGTTTATCGATGAAAAGAAAAACATTTAGAGGATTTTTAAATGAATAAAAAAAGAAAGAATTAAAAATGTTTTGTCGACCAGAAGTTAAATTTATAAATTACCAATTTTTGGTAAGAATTATAAATCGTTTAAAATTCAATTGTATTAATTAAACAAAACAAGAATCAAATATGAATTTCTGCAGCAGTAACCTCCAGGCTGTTGTCCAAGAATTAAACACAAAAGAAATGTATTGGAAAAAAGAATTATTGGAATTATTGGACGACCCGAATATTTTAACTGCTGATGATAAATCTGCTGATCTGCCTTCTGCTGATGCAGCTGCTCATTTGAAAATTTATCACAATAGAAAGAGATATATTTTTGTTTCTTATAATCGCCATTCAATCAAAATATTCAATAAGTTCCACAATGGGAAAGGAGATTATGATTCAAAATCAATTTAAATTGTGCATAAGTGCATAAAGGAGATTTGTTTTAATGAAATTCGATAAATGGGCCAGCTTATTATGAGCTTATGAGAATTAGTTACTTGAAACCAAACTAATTATTAATCCCCTTTGCATCTAAATTAAAAAAAAAATTAATAAATAAAATGATTTGGATAAAAGAAAAAAAATACTTAAATATAGTTTTTTTTTCATATTGCACTTTTAATATGATTGAAAATTAACTATCGACAACATATTGCATGGATGGCAGAATGCTAAGAGTGGCAGCCGATTCCTATTGAAAGTTTTTTTTTTCATATAAAATCTGATGAGTTTTGAAATGAACCAGCAGCAGCAGCAGCAGCAGAGAAGATTTTCACCTGAAATGAAAAAGAAAAGTTAAATTTTTGATTTTTTTTTTCGTTAAAAAAAATACAAGATATAATATCATAAAATATTAACCATACAAAATATAATGCATGGATGGCAGAATGCTATGGGTGGCGGCCGATGAAAGTTTTGTTTTTCATATAAATTGTGATTCGCGTGTATGAGTTTTGAAATGCAACAACAACAGCAGCAGCAGCAGCAGAAGAACAAACCGCATCACCTGAAATGAAAAAGAAAAAAGGGAAAAATTAAATTTTTGGTTTTTTTTTTTTTTGCTAAATTTTGATCTGAAAAATAAATGAGTTAACTCTTGTAATTTTTATTTTCACTTCGTCCTAGCGCCACCAAATTTTGCACAGTTATAGACCATCACATACTATATCACGTCCATAAATATGAACCCCGTGGATGGACTAGGTGACTCATGATCTGACTTTGAAAATCAATTTTTTTGCATTTTCAAACCGTTATAACTTTTAATTTTCTTCCGGGAAATGCAAAACCACTTGAATAGTTTGAAACGTTATCAAATTGCCTTTCGATTGATATGAATCCCGTGGAAATCCATCAACTGGTTTGGCCAGGAGGCCGGATTAAAAATTGGGTAATCCCAAGTAGACCCAACTGGCAGGATTTAATTAAATATGAAGGAATTGCTTCATTTACAATTTCATTACATCATTGGAAAGGTAAAAGAATAAGCTCTCATTTAAAAGTAGTTTCAGAATTTTCCGATGAAAATTCTGAATTTTCCTTTAACATTGAAAACACCCTATTTTCGATGAACTTCAAAGGTTACTTCCGAGGTGATCCTATGCGATATACATTCCTAGAGTTTTGTCAACGAAAATAGAGGATATGTGACGTCTTGTGACACTGCCAGCAAATTTTTAACTATCCTAATTTCGGTACAGTAGTGGCCCAACGTTGACTCTGCATTAAAATATCGAAAAATTTCAATTAACGCTCCCGGGCGCATTTGGATGATTTTGTAAAAGTGGTAGAACAAATGTTTCGTCATTCGACATCCTTTAACATGTCCTAGCAGCACAGGGCGCTATCTTGTAAAAGGTGGCTTTTTATCATTTTTCCATTTTTTTGGAAAAAAATTGAAAAATTTTTTTTTTCCATGGCAATCGATAGAGCTTATAATTAGTAGTATTTTTAGTATTGACGACTTTCTTCTAACTCCGTTATTTTTCTCAATATATAGGCAATGGAATTTCTGTTTTACAAAAACCAATTATCTTAAAATTTTACATGTTTTTTGAATATATTTTGTATCTTTAAACATATCCAACAAAATGTTATAAAAATTAATTTTAATGAGATATTATCACATTTAATCATTTAAATGTTATCTCTCAAAGTCCATTTTGCGATCACCTCTTTTTATAACTTATTTTGGAGGGTACAAACTAAAGGATAATTATAGTTTATTCATGGACAGTAAAATCAAAACTTACCCTATTTCCTTTCTGTCCTTTTAATAATTGGATGGATGGGTGTTGATTTGATTTGTCGATGGAATATCATCTGAAAAACTTTCAATTGCGATGTTGTTTTGTTATTCTGTTCAATTTTGTTGAAAATTTTGTGTTTGTTTTTTCCGCGTTAGCACTTCACGCAATTCCATCCAACCACATCATATATTTATTTGATCACGCGGAATAACCATATGTTGATTATATTTTCATAAAATCCCCATTCAACTATATTCAACAATATAATGAATTTTGTTGAATGGGATTGAATTTTTAATATTTACGCAAATCTTGATGATGCGGAAATTGGAATTTCTGAAGCTTCGCATTATCTCGCAGCGAGTCCATATATTTTATTGGTATGTTATAGCTTAAGGATGTGTTCAACTTTTTGGAAAGTTTTAGAATAGCAGATGGTCAGCAGGTCAGCGCAGTAATTTGGTAAAACCATGAAATGTACTTTTTCCAATTTTAGAAGTATGAATAATTTTCTTTAAAGATATAATTTCATAAGTTGTATAATTTCTGAAGCAACTTCTTATGCGCCTTTTAAGTTTCATCGATTTTTTATAATTCTATAATTGCAAACATCACATTATTATAAATTTAAAATGGATGATGCCTTTCAGGCTACAATAAAATATATTCGCATATTATTACACGCATCGCTTCATCATCGCACCGCACGCATTTCAATTCAAATGTACCATTATTTATAATAATAATAATAATAATAATAATAAATAAATATATATTGAAAAAATACCAAAAAATCAAATAAAAGATTGATTTTTGATTATTATTTTTACTAATACGTCTATCAGTCATTTTTTTTATATATCTTTAAATGTGTAATTCTTAAAATTAAAAATTGAAAATGAACATTTTTTAACCAAATAAAAAAAATAATTGACAGAAACAAAAATAAAATATTTCTATAGAAATTCACATCATCGCATTTTAAATTTTGTACATTATATATATATATTACAAATGCACATTATAAATATATAAAATTATATATATTCATTAATAAAAAAAAATCTGTACTACTCTATATAGTAATTCGTATATATGTGTAATAGTAATAAAGGCACAACTATGTGAGGCACGGGATGAATATATAATATATATATATAGAGTATTTAATGTACTATTATTATTATTATTATTATTTTTTTTTTAATCTTCGTATATATCTTTCGTATAAACAAACATTATATTTTTTTTTTATTTACATATAGCGAGCTATATAGAGTTAATAAAAAAATGTACATAATATATCGAAATGAAAATTTATTTGTTTTAAACGTAAATCTTTTTACTATACATTTTAAAACTATTTAGTAACTCTATATCTATTTCTACATGATAAAATATACGCATATAGCATAGCTTATTATTATTATTATTATTATTATGTGTAGGTATATATAACAAACAATATATATATATGTGACGAATATATAACAAAAGCCGCGTTTTCGCCTTTGAATTTGAATATATATATATAAGACGTCGAGCTATTAGACCAGGAAAAACTGATTATAAAAATTTGTGTATATGCAGTGTGTCCCAGCTAACGCTATCCTTAACGTAGAACAACTTTCTAATGCATCACACAACAGATGTTTTCATAGAGGATTAGCGAGTTTTCGTCCATTTTCCATCAGATGGACAATCCCCGCCATTTGTAGAAAAATTCCCCACATGGGACCTCCACATATTATTACATTTTTTTTAACTATACTCGCCATGCCCATCAAAATAAGCAAAAAAAAAATATAGATTTACATTTGATTTTCCAAAGTTGATATCCATTAAGCACCTATAAGGGTTAACGTGGGGAGCAAGGGGTTAACATAAAAATGTAGCCAAATGGAATCCGCAGTGGGGGTCCACTAACATCATATTAGTGATAACTCCACTGGTTTTGAAGATAGAATTAGCTGGATAGTGTTAGCTGGAACACCCTGTATATAATTTTTTATATACTAATCTGTTTACATATGAATTGAAATATAAGAAAGAAAAAAAAATTATTAAAATAATACAATATAAATTTTCACTGAATCAAAAAAAAAAAGAGTATTTATATATACATATAATTATAATACAATACACAACCATTCAAATATATATAGAGGCTATATTTATCGCGAACGAACTATATAGACGATATATATATATATATATAAGAAAATCTTTTCGTTCAATGCCGGGTTATTCAATAAGACAATAAGATTTTCATTTTCAATTGTATTTAGATAAAATTATTAATATTATATTATATATAAATATAGTTTATAATAAGCTATATATGTATAGCTTAAAGGGATTTCTATTTATAGAATTTAGTATACGCTATATACAGATAGTCGATAATTTTATTCATATCCTTAAGTGGGTGTAAGGACAAAAAACCGCAACTTAGATTCTCCAGAAATCCAGAAAAAAAGAATCTCTACTGGCGATGAGCTGCACGCCAACAAAATCAAAGAATTTGTGCTGCTGCTGGTGCTGTCGATCGATTGACTACTAGAGAGAGCTTCCTGATATTGTTGGATGATATTCAAATGGGTCAACAGTCAACACCATTTTGAAAGACATTTTGTGACGCAGAAAAGTCAAATCGTGATTGGGTGGCAAAACGGTGGCTCACTTTTTTTAATGGAAAACCATCGTCGCATTGCATAGTGTGAAATAATCAAAATTCGACTATCAAAACAAAATGAGATGCATCATAACGGGAGATGCTGACTTATTCTGATCATGACTTCTCCGGCTTTTCGGTTCTGGCTTAATAAGAGACATATGGCTACTGCGGACACCGTTTTGACACGATTGAAGCCGAAAATAAAAGCCGAATCGAAGAGGGAACTGCAGATGGCCGAAGACGGAAGACGAGTATATTGACAATGAAAATTGAAAATTGGAAAAAGTGATTTGTTAAAACCCAAATACGTTGTATGTCGTTTTACGAGGGTACGTTGTCGTTTACTATATACACGTCTGTGACGTGAAAGACATCTAAAACCAAAAAAAAATTATTATAAACATTATTATTATTATTATTATTATTATTATTATTATTATTATTATTATAATGACTTACTTGTTATTTTATAAAAAAACACATCACATATATAGCGTTACTAATTTAAAACAGATCACATATTAAATTACTCTATCTCTAACGTTTATATACTGATCGTATATATATGTAATATATGCGTAATTGCGTTCATATATATTACATAAAAATTATAATTATATTCCATTTCGTTCTATACAAGTCAATTATATATATATAGAATCTAAATCCTTAATCCAAATAATTATATTATACGTAGGAAGGAAGAATCCATCCAAACTACCCAATAAAGTCTATAATTTGCAATCAGTTTTTGATGGGTAATCTATAAAATGTGTGCGGTTTGCGACGTTATCACAATGAAAAATAAACTATATATGTATTGTTCAATTCTGGCCAAGTATAGTTTCAAACATTGCAGATTCCCATTATTGAGAGCAGTTTTCCTCTCGCTAGCTCATGTAATTCATAATATAAGATTGTCCAATAATTATGTTATCATTTAAGAAAAATCGTCTGCTTCAGAGTTTCAGACGATTTTTTCCACCCATTTTCATTTTTCTTTTTGATTTTGATTGTCGTTGCGTTGCGTTGCAACCGCGCAATATATATAGAAGTCTTATATATAGAACTGCAATATTTTATTCATCGTGGTTTCAATACGCAACAACATATAACTTCTTTTTGTTTTCTTGTTAAACATGGTATTATATTTTTTAATTTTTTTTTTTTTATAAAAATAGACAAGATCATAATATATATTATATTTATTATTATATATATATTTAAATTTGGTGTGAACGCAATTTAGAAAAGAGATACCGAAACTTACTTATTGTATATATTATTTTGTAAGCACTTTTTTTCTATAATTTATAAAACCGCATCCATATAGTGAGTTATTAGTTTAGTATATGTGTGTAAATATATTGAAATTATAGATTTCAACGTAGTTTTAGTGGTTTTTTTTATTTACAAATATCCTTTTCTTCACTTTTTCTTGGAAAATCTCTTACCACAGGGTGTGATGGAGTCTACTTAATATTGTCCCACAATTCAGACACTATACAAATTCCCTATTACTGAAGGAACAATATTTCACTGAAATTTTCCTCAATCATCATTTCTTTTTTGTTTATGCTATGATTGACTAACGATGGTGATGTCAGACGATCCATTCTAGTTCTATACCTTTCTACGAAATTCCTCAATGTACCGAGAGTTTCTAATCAATTTTTTGCTTGAAATTGTGGATTGTGTTTAATGAAAAAAATATCTCAACTTTTATGTATTTTGGGGGAAATTGGTCATGATAACATCGTCACTATATACTATTAATACAAATGAAAAGGTGCGATTTTGATTTTGTTAACTTTTGAGCCTTATTACTTCCTATATTTTATATGTGTCGCTATCCCTATATATATATATATATATGATTACATTTTTAACTACTGTATGATGTTGTTTCTGCATATTATTAATATACCATCCATATATTTATATATATATATATAGATATAAGAAAGCAAATAAAAATTATACTCCCATATATATATATAAATGAATATAAGAAAGAAAAATATGTTATGATCCTCCACAAATTGGGTTTTTGCTTTTGTGTGCAGCTGCACAAAAGAAGAAGAATATTTACAAAAAAAAAAAAAAAAAAAATACATCAATATATAAATATAAGATTCTTTTTTTTTTTTTTTGTAATGTAATCTCGTGTGGCTGTGTTTTAAGAAAAAGTAAAAAAAAAAAAAAAATAAATAGGCGTCATATACACATATATATAAAAATTAAAAAGAATGATGATCTCATAATAAAATTTTCTTTTTTTTTTCATTTGGAAAATTTAATCTGCATTAAAAATTTTTTTATTTATTTCAACAAGTACACACAATTATTATTATTCTTGCTTGAATAACTATATAAAGATCCATATATAGATAAAAGATCCGATCCGAAGATCCGCATAGATAAAATGCGATATCACAAAATGGGTCTTCGTCGATGCGAACCTTTATATTATTAATATATTGTATAAGGAATGATCATAAAATCATAATCGAATCATAATAATTTATGTACACAAAAAAAAAAAAAAAACATTCACATTATCGAAGGTTTCATCTTCATACAAACATCGCAATCACCTGCTCAATATGGCTTAATTTGACCGCCGCAGTTTTGGTTAACCTATAGCCTAGCCCCCGCGCAAAGTAATAATATAGCAATATAAAACTTATCCAAAAATCCATAAAGGTTTCACACTGACACTGTATATAAATAAGAAAATATTTAAAAAACATCATTAAATTTCTATTAATCAATGAAAAATTATTATTATAATTTCATATCATTATTTAAGAAAAAAAAGACAAAAAAAAAAGTTATGTATAAATTTTTTATACACAATAAAAGATTTTGTATAATTCGTCTAATCAACGAATCAAGTCATTTTGTGTTTTTTTTTTTGGTTTTAATTGACATCATAATTAATAATTAAAATAGAGTCAAGGCTGCACCCCGATGATATAATTAAATATATATTCGTCGTCGATTTCAAACGAATCAAACGATTAAACATTTTGTATTTTATTTGTTTTTCCATTATTCCAATCGTCTTCCATTCTCCAAATTGTAAATAAATAACTTAATTTTTCACGATCTTTAAGACTTAAATGAGATGTGGTTGGTATTGATGGAACTGATGAAGTTGTTGTTGTTACCACGGATGTTGATGTTATTGATGTTGATGTTGTTATTGATGATAATGATGACGGTGGTGGTGGTGGTGGAGGTGGTAACAATAAAGATGTTGTCGAAGATCGTTCATAATTATTTGTATCTGGTAATATTTCTTCATATGATGATGATGATAATGATGATGATCTATTTTCATTATTATTATCCAATATTTCTTCATCATCCTGATTCGATAATATATTATATAAAAAATCTATATACCTATATAAAAGTAAAAACAAACAATAAATATTAATCGAATTATAGTTTAATTTAACTTTTACGTATTTCGCAAGCATTTCGCGTAACTTCGCATATATATATATATATTCGAAAAATCCTTTTAAAATCATAAACTCAATTAAATATTTTGCCTGAAAATATCCTTGAAAACCCAACCCATCTAATAATTCATCTATATAACAGAGTCATATAAATGGCATTTTAAAAAAAATGTTAAAACAGGCACAAAACCAGCAGACGTTCAGCATAATCTGAACTCATAAACTGATGCGAATTGCAAAAAAATCAAAATGTTTGCCAAATTCAATGTTTAATATAAAGATATTTCTTAAAAAAATCCTTTGTTTTGATCATAGACGATCATCAGTAGCTTCATTGTGCACATTTTATGTGCACCTTCACAAACGGCTGATTCATATTCTGTATATCTATTAGTTTTTATGATTATGGAATAGTCTCCATGAACTACTCTAGTATTTATACCCCTACTTTTGCGATTATCATATAGTTATTTAAATTAAACATTTCTTCTTATCTAAAAACTAATCCACCTCTAAAGTGCAACAATTGGACAATTGCTTGAAAACATATGAGTGATTTTTTTTTGTTATTTTGTTTTAGTAAAAGTTTTTTTATTATCACACATATGTTTGCTAATTATTTTCAAAATTTCATAAATTAATCCGCACATATTATTATAATAGATTTACCAACCAAAATCACTTTCAATGTGTATATTCAATGCATCTAATCAGGTTCATCACCTGATTAAGTGATTTCGTTTTGCGGACTCATGGCAATAGAATTCCGAGGTTTTACGGGCGCTAATTAACCGATTCTGCCGTAGTAACGAACAAAAAAAAAAACGTGCGGTTAATCAATCATTTGGAAAATTTGACCATTCATTTATATTGTTATATATATATATATATATATATATGTATTTGAAGATGCGTATGATCTTTGGTAAAATATTCAGCCATAGATTTTTTGAGGGAATGAAAAGATATTCATAGAGATTTTAGAAAAGAATTTTTCCGATTTGATTTTAAATGTATATATTTCCCATATATATTATATATTGAAAGACAATCCGCACCAGCGAATCAAAATCTGTATATATATATATATATACAAAAAATGCAAGTATAAAATACGATATGCGGTGATGAAATTGAAATTATGTGTTTCCCTTTCAAAACTAAAACGAATACTACTAAAAACCAAATAAAAAAAAAACGATCATCATTAAAAAAAAAGAGGAATTTTTTATTTAACATATATGACATATAATAATTTTTCTGCAGAATTTATTATTAAAAAAAAAAATTGGTATATATAAAAAAATATCTACAATAATAAATGTATAAAGGAAAATCGATTTCATTCTATTCTTATATTACATTACTACATATATATATATATATATATTCTGTTCTCATCCCAATTGTTTTTTGTCAACTGAAAATCTGGTGAACACATGTTGCATTTTTTCTAATAATATTCCACATTTAACATTATTTATATATTGTATATAAATATATATATATATAAAGACTCCTCTCGGGCAGGCAAACTAATAAACTATATAACAATAATTTCAATATATCAGCAGTATATAAATATAAATAAATGCATGTATATATATATATATATATATATATATATATATCGTTCTCTTTATAGACACAAAAACCCATTTAATTTTTCATATGTATATATGAAATCCCCAGAAACATTTGGCGAGATCATCGCATCGGCGATACTATATATCAATTGCGTCTATAAACTAAGACTCTATAGTGAGAAGGTTCGTTTTAACCGTTGAGCGATATCTTTTTTCTTTTTGGAAGATAAAAATGTGATACGCGATTGTCGAAAAGATACAAATAAGGTAAATAATATTTTCTATTTCTCTTCCAAAGGATAAAATGAACAGCGAAGATAATATGTCGAAATTTTATCGGCAAGACGAGCAATACTGTTGCTTTCCCAAATCTACTTTATGATAAATTCCCCGATAAATATATATCTTCCTTTTATCTTTTATTCGCGATATATATATTACATTGTTTTATATCTTCCTTGGTTCGTCTCGATATCTCAAATGTATCTTCCATATTCGTCGTCACAGAATTCCTATCACAATCACTTTCGTAGGGTGAGTAACGTCGCAACGTGATTAAAAAGCTTTAATCTTTAGGGATATCTTTATAATTGAATCTTCTCGAGCACTATACCGCGGACGATATACGAAATGTTTATAGGGACTATATATATCGTAAAGATCGTACGTTGTTTTTTAATTATTTTCCTTTTAAATATGTAAACTTCTTTTTTTTGTTCTTATTTTTAATATTTGCAATTTGTATATATATATATATATATATATATATATATATATATATGTATATAGAATTGATGAGCATATCGAAACGAAATCTTATCTTTTTGTTATGAAATTTTTTTGAAAAAAAAAAAAAAACGAACACACACAGGAAAATGTAACTAAAATGATGAAATGATTGTGTTAGGAAAATAAAATTAATATGCAAATAATTTTCTTTTAAGCGGTATACACAGTGCGACAATTAATATTCCGGACTGGTCCTAGGAATAGGATATACATTAAAAACACGATTTTTCGAATTTTTTTCTGTGTTTATTTATTCAAAATATTCTTCTCCTGATTCAACAATCGAATACCATGCATTCTTCAGGCATTCAGGTATTTGTATCGAATACAATTAAGGTCGAATACCATGAATCCTGCTCATCAAAATACCAGGCATTCAGGTATTTGTATCGAATACAATTCAGGTCGAATACCATGAATCCTGCGCCCATCAAACGCTTCAAAACTTCGATATAATATGCGGCGCCACTGACTGTTTGACCGCAGTTGGAACGAATTCTTTATGGATAATTTTTCCCTTACTACCGAAGAATATGTTACTAGCATTGTCTTCATTTTCGATGGAACTTTCCTTGTTTTTTTTTTAGCCTGTGTTTTTTAACCACCCACCAACAAAACATTTATACCACTCAAAAACTTGTGTTATATACCCATACAATTATCGTCGCATTAACTTGCTGCTGCATCGACTTGCTGAACGTTTCTGTTCCATAGATTTACCAAGCTTTGCGTTGACTGCTCTTTATATTGTTCCATATGTTAAAATTTCTACTTCAACTTCAAAAATATTGTTTCACCAGGAAATATCATAACTTTTTTATTTGTCCAACTGCAAATGCCATGAATGAATTTTTACAGACGATAGAGAAAACATCAACAGGCTTCAAAACGTTTGTTCGATCACATAGTTCGATCGTTCCTGTCTGGTTATTGAGATATTGAGAGGTTTGAGTCCGGAATATTAATTGTTGCACTGTGTATATAGTGCGAGACACGGCAACGCACCACGCACCACGGCGTTTTATATATTATATATTGCGAAATATCATTTCGGAAACGGAAAATTACAAACATTTTTTATTATATATATAAAATTATCAACATACCATAACATTTTGATTCACAAACTATATATATTCAATTATTATTAACATATATTGAAATGTATCAATTTAATGGAATTTTTATTTTTAAATGTAACTATAATATAATAAAATAAAATCATCAATTTTATTTATATATAAAAAAGTAATGTTTAAATTTTGATAGTATTTTTTTTTATATTATATGAATTCACGACCTTTTGAATTTTTATAACATCTGTAGAACACATGATGATGTAACAAACAAAACTATATATAATAATATAACTTTTATATATAAGATAAGATATTTTTTATATATCCTTAAATGTTTTTATGCGCGGGATTTTTTTTAAGGAAGGAACAAAACGTGTTATTGTAACGTGTTTTTTTGTTACATCAAGAAATGCGAAATTTTTATATATAAGTTAATGATGACCATTAATTATCGATTCGTCGCCGTTCGCCATAGCAATTGCGGGCCTCTGTTCTCACTCAACAACGTGGAAAATTTTGCGGCAGGATTTAGGTGTGATGCCTTTCAAAAAAATACAGCTGCAGGTGCAAGAATTGAAGCCGAACGATCTATGGCAATGTAAAATTTTTGGTGAATGGGCTCTTGGAAACTGTGCCGAAGATCCACTTTTCGAAGCTCATTTTTGGCTCAATTTTGGGTACGTAAATAAACAGAATTGATTATCGATTTTGGAGTGAATATCAGCCAGAAGCATTGCAACGCAACTATACCAATGCATCCAGAAAAAGTCATAGTTTGGTGTGGTTTATGGGCTGGTGGCATCATCATGTGACCGTACCGTACTTCAAAGATGATGCGAATCGTAATGTAACTGTGTGGTGGTGAACGCTACCGTGAGATGATATCCAACTGATTTTTTTGCCCAAAATTCAAGAGCTTGACTTGCATGACATGTGGTTTCATCAACAAGACGGTGCCTTCAATGCCACACAGCAGGCGTAACAATGGACAATGGATTGAGAGGCGAGTTCGTTCGGTGAACATTTTATTTCACGTTCGGGACCGCCGGTCAATTGGCCGCCGCCTAGATCGTGCGATTGAACGTCTTTAGACTATTTTTTGTGTTAGGCTATATGTTTAAGCTCATGTCTATCCAGCAGACAAGCCCGCCCTTTATTTTTCACCCTTTATTTTTCACTCAAAACGTTTCATATTATTAAAAGTTAAGTTTTACTTTGTAAATATAATTTTATTTGCGGAAATCAATTTATTATTAATATTTTATTATATTGATTGATTGATTGATTGATTGATTGATCAATAATCGATAATAAATCTTACCTTGATGCTAATTTAAGTGTTTGAATTTTACTTAATTTATCACTTGGCATCGTTGGAATGCTATTTCGTAAAGCGGCAAATGCTTCATTTAAATTTTGTGTACGTTGACGTTCACGTACATTTGCCATTACCCGTTGATTTTGTAAATCTTCAAATGTTGATTCTTTTGGTTGTTTTTTACGATGGGTACGTATTTTATTTGTTTTATTAACACTTTTATTATTATTATTATTAATATTATTATCACCATCACCATCACCATCACCATCACGATCACCATCATTATCATCATCATTATCAACTTCATTTCCATTAATTGTATTAATACATTTATTTATATTATTATTATTATTATTATGATTATTAACTGAAAAATTACTATTTTCTGATGATTCTTCAAGATTTAAATCAATATTATTATTATTAAATTCATCACCATTATCAATAATATCATCATCATCATTATCAGGATCGTTGTCATCAACATTATTATTATTATTATTATTATTATTAATGTTATTCTTTTTAATATGACTTATACTATGTTTATAATGTTGTTTAAAAACATATCTGTCTTTAACATTGAATTCAGTTAATGGTGATGATGATGATGATGATTCTAATAATAAGCATGATGGTTCTTGTGACGGTAACGGTGACGATGGCTGTGATTGTTGATGATGCGGATAGTTATTGGTAATCATCGACGGTGGTGGTATTATCGATGATGTTTGATTATTGAAAAATGTTACCTGGAATAGTTTATTATCTAATGGATTATTATTGTTATTATTATTATTATTATTATTGTATTTACAATCATTCCCTTCAATATCAATGAAATTACTATTATTATTATTATTATTATTATTGGTACAAAATGAATTGTTTTCGTTGGTAAAATTTAAATGTTGATTTTGTTGATTGATAAGAGGTAGATTATTATTATTATTATTATTATTATTATTATAATAATGGGACGTTGTTGTTTCTTCTGGTGTGGTAAGATACTTTATTTGTGGTGATGGTGGCAATGGCAGTTGCAGCAATGGTTGTGGTGTTGGTGATGATAATAATAAATGATATTCACCATCGGCACTACGGCCCCGACTGTTATTATTAACAATATCATTAATATTATGATTATTTTTATTATTTCTATTATTATTTTTATCATTATAATGTTCATTATTTATATTCAAAGTTGATTTTATAGTGTCAACTTTTCGTTTATCATCGTCAATATTTTCCGTTATATTCTTCCGTTCAAATAACAATATTCTATTATTACTTTTATTATTATGATTTATTCTATCAATACTATTTAAATTTTGATCTGGTTCGGTATCCATTTCAATGATATTATAATTGTTAATAATTTCATTTGATAGTAAACGACGTTGTTGATTATCATTGTTATTATTATTATTATTCACTATCTTATTATTATTATTATTATTATTCGTCTCCCCGGAATTCAATACTGTTGAATTATTACAATTTGTTATTAGGATTTGTTTATTTGATTTGAATAATTGATCATTTTGAAATTGAATCAATTCATATTTATTTGTATTTGGCAGCATTGTGGTTAAAGAAATTAATGATGGCATAGTTGACGATGTTGGTTGTTGGAACGATTCCAAATGATTATTATTAATATTATGATGATGATGATGATAATGGTGAAGATGATGATGATGCTGATGATGATGATTAGGTACTTCCTCTAATAGGGTGGTTCTATTAGATGATGCTAATGATAAATGATTAATTGATTTATCAATTGAATTATTATTATTAGTTGAAATTATATTAATATTATTATTATTATTTTGATTATTTTGATTATTATTTTGATTATTATAAATTGATTCTGATGTTGTTATTATTGTTTCATCGGTCGTCGATGGCATTCCATTTTCAAATGTGACTGGATCAACTGTTATTAAATTTAATGTTTCACGTTTATTAAAATTCAATGTGGACGACGATGATGATGATTGATTATCCATTTGTTGATTATTATTATTATTATTATTATTATTACTAATATCCAATATTAATTTAGGTGATTTTGAATTGGGCGATCGTAATTCATGATTTGAAAACATAGTTTTTGGTTAATTTAAGTTGAATTATAATTCTTTTAAATTGAACACTATTATATATGATGTAAAATTGTAAACTTTTTAACTTGTAAAATTGGTAAACTTTAAACAAAATAATAATGATAAATGTTTTATTGTTTTAAAAGTATATATATAGATAGTCTTTAATATTACAGTTTTATTCACTTTAATTTACCCAAAATTAAAAAAAAACAAATAATTTATAACAAAACGAGTTTAATTATATAATTAATTAAATTGCCCGCGCACACACACACAAACACACGCACACCAAACGAAAAAAACCATTCTTATAAATACAAAAAATTATGCACTAATAGAATAAAAATTAAACGTTATACTTGATTATAAAAAATAATAATTAACTCATTCGCGCGTGATTTTTCCATTCCAATTCCATTTTGTTATAAAAACTAAAAATTTTTTAATTTATTTATTAGTAACTCTTATTTTGTCTATCGTAACCTGTAATTAAGTATAATTAAATTTTTTTTTTTAAATTATATATTGCTCCGAGATTGTTCGGAAACGCGCGACACTATCTGACGCGTATATATAATACTCAAGCTCGACTAAATATAATAATATATAGTTTTACCGTAGTCGTCAATATGTATTTATTACTAACTGTTTTGAAAATATATACGAATGCGATTCTTCTTCTCAATTATTTTTTTTAGATCGATTTCCTGATTCACACACATTTTTAACAACTGAATTTTGTCTATATATACATATATATATAAAAAATCTATAAATAGTGATATATATTTTATATAGATAGAGCGCGGATCATCTCATCTCTGCGGGATCTGTCTGCTGTAGTGATACACATTTGATGATGATCATCATCACATCATCATCACTGCAGTTTTATGTTAAAATTTTACATTTGTATATCTACAGGCCCGTTTTAGCCCATGTAGGCGCCTGGCTGGCTCAAATAATAAACTATATATAACGCCCGCAAAACATCGCTCGGTAAATGCAATAAATGGGTTTTTTAAGACGATTAAATTCTCACATTTGTTCGATTTGTATTTGTGACTGCATTTGAATGAAATATTTATCACACATTATAGCTGACTTGTTGTTCATTTTGTTATTAAAAAAATATATATATCACTGAAAAGGATTAAAGTTATTTGGTAAATGGATTGTGGAATTAGGCTTGACCGCAGAGGTCCCGCAATTTCTCTAAAAGTCCCATCCATAAAAACCCAATTTGATAAGATGGTAATTTTTCGGGAATAAGTCTGGTAAGTCTTATAGTTTAATCTGTCTATCTGTCTTCTGTGTGTAAGCGTTTGTTTTTTAATAATTTTTCTTTAGAACAGAAATTTTATATTATTTAAAATATCTAATCGTTTTCAGTGCGCCCCCGTTGACAACGGCACCTCTGGTTCATTCGCACCAATATCTTGTATCTATATAGTGGCGGCCCTGTATATCTATATTTAAAAGTATATATCTGTATAATAAATGTTTTATTATGCAGTTCTATATATATATATACAATTCAATTCAATTTTTTATATAACTTTTTTTCTTAATAGTATATATTCTATATGATAAAATGATCACGCCCTCTTAAAACAGGATCTGTTGTTCTTCTTCTTCTTCTTCTTCTTCTTCTTCTTCATTTTCTTCATTTTCATTTTCTTCATTTTATTTATAAAAACATTTTAATTAAAAAACAGTTACCGAAATAAAAAAAAATATATATATATTAACCCAACCGACTGATATAACTATAATAATTTGCGATTAAATTCAACCATTGCATTTATGTATTGTAAAGGTTTTGGGGAAGTTGTCTACACGCACGCATAGATATGCTTAATTTATGATGGCAGAGGTTTAAAAACTCGTTAACTTATTTAGGCAATATAAATGGACTTCAAGTTATGATCATATACTTAAATAAATATGGTGTACATTCACAAATTCAATATCAATAAGACTTTTAAGTAACACTATATTATTGAAAGTATATTATAGAACTGGGTTGAAGATTCTGGTATAGACAGAATTGTTAATTTTAAAATCATTTTATAACGAATAATTTGAACATATAATTGGTCTGAAGAAGAATTAATGAAATTAAATATATGGTTTTTATTTTGTCGGTAGCTGTTTATATATATATATATATGGAACTCATTTCGTCGACGTTCTTCATTTTTTTTTTTTATATTCGTCTATATTGAATATATCGTCTATTGAATATATCGTCTATTGAGTATATGTGAAAAACCAATCAAATGATTCTTATATCAAAATATAATAAAAAATTATACTACACAAAATCATAACAATTCCTTGTCGAACGATATCACATAATATATCTAAATTGCCATTATTATAATTCATCATATTTTCAGGATCTGCTGAAAAAACCCAAAATTTTGACTTACGTTCCGGACTTACGTGCCGTTACGTTTCATAACTTATATTAAATCACAATTAAACACAAAAAAATCTTGGAAATCATCCGCATATTTATAAATTCATTATAGATATATTTTATTAGTTTTATTAAAATTTGATAAAAAAAAAAAAAGTTTCATTCAGTGCTATATATGGTTATAATTCTCTATATATTATAGTTATTTTTTTCATATACGGTGGCCGTATTAAGTGGATATTAATTAATTATATGTGCACGTCTAATTTTGATGATGATGATGATGATGTGGTGGTGTTCTATACAATTAATCCGAACACGCATATAGTTATATA
This sequence comes from Dilophus febrilis, assembly GCA_958336335.1. Taxonomy (NCBI): domain Eukaryota; kingdom Metazoa; phylum Arthropoda; class Insecta; order Diptera; family Bibionidae; genus Dilophus; species Dilophus febrilis. Next base: position 58,131,672 of record OY284469.1, on the reverse strand, counting down.
ATAAAATATGGATTAATAATAGTGGTGCAGATATATAAAATATTTTTGCAAAAATAATCTATATTGATCGCAGAATTATCCATCGCATCAACATATCTATCATCATCATCATCATCATCATCATCGTCAATTTAAAATAATAAAATGTGTGCGAGGGTGTTTAATTTAAATATTGTTGTTTAAATCAATCGCTTTTTTTTTTTTCATTCATCTTCATCATCTTCTTCCTCCTCTTGTAAACGTAATATATCAGCTTTATTCATAAAATAATAACTTGGTTGACGTCCTTTTAAATCCTTTACAATTCGTTTAGCTCCATGTTTTATTAGAATACGACTTAATGATTCAACATTTGCAACTCCCATTGCATAATGTAATGGGGTTCGTTCAAGCTGCAGTAGAAGAAACAAAAAAAAAAAGTTTTAATGAATAATAATATGGACAATGGATCATAAAATCATTTTCGATTTCAATGAAAAGAGAATTAATTTATTAGTTTAAGTGTAAATAATTTTGTATTGATCTATGTATATGTTCTGCGATTCCAAAGATGTAAAACCGAACCGAAATGAAAATAAGAGTAGTGCCGAATTGTAAAGAATTGATTAAAGGGCTTTGGATTAAGTTTTGATTGGAAGAAAAACATAATATACAATATATATATATAAAATTTTATTTACATTATCACCAATTTTCAAAACATTTCGATAATTTGAAGCAATAAATTCTACAATCTCTTCATTTTCCTTTAATATTGCTATATGAATTGAACATCGTCCTATATATTAACAAAAAAATATTTACTTTTATATATTAAAAACATATTTTTAAATTTAATTAATATTACCAAAATAGTTTTTCGCCCGTACTAATTTACTACCCATATCATTTTGTCCAATCAAATTTCTAATTAGATCAAATTCACCTTCACGTATAGCTTTATGTAAACGTTCACGAGTTTCCTATATATATAGCGGTTATAATAAATATTTAGACATTTATTGTTGTATTTGATTTGATTTTTACCTCAAATTCACGAGCACCTTCGAATAACTCAAGTAATTTTGTATGACCACGTGATTTAGCAATATCTATTGCAGAAATATCATCTTTATTGGTAATATCTATTATATGATCATAACCGTCCATTAACATTTGTTGAAATGTATCTAAATCACCGCGTGCCGCTAAACTTAATACATATCTATCAATTTCCCTTGCATTTTCCGCTTGTGATGCCTGTAATGATACATCTCTGGCCGTTCGATATAATTCATCACGATACGTAATACTGACTCCAGATTCTTCAATTAATTGAACCAATGCATTACGACCATGAGATCGTGCACATGCAAAATGTAACATACTTTGACCATGTTCATCCTATATATATATATATATGGACAAATAACATATCTATATATATATATATATATAGTTGTTTATAATAAAGATAATTATACTAATAATTATGTTACCCGTTCATCATCATTTGGTGCAATTGAATCTGTATCATCTTCGGGACTCTGGCTCAATGTAGACTCATCCAAATTTTCCAACGTTTCTTGATTTGTAAATGCTTTCATTGTTGTATCTGTATCAATATTTTTGGCAATCTCTTCGACGTCCCCATTGTTTGTGTTGTTCTTACCATCATCATTATCATCATCATCACCATCACCATTTATTGGGTTTTTCAATTTCTGTAAATTATTTAACCAATTTTTTTTTTGTTTTTGTAGGTAAAATGTGTATTTGAATGTAAATTAAATAAAAAATGTATTCTGCCATGTATAATGTATTGTATATATACCATTCGTTTTTCTAATGCAATTGTTTGTAAATATTCAGCCAAATATGTTATTGGATCTGGTGGCCGGTTATTTGCAATTTCAGTTAAGCCTTTAATTAGAGGATCACCCAATGCTTTATTATTTACAAAAAAAAAAAACAAAAAAACCATATAAGAAAAAACAAAATAGAATGGGATTTTTATTCAAAGATTTATTTATTCTCATCCCAAAAAGTATTGTTATACAGAGAATTATATTGGGACCTTTGATTAAAAATGTTGATTTAGATAACAGATGGATGTCGAAACACATGCCTGAAAAAGTTGTTTTGCGGGGAAGTTCTTGAATAACTTTTTTTAATTTGAAGAAAACCGCTGCTGATGATAGTTATCGATTGTTGGTAGAAGCTTACGGTGAACATGATACACCAACTTAAAAAACTTGTGAACGATGGTTTGCACGCTTCAGAAGTGGTGATTTTCAAGTGGATGGATGACAAAGAACGGCCAGGTTAGCCAAAAAAATTTGAAGAAGAAGAATTGCAGGATGATTGTTGAAAATTCGTGTCGCGAACGCAACAAGAGCTTGCATTAGAGTTGAATGTAGAGGCCATTGTAGACCATTTCTAGACGTTTGCATTCAATGGAAAAGATCGCTAGAAAGCTAGGAAAATGGGTCCCACATCAACTGAATGAAAATAAACTCAAAGCACGAATCGATGCATGCCATAAACATCTTCGAATTATCACTGGCGATGAAAAGTGGGTGTATTACGACAACCCTAAACGTAAAACATCATATGTTGATCCCGGCCAACCATCATCAACTTCACACTCAAAACGCGATATTCATTGCCAGAATCTTATGCTGTGCATTTGATGGGATCAGAAGGGTGTCGTGTATTATGAGCCAGCTGTTAAAACCGAATGAAACGGTTACATTTGATCACTACCGACGACAACTATATGGGCGAATTGGCCCAGAAGAAATTGAACGAAAAACGACAATTGATAGCTCGAAAACACCATAAAGTTTTAATGTACGATGATGACAATGCCAGACCACATCGTCCAAACATCGTTAAGGAAAACAATAAACAGGCTCGGTTGGGATCTTGATCTTGATCACCCACCCGCGTACTCTCCAGACCTTGCTCCTTCTGTTCTGATTACCATTTGTTCAGATCCATGATGCAGGTCAGCCTGACCTGAGATGTATGTACGCTTTCGAAATGCTGAAGCAGTGCGAAAATGGGTCAAAAGATGAATGGATTGGAACAAAAGATGAGGAGTTCTTCAAACGAGGAATCAACAACAAACTTCCCAAAAAAGATGGGAGGAAGTCATACAGCTAACGATGGGCAATATATTATGGTTAATGTATACTCAATCATTTTGTTATATAACTAAATACCATTTTCAATCCTCCAAAAAATCGACATTATTAATGCCGCACATATGGAAACATATGGAAAACGTTTTGTATTTTCTGGGAATTTTCTAAAGGTTCTTTTGTATAGTTTTCTAATTTCGAATTTCACAAAAAATTAGCTGGTGGAATTTTGTCTATAACTGTCTAAAGGAAAACCTTTATGATTTGTGGGAGGAAATTCTATATAATATTCAATGGTTATTCAGTGGTTTTGGGGGGAGAAAATTCTGTATAATCTTCTTTAGGAAACTCGCTGTTCAATTTCGCTTAACAACCTCCTATAAAGGAAATGCTTTATTATTGTTTTGCGGGAATTTTCTATTGTTTTTTGTTCTCTGTACAATAAACGTAATTGGGGTAAATTAGAATAATAACAACAACAGAAAAAAACACACACACAATATGATTAAATAACTTACTTGAAGCCAAATAACGTCCTTCTTCAGTTCCCAATAATGGTGTTTCCGTACGATTATTATTATCGTTACCCATATTATTATTATTATTATTAGTATTAATAGTACTATTAACGTGTTCTATATCTGCAGATCAATTAATCAAAAAATACAAAAAAGAAAATATGAAAAATAGTCATTAAAATATTAAAATGTTTAGAATAATATAGGCTTAAAAAAGTTATTATATAATAGAATATAGTATAACAATAGTAGCCGTGTTCCATTCAATTAACAGGCAGGAGTAGGTAAGAGTAGAAACGAGTAGATGTTTTCTACTCCAAACTACTCTTTGCTATATTACGGAGTAGTTCGGCCTAGAAAAGAGTAGATGATTTCTACTCTTATCTACTCCTATACCTACTCCTGGTAATTGAATGGAACGCAACTTATAAGAATCCTTAAAGCTTTGTTTTTTTTTTACTTTACTTTAATAAAATATACTATACAAAATTCATCACATTTTCATTCCTTTTATATTTATACATCAGCAGTATAACGCAATCAGAAATAATATAGAAATATATAGTTCATTTATTGCGTGCATCTATAAATATAAGCGTGTGCGTATTTATAATTCAACTAATAAAAGTTAAGCATAAAATTAAGAAAAATGAAAGTATCTATATTTTTTAAATATAGCTAATCAAAAATTTAGCGAAACTTTTTTAAATTATATAAGAAATTTTGTGTGCGCGTTTTTACGCACACAATAATAAATTTTACTAACCCGTAAATATCGCAAAATGTTAAATTAAATTAGCTAAAAGTTTTTAGTTTGTTTTTAGCTCCCATCGCATCGGTGGATCGGATCGACGGTGGTCGTGTTTTTGCACACAAAATAATACAAATTTTATATATATCATTTATAGAAATAAAATAATTTTAAACGATCATTCACATAATAATAATAATAATCCACCGCAATAATCAACAAAAAATTAAATAAATTTAAAGGATATATCAATAATATATAGATTATTAATCAATTTATATGTTAAAATATAACGATTCGATGAAGAAATTTGTGAATTTTTGTGTGCGTGTGTGCGAATTTTTAATAAAATATTATTATGAAAATATAAAAATCGGAATTATTTATGTGTACTATTATTATTATTATTACTACTACTGCTGTTATTGCTGTTATCAACTAAACTGGTTTTCTTTTTACGAAAAATATTGACTAATGTTGCCGCAATATGCTTTGAGGTGGCCATTGACAAATCTCTTTCCAATTGTATAATATTTGCGATGGCCGTACAATAATCTTGAAATATATTAAATTCAGTTAATCCCATACTTTTCATATTACATATTTTTACGGTACTATTATTAGCCGCGCAACTATTTCCACCAGTTGCAGTTGCTCCATTACCATTTAACAATTCTATTGGATCGGGATCATCATCATCATCGCTTGTTGTTGTTTTTATTTTCATTGTTTGCATATGAAGACCACGTACCGTACATAAATGTCGTAAATTTTCAATTTCTTTTGAAAGATGTGGTAATTCTAATTGCAAGGATATACGCAAAGATGTACCGAGAAAACTAGGTCTTGCTGCCATATAACCCAAATAATAACTATGTCGAAATGGTAATTTAACTTCTAACCATTCCATAATACGTCCCATTTTTGTATAAACTAAACCAATATTATTACCGGTTGCCTTTGAATCGGTACCACAAATAACACGTAAATGTTCTTGAACATTTATCCATACAGCAAAATCATTTGAATTACTAACAAATACACCACGTCCATACGGCCAATATTTACCATTGATTGCCATTGATTCGGCCTGTTCATATGGTTTAACATTATTTAATAATGGTATTAATAAATGATGTGCGGACAGTATTTTATGGATATCCGATGAATTTTCTAATATTTCATTCATTGTATAATACGTTCCCAATTGTTGGTCATGTTCAATGGCTTTTGAAAATTCTTTATTTAAAATTTTACCCGTAATAATACGTTCCACCTGCTCTAATTGACCAGCATTTAAATTCAACGGCAATTCAATATCATCCAAATTCCTTGAGCATTCAATTGTACATATTTTTATTAATTTACCCGAATTATCCAAATTCAAATGTATATCATTTTTATGATAATAAGAATTGTTATTATTATTATTATTTTTATTTTGTTTTGAAGAATTTTTACTATTTAAATTATCATCCCCATTCCCATCACCATCCCCATCATCATCATCATCCCCCGTTTGATTATTATTGTACATTAAATAAACACCCGGAAAATATTGTAAATCTGGATGTTGATAAAAATCACTACCAATTTCCATACAATGAATATCTTTGATAAGTGGCACAAGGAATTCTTGAAATACAACATATACATCAAAATCGGGTGCAATTACACCAGCATTTAAATCATCATCGCAAATTTTTGATTGACTTATTCGTTGTTGACGTTCATTGTTGACGTTTGCTGCCATTTTCATAGCTGGCCATATGACATCAAATAGATTATGATCCAAACGGGTTTGTCTCAATTTTATTTTATCAAATACACTACGTTTTAAAAATCTCGATAAATATGTTGTTACTGAACCACGTAATGATGAAGCACTACCCGGTACACTATTTGATTGACGTGGTTTTTCAACTGTTGTTGTTGCGGTTGCCGTTGATGATGATCGACTACTAATGGCACCACCACCACCACTATTATTATTCGGATCATGTATTAAACGATAACAACGTTCTAATGTTGATAAAATATCGACATCATCAATGATACGTCGTGCACTATGAGCATCATCTGGTACTAAATTATATTATATTTGTATAATATATTATATATATATATATATAATTATTGCTTATTTCAATAAAAAAAAAAATTAAAATATATATATATATTTATATGCAATTGGAAAACAAACAAATATGTTTTTGTAGTCTAAAAAAACAAAAGAAAATAAGTACAAATCAAAAATAAAAACGGCTGTGCATTTTACACGCAAACACTATATATATTGATATAAATATTCACCGCACCGACCCCGTGAAGACTCAACAAATAAATTTATATGTGGGATCAATTCAATCATATGTGTTTTGGAATATATATCTAAATGTCCATAAGCAATCAAATATCAATAACACTTATTTGTAAGACTATAGTGAAGGAAGATAAAGTAAGTCGTTATATTGTACAATATCTTGATGATAAAGTACTATTATTAGTGCGATTGTCAAGACAATATATGGTTTCATGTTCAAGAGATCGTTAAGCGTGAAGCGTTCTTACTGTTGAAACGTGATTCGGGTTCGGAAATGGGATTAAATGAGATAAACGAGGAGAAAACCAAGTACTAATTATCGCACCAATGAACAGTATAGGTTTATGGCACAACATCCAGAGCGTATATCAATTGGTCAGAACAAATATGAAACGGCGGACATGTTTGGAAGCTACCTTGGAAGCAGCGGCATAAACAGCGAAAACGATATAGCCGATGAGGAAGTTCAATCCCGAGGATTGCTTCGGGAAGAACAAGGCCTTTTACGGTTTGCAAAAGATGTCGCATTCTCGAAGACATTGAATAAAACATTAAAACTAAAGCTATATATCAAACACTGATTCGACCAATTGTCACCTACGGTTCTGAAACGTGGTACAAATGACACAGGCCACACCGAACGGCTACTGGAGGATTCTTGGCTACTTGGAGGATTCGAAAATAAAATAGTAGTATTACGCCTCATCTTTGGACCAACTTTGGAGGAAAGGGGATGGTGGCGTAGGCGGTTCGATTTCGAAGCTATATAAATTATATACCGAACCCGAGACATCGTTCATCGTTCATTAAGATTGGTCGCCTGAGGTGGTTTGATGGTCATGTGGTACGAATGGATGGCGATCGTATACCGTCAAACCGCTGGCTGGACAGCAAACCGCGGGCGGATCTAGGAGTGTGGGACGACCGCGGCGGGGTAGGTGGAAAGATGAAGTAGAAGTGGACCTTGGGGGACCTCGGCGTTTCCGGCTTGCGGACGACGTTGGCGGTAGTTTATTTTTTTTTTTATTGAGTCACTTAATATATATATGCGCGCCATTTTTCATTTGTTTATTCTTAATCTGTTTTTTTTTTTTGTTAATATAATTTTAATCACACACGCTCATTAACGCAAAAAAAAAATAAACTAAAATGTGTGTATCCAAAAAAAAACACAAAAAACGCACTATACAAAAAATAAAAACATTTCCTCTATTAAAAAATTATATCTTTCTATAATTTATAAAATATAATTTTGTAATGCGAATGCGAAAATTTCACATAATAAAAATTCATCCTTTTTTTTTTTTTTGAAACTCGCGCTATATATAAATATAAATAGAATATATATAAGATGTGGATAAAATAAATTACCTTGATCACTTAGCATTTCATTTAAAAATTCCTCTGAAGCACCAAAATTATTCAATAACAGACGATGTGAAAGTATTCCATTAGACTGTTCATGATTAAAATAAAATTCAGGCGAATGACCAAACTATATGACAAAAAAAAAAATAAAAATAAATAAATACCAATGAGATATTATACTTTAAACAATAGTGTATATTATATTAAACAGGGCCGCCACTACATACATACAAGATATTGGTGCGAATGAACCAGAGGTGCCGTTGTCAACGGGGGCGCGCACTGAAAACGATTAGATATTTTAAATAATATAAAATTTCTGTTCTAAAGAAAAATTATTGAAACAAACGCTTACACACAGAAGACAGATAGATATTAAACTAAGACTTATCAAATATTTCCAAAATTACCATCTCATCAAATTGGGTTTTTATGGTGCATGGGACTTTTAGAGAAATTGCGAGGGAGTAACTGTGGGAGTAAGCCTACATTTACCAAATAACTTTGATCCTTTTCAGTGATATATATTTTTTTAATAACAAAATGAACAACAAGTCAGCTATAATGTGTGATAAATATTTCATTCAAACGCAGTCACAATTATACACGAACAAATGAGAATTTAATTGTCGTAAAAAAACCATTTATGCATTTACCGAGCGATGTTTCCGGGCGCTATATTTTATTATTTGAGCCGCAGGCGCCTACATGGGCTAAAACGGGCCTGATATTAAATAATAATATATAGTTTAATTTATTAATAGACACGTCATGTATTCGAATGCATATTTTCCCATCAGATGTTCGTTCTACCCTCATATATTTTATTAATATAAAAGGTATATAGGTTTTTGTTTTTTTTCGTGTATTTGTTTGTCTATCTAAATAATTAATAATAATATCGCAAGTCAATAAAAATTTCAATAATAATATTATGAAAAAATTATTTAAAAAAAAAAATTTTAAATTGAATTATTAATTATATGGATTTTTTTTTTTGGATAATGTACATACAGACGATATGGATCGATATAAGCATAAGTATATGTGTAAATGAATGACCGCGGTTTATCATAATCTATACAAATAAGTACATATATATATACAGAGACAGACACACTTACAATATCATTAAGTTTTGGATTAGCTCCTAAATGCATTAATAAATTATAAAAGTGTCCATTATCACTTATAGTTGCAGCATAATGTAATGGAGTTCGTCCATTTTCATCTGTAGCCGCTGTTGTTTCTGGAAATCTTCCGGCCAAATAACGAACAATGGCTGCGCGGTAGTATATTATTAAAAAAAAAAGAATTTTTCTACAGTATATGTATTTATATTTATATTTTACCGGCATGACCAAAAATGGTAGCCACATGTAATGGTGTTGCACCAAATGGTGATATTTCATCTTTGGCCAATGCAAATTTACGTCTATCCAATGCCGATTGTAAATCACGTAGACTTCCTTCTCTGGCCGCAACATGAACACGTCGAATTTTATTCTATATAAATGGATAGAGGAATGATTTAAATGATTTCTTATCATGCGACGGCACATCATACACGTGTATTACAAAATACAATTGAATGACATATTATTTAAACATATCTTCTTACCATATATGCTGGTACATTATCTAAAAAAGCTTGTATTTCAACGTTATTTGTTGTCATTCCAATTAATTTTCGACCATCACCATTTAAAACTAATGCTGCCAATTGTTCCATATCATCAGCATCAATAATCGCTTGAACATCATGATCCTTATAAAACGTGATTGTTTTTTTTTTTTTTTTTTTTAAGAAAAAGCCATTAAATTATATATCCAATGGGATGAGTTAAAATAAAAAGATCAGTAAATTTTCTCAAATATACTGCTGCTTTGAATTGCAGTTATACACATTTTGTAAATAAACTAATCCTTTTAATTTGGCTATTTATATATATTAGAGAAGGGGGGGGGGGATAAAACACTAAAATAATATATAATTTATTTACTTGATCATTACTATCATCATTATCTTGATCTGATGGAAAATTTGCACCTTCTAATGGAACAGCACCGTGAACCGCTTCACCACGTACAATTCCATTTATTTCCATTGCTGGACTTGGTGCATTATTCTCATCATCATCATCTGGATCTTGATCTTGATCATGATCCGGATCATTTATTATATTATAATGTTCATTATTATTATCATCATCATGATTATGATCATTTAATTTATTTTTCTTATCTTCATCAATGTTTTTAAATTCATTTCCATTTTCCTATATATATAGACAATAAATTGCGGATATATAGTAATAAAAAAAATTCTATTTATAATAATATATATAAAGTATATACAAATAAGGATCCTTATTGTGTTAAAACCTATACGCCAACCTGTGCCGATAAATTTTAGCTCACATGAATCCTTTTTATTGATATAGTTTCTCGAAAGTAGAAAACCCTCGCGTTGCCCGTCGTCGTCGCATTTCTTTGTATGTGGGTTTGTATATGTTCTATATCTATCGCATAGTTATCGCAGTTTCAGAGATCAAATCGTGGATTGTGAACATTAAAATGTATATTAGAAAGGCTTTCGTGAATCTCTCCAATTGTCAATCAAATGAATTGCTGTTTTGAGTTTGCCATTAGACCATCAATATCAATATATATTAATGTTAAAAGCGAAACAAATTATGTTAATTGTTCCAGTTTATAATTTATAATAGATAGAACACCTAAAATGGCATTGAAGAGAAGTTTGTGGTGAGCCGGCTTCTGATGATATAGTTCAGGCAAGAAAAGATTGTTTGCTATAGTTTACAATTCAAAAAAGGTATTTTTGAAGAGCAACACTTTCGGGTGGAAGCCCAGGGAAAGGAGAACCAAATGAAATTCAAAGCTTTTAAAATATTACTCGACAATTAATCAGTTTTTTTTTAATTTTGGAGTGATTTATGGCAAAAATAATCCATTTTTTGAATCATATTACAAAAAAGAAAAAGAAGAAATGATACGCATATTTGATTTGATTTGATACGCTCAATTATTTGCGTGTAAAACAAGAATATATATATATATATAATAATAATAATAAGAAGGAAAGGCTTTTTTTTTATATTCTGTATAATTTTGGGTTGGGTTTTTTTTTTAATTTTTATTTTGTATTACCTCATTCGCATTATTATTATTATTATTAGCATCATCTTCATCATCATCATCATCATCATCATCATGGACGGATGATCGTTCATCATGATTATCAATACTTTGATTTATATTCACTTCATGAATGATATTATCCGAATCGACAAATTGATCATGATCAATTTTAATTTTACCTGTACTATCTGGACTGATGATATCAACTTCAATGGTATTTATTAATTCTTTATTAAAGTCATCAATTATTTGTTCTGTCTGATTAGAATAATCATCCATAATTTTTGTTACATTATCATTATCCTCATCATGATCATCATCATCATCATGATCATGATCAATCTCACTTTTATCCTCCTCTACATTTATATCCTTATCATTCATTATTATTGGTTTATCATCATCATCATCATCATCATCCATTTCTACATCATTATTATTAATTGAGGTTTTTTTAAGATCATCATCGTCGTCGTCGTCGTTATTATTATCAGTACCGTGCCGCGTTTCTTTATCCATGGTATTTTCATTTTTATTATTTGTTTCTATAACATTATCATCATCTTGATCATTATTGGCATTGTTGTCAATCACATCATCGTTTTTTCCATTCTCATCATCATTCACAACTTTATTATTATTATTATTACCATCATCATCATCCTCATCATTTGTCTGAAATGTAAACAATTTGTCGACAAAAAAAAAACAAAAAAAAAAGAAGGGTTTTTCTATATATACAGGGTGTTCCAGCTAACGCTATCCAGCCAATTCTAAACTTCGAAACTAGTGGAGTTATCATTAATATGATGTGTTAGTGGACCCCCACTGCGGATTCCATTTGACTACATTTTTATGTTAACCCCTTCCTCTCCACGTTAACCCTTATGTGCTTAACGGATATCAACTTTGGAAAATCAAATATAAAAACCTATATGTTTTTTTTTTCGCTTATTTTCATGGGCAAGCAAATCAAAATTTCGATTTTTGACCATAAATACGGGGGGGGGGGGTTGGCGGCTTGGGTTGTTTGGACACCACCACCCTTAATTTTCAACGTAGAACAACATTCTAATACATCACACAGCACATGTTTTCATAGAGATTTTACGAGTTTTCGTCCATTTTCCATCAGATGGACAATCCCCGACATTTGTGGAAAAAATCCCCATGGGACCCCCACATATTATTACATTTTTTAACTACTCATCCCATGCCCATCAAAATAAGCGAAAAACAAAATATAGGTTTTTATATTTGATTTTCGAAAAGTTGATATCCATTAAGCACATAAGGGTTAAAACGTGGGGAAAAAGGGGTAAACATGACAAATGTAGCTAAATGGAATCCAGTGGGGGTCCACTAACATCATATTATTAGTGATAACTCCACTGCGGTTTCGAAGGTAAAATTGGCTGGATAGCGTTAGCTGGGACTATCACTGTATATGCATATATGGATCAAAAAAATATGATTTGAAGTGCGAATGAAGAATATATATATATATATAAGAGAAAATTTCGAAAGATTCCTATATATTTATCTATATAGTTATATGGATTTTGAAGAATTTTGAAAACTTTCCGTATACAATATAATAATATAATGAATGAATTAATTTCAATAAAATGCGATTAAAATTTGCCATAATCCAATTAACTATATATGTATTTGGAGCTCTATGTAACTATGTAAATTATTTTAAAACCAAAAATTGTCTATATATATGAAAAATGTTTTCGGTCTTTATATTTTAAATGTTTCGAATAAGTTAATTTTGTTTTTGATGAAAATTATTATTATTGTGCATATATATATTTAATAAACATACCATTAGCTTATTACTGTCTTTAGTATTTAAATTATTATTCGTTTGTTCTTCGTCGTGGGCCTTATCGTCCTTATCGTCAACGTCGTCAATCAACGAACGTAATTCTGATGCATCTTGCGGTGCATTAGTTGATGAAAATAATGAATTTCTATGATATAATTTTCGATTGTCATCGATGGATGCCGATGTATGAATTGCTGCTAAAACTGCTTCTTCTTCGACAGTCAATGATGTATCGTCACGTAATCGTTCAATGTCATCATCATTTTTATCAATCCTATATATATGTATATATATATATAGAAAAGGATAAAGAAACGGATTTTTATGTTAAAAATTACAGATTCTGATTTTGGAGATTTAGAGTTTATTCACCGTTGTTTATTATTATCCTTATTGATCGTATTATTGTTGTTATTTTGAATGGCTTGAATCGTTGAATTTCTTCCAATTTCTTCCAATACATCTTCATGACTTTTTTTATCATTATTATTATTATTCTGATTATTATTATTATTACTATGAATACTGTTGTCATCCTCTCCGCCCAACATATTCCATTCATAACCAATTGGTAAACGTTGATGTGGTATTCGTGGTGCATCCGGTATTACAATTAATAATGATCTATCGATATCCATTGGTTTATTTTTATAATATAAAGGTGTTTTCATTTTCTAAATATAATTACATTCATTTTTCTATTAAAAAAAAAACACCTCAAAATAATTAATATTTTGTTACATAATCAACGGCTTGTTCATCAGCACCCGCTTGTACCAATAAATTATATGATCGGGAATTATTTTTTACGGCAGCTGCCCAATGTAATGGGGTTTTTCCGGTACCATCTAATTCGGTTGCCGATGCGGGACATTCATTTAATAAATATTCTACAATACTTGCATGTGCTAATCCGGCAGCCTATATTAAATTGCAGGCAAAAATAATTGGAATTTTTTAATGATTTTGAATGGCCTTATCGCATATCGCATAACTTGAAAATCGCATCTGCACAATTGTTGCGGAGGAATAGAAAAAATAGGAAGGAATCAATTTGTTTTTGAAGGGAGGAGAGGAAGGAATCAATCTGTTTTTTGGGGGGAACATTTTAAAATTAATACGGATTGAGCAAAAAAAAAAACTTTTAATACCTTATGCAATGGTGTTAATCCATTTGTATCTTTACTGGACAAAATAATTGATGGTACTGGTGGTTGGACTTTTTCCGTTAAATTTTCTATATTATTATCAATTGTAGCCACATGAATATCTTTTATAACATTCTTTTATCGCAAAAATGGTATATATAAAAATGATTTTGATTTTCAAAATTTTGTTTTAATTATATATAATTTCCATATATTCTAAAATAAATTTACATACCATAATAAATGGAACAGCTTCTAAGAATTTTTTCACTTTATTATTTGAGCTAACCTCGGTTTTTAAACGATTACCATGACCTTCCCATAATACTTTAGTCAATTTATTAATATCCTTATCATGTATCCATATTCGAATATTTGCTGGTTTTATAACAATTGCTATATACGCATATATATTCATTTTAAAATATATTGTGATAATAATTAATTGGAAGGGGGAACAAATTTTGTGTCATTTAAAAGAATTGATCAAAAATTGATAAGAAAAATCTCTTTTGAATCAATAATTGGATGGGGGTTGATTTCTAAAAAGGTTTGGCTTCTGCCTATGAAATTTATTAAATTATTAAAATAATAAAATTTAGAAAATCATCAAAACCGATTATATTGATTCAAAAAGATTAATCGCATCCATATGGAATTGAATAATTTAAATTAATAATATACGTATGTTTTATTTTTGGTTTGAACTAAATTATATATGCATATATTAATAAGTTATTAAAAAAAGGGTTAAATACTATATATATATATATATATATATATATATATAATAAAAATTATTGATTACACTCACCTTCTTTATTATTATTATTATTGATTCCGCCACCGTTTTGATTGTCCTTTATTGCCTTCGATTTTATTTGATGATTGCTCATTATTAATGGTAAAACTATATAATGAATGTATATAGATAATATAATGAGAATAATAGAATATTTGTTTAATAATACTATATTATTATATATTTTTTATATATATATATATAAAAGTCAACAAGTAAACAAAAATAAAACGTTGTCAGGTCACCGCAACACACCTCATCTACAAGGACGCAGTGCGTATATATATACATTCAATTACACATAACCAGCAGGAGTCTATATATAGAGGCTAAGGTTAACACTATAGACTATTCAATTTCACAAATCAATTTCTCATTTTGAATATAATCTCTATAAGACCATAGAATCTATTATCTAAAGGTTGATTTTTTAGCTATTATCACTGGTAGGCAACACTGGTTTAAACATTGGCTGACGCAAATTTCGTGTTTTTTTGTTTCACTGTCAAACATCTTCAGTTTAGTCTAGTATAATTTAACCATGAATCGTCTTGTCTTACAAACAACGAACAAAACGCTTGCAAATTATTAAATTTTATTATCAAAATGCGTTGGCTCTGCGTTAAGAAAGTTAAGATCGCGACGAAATTGTATTCAGCGACGAAGCTCATTTTCTTGGCTCAATTTTGGGTACGTAAAGAATTGCAGAATTGATTGTCGATTTTTGGAGTGAATATCAGCCAGAAGCATTGCTACGCAGCTATACCAATGCATTCAGAAAAAGTCACAGTTTGGTGCGGTTTATTGGATGATGGCATCATAATCATCACCGTTCTTCTTTAAAGATGATGCGAATCGTAACGTAACTGTGTGTGAATGGTGAGCGCACGGTAGTGAGATGATATCCAACTTTTTTTTGTACCCAAAATGCAAGAGCTTGACTTGCATGACATGTGGTTTCATCAATAAGACGGTGCCTTCAATGCCACACACAGCACGCGCAACAATGGACAATGGATTGAGAGGCGAGAGTTCGGTGAACATTTAACGATTTAACGCCTTTAGACTATTTTTTGTGTTGGGATATGTTAAAGCTCATGTCTATCCAGCAGAGAAGCCCGCTTCAATTGACTCGCATTGGAAGACAACATTGAAGCATTTTTTTTGTCGTGAGATACCGGCCGAAATGTTGGAAAGAGTATGCCAAATGTTGGAAAGAGGACTAAGCGGACCATTGGACCATTTGAGGAGCAGTCAACGTCAACATATATTTGCATGAAATGAAATCTTCAAACATTAAATTATATATGGACCGTCGTACTATCGATGATTCAAATAAATATTTCATGCATTTTTCTGAATTTTATGTGTGTTTTTATGTGTTTTGAAAAACTTTCCTATAGCTTATTTTAAAAAATCACCCTTTATTTAAAATTTCATTCTATCGGACAGAAAAAACAATAAAGATGTGAATATTATTATTATGAATTTAAGGGTAAACGAGGGATTAAAGGTAAACGAGGAGAAAACCAAGTATATGATCGCACCAACGAACAGTAGGTTTATGGCACAACATCAAAGCGTATCAATTGGTCAGAACAAATTTGAAACGGCGGACAGCTTTAGCTACCTTGGAAGCAGCATAAACAGCGAAAACGATATAGCGGAGGAAGTTCAATCCCGGATTGCATCCGGAAACAAGGCCTTTTACGGATTGCGAAAGATGTTCTTCTCGAAGATATTGAGTAAAACTTTGAAACTAAAGCTATATCAAACACTGATTCGACCAATTGTGACCTACGGTTCTGAAACATGGTGCATGTCACAGGCCACCGAACGGCGACTTGGAGGCTTCGAAAAGAAAATATTACGCCTCATCTTTGGACCGACAAAGGAAAGGGGATGGTGGCGTAGGCGGTTCGATTTCGAGCTATATAAATTATATACCGAACCGGACATCGTTCATCGGTTCATTAAGATTGATCGCCTGAGGTGGTTTGGTGGTTATGTGTTGGTACGAATGGATGGCGATCGTATACCGCTGTAAAAATGCTGGACAGCAAACCGCGGGCGGGATCTAGGAGTGTGGGAAGACCGCGACGGGGTAGGTGGAAAGATAGTAGAAGTAGAAGTGGACCTTCGGGTCATCGGCGTTTTCGGGCTGGCGGACGTTGGCGGTAAATAGGTCCGGTTGGAGAAGGCTGTTAATGGACGCCAAAACCAATTGTAGGTTGTAGGCGCGCAGAAGTAAGAAGTAAGTATTATTATGAATTTTAGGGGATCGACCAACCCGAATATAAATCTCACTCAAATCATTCATTCGGGTTTATATCCGTATAACCATTTGAGTTTCCACCGTGGTTTCCACACACACACACCATTTCACCATTTTCTTCGAAAAACGGTTTTTGAATCATATATTTTTGACCTACAAAATCCGTTTATATTTTTATTTTTTTACATATATGTTATATACAGCATTTCTTATTAAATTATTAATATATGAAAAGGATTCCTTTGAAACTCGCCATACCACCTTCCATAAATATAAGTGCGGTGGTGATTCATATATATATATATATATATATATAATAATGTCTGTGTACTCAATAAATAATCTAATATTAAGCTTATTAATACAAAAATAAAAAAAAAAAAATATTAATTCTTTTTCTATACGGCGATTAAAGTATATATATAAACAAATACATGATAATATAATTTATATATTGATTAAATTCAATAAATACAAATACAATATATATTCTCTGTATTCGACCATGAAAGTTATATAGATATATATATATATATAGGATATATCAAATGGAAAAATACCCTGAAAAACACAGACAAACACCTGAAACAGATAGCAAGTACGATATACTTCTATGTCCAAGCGGGTGAAAAAAACGCAAGGGTTTATTAAATTCGCAAATCACCAATCAATACAAATTTTTGTAATAAAAAATGATATGCAACAACCCAAATAATATATATTCAAATTGATTGGTAAATAAAAATCAATTTGATCTCTGTGTGCGAGAGCCGGGTGTGGAAGCAATAGGATTATTAATACCATTATTAACCGCATATCAATAAGGATATAATAAAAGTTTTTACATTAGTAAAATAAAATCTCCCCGAAAAGAAAATTTCAAGTCAATTGATTACCAAAAACAGGACGATATATATCTCTGTATAATATGCGCCGTTTTGATTGATGACCCTTTGCCATTTTTCTGGTAACGACGTATTATAACCCATCACTATGTAGAACTTCTGTGTTTTTATGGGCAAAAAACTGATCCAAGTGTCCAATTTTGCAGTCCTCTACGGAATTTAATTTTAAACCATTAAGGCATAGATCTGCATAGAGACCGGAACAAATGATAATCTGAAGGTGCAAGGTCTGAAGGGCTATATGGTGGTGGATGCATCATTAAAACTTCCCAGCCAAACTCTCTCAGTTTCTGCCGAGTCATCAAAGATGTGTGTGTGTGTGTGTGTGATCTGGCGTTGTCATGATGGAACACAACAACACCTTTCGAATTCGATTAATTCTGAATGTTTTTTTGATTTAATCTCGTGCTTCAATCTTGTTAATTGTTGTCAACAATCAAGAGATCGGAATCAATGGTTTGACCGGGTCATGTGGTACGAATGGATGGCGATCGTATATTCCGTCAAAAATGATGTGGACAGCAAACCGGGCCGGGATCTAGGAGTGTGGGAAGACCGCGGCGGGGTAGGTGGAAAGATGAAGTAGAAGTAGAAGTGGACCTTCGGGCCTTCGACGTTTCCGGCTGGCGGACGACGTTGGCGGTTTGAATATAGGTCCGCGGTTGGAGGAGGCTGTTAATGATGAACGCCAAAACCGATTGTTTGTAGGGTGTAGGCGCTCTGAAGTAAGTAAGAAGTAAGAAGTATATTTAAAAACTTCCAAATCGTTAAGATTGAAGAAAAGTTAGATGACAAATTTATAACTATATAATGCACTTTACTGAAAGTACTTGCGGTCTTTGATAATGTAAATTATAAATCATTAATATTATTATATTAACGTTTTTTATTATTCATATATATACGAGTATACGACAATCGATAACTTATATAAAATGGCGTCTATATATCCAATATATATATATATATATTTTTATATGCAAACCGCACATAATCAAATATTAATTACTTTTTGAATATTGTGTTACACGAGGACGCACAACGAGGTTATTTTATTATTTTTTATTTGGATTATGTATCCGGCGAATATTTTTATTAATTGGTCAACGCAAATAATACTCAAAAACAGAAAAAAATGGTCCTTTTTCCATCTGAATCTGTTAATAAAGTATGGAACTTTACAGGAATTTTATATTTGTTTAATTCATTAATTCAATATGGCGCACACACACACACACGTAAAAATGATCCATTTTATATTCATTTCGTATCATAAATATTAATACACGAAGAGGTTATAATACATAATAATCATGATTAATTATTTTACAACCCCCCTCCTTTATATAAATATATGATTCTTTGAATAATTATTAAAGAAAAAAAAACACAATAACCGCGATATCCCAATTATAATTGCGGCGAATTAACGATTCAAGAAAAGAAAAAACAAAAAAAAACAATTTTACTTACTTTTTACGTTTTGTCTATGATTTATGGTTATTATTTAAAACAATTTAACCTCGCCACAGTATTTTTATTATATTATTTTAATAACCAATAATAAGTCAATATAATAAAAAAAATGCAATTAAAACGATTAAATAAACGAGCAAAATATAAAATAATTTTATTTAGGACACACGAAAAAAGAAAAAAAAACGTTTAATTTTTATACGCATTCGATATATATAACGATTTAATAATGATTATTATATATTTCTTCTATAAATGCTGGTTCAAATAACACTACTTGTATAAGGGCCAAATAGGCATTTCAATTTGTTATATATATATATATGTTATAAAAATTGTTTGTAGGTGTACCGTGTACTGCTTCTTATTATATATTATATATATACATTCTATTTATTATATATATATGACTGATGCCTTGCATCATTTCTCTCTATATACGTATATATAAATTGAATATATAAATTAAAGCAAATATATTTATCAATAACAAATATATATAAAAAACGATGGCCAGGTAAACACAACGTACCTGTAATAAGAAGCATTGAAAATTTCAACTATAAATATTGATTAGAAATAGAATTGAGATATATCTTGAATAAAATCCCTTTGGATCTTCTCACTTTGTGGTGGAAAAGTGGAAAACAGAACAAATACATCTGCAAAATTGCGAAAATTTTTTGCAAAATGCAATGATGGATGGTGTTTTGATTAAATGATCTAATTTAGAGTGCTGTATGAGATCTTCAAATTTCAAGCTTTAAAAGCATACATGTTACATAAAATCTTGATTTCATTTGTGGATATGAGAAAACTATGAAATTAAATCATAAATTTTCCAATACCACAAAAACTAATAAGTCCCACAAGAATATATATATATGGTTAATATTATTTTGGAAATATATAATTACAAATCTATCTATATTTATTTCTATATTTCTATATCTATCTATATCTATCTATATCTATCTATCTATAATCACTTCGCGCAGTGTGGTGGTGAGCGCGGTACCGTGAAATGATATTGGCCGCCTAGATCTTGCGATTTAAAGCCTTTAGACTATTTTTTGTGTTGGGCTATGTTAAAGCTCATGTCTATATACAGACAAGCCCGCTTCAATTGACGTATTGGAAAACAGACAACATTGAAGCATTTTTTTGTCATGAGATACCGGCCGAAATATTGGAAAGAGTATGGCAAAATTGGACTAAGCGGACCATTGGACCATTTGAGGCGTAGTTAAGGTCAACATTTGCATGAAATGAAATCTTCAAACATTAAATTATATGGACCGTCGTACTATCGATTCAAATAAAGATTTCATGCATTTTTCTGAATTTTATGTGTTTTTATGTGTTTTGAAAAACTTTTAAAAAATCACCCTTTATTTATGCGTTTATCCACATTCATATTTTATTATATTGAGGACTTTTAAATGTTATATTCAGTAAGTGAATTATTACCAATATATATATTGGAATCGATTTTTTTGATTGATATTAACTCTATATGTGTATGTTCCAAACGTTTCATGATGTTTTCGTATTCAATTAATGAACAATGAATCTATAATCTATCGTTAACTGGCCCACAAAATCTCTGATCATTGTTCGGTTCCGCAATGTTTTTCTAATATATTTTGAAAATATATCGATATAATATGGACTCTGTGTTGTAAATGCGTTAAAAATGCCAACTTAAAAATTCTAACGAAATTTTGTGTGGTTGAGTGGTTGAGTTCGCGAATCCTATACTGAATGCATAAAAAAAATAAAAGTTTTGTGTTTGCCGGGTTATTTTTCGAATCTGAATTTTTAACACAGAGTTGTATTTTCCGCTTGTGGTTGGTTGTACGGCTAATTACCGACACCCTAATAGACACAAATTAAGAAACTAACAACAGAATAAGGCTGTTGTTGTTGCTGTTGTTGGATGCTAAAACCAGATCTGTTTGTTGTATAGCGAAAAATTTATTATTAAATTATTATATCGCTAAACTTGACTCTGATAATTTGACTAAAGTGTTCATATATTAAAAATATTATTAAGTTATTTGTTATAGGTCTGTCCAACTGTATCACAGCACAACTTCGAAGATCTTTTTTTTCGAATCCCATAACTTTTTAGTTCATTTTTGCATTATTCTCAGGGTTTTCGGTTAATTTCACCGTGTTGAATTTAAGTTAAAAACAATTTTGATTTGTTATTTAAAAGTGCGTAAGCTCAAATTTTCATTTTTTTTATATAATTTTCTTATATTTTATTCAATCTGAATTTGTAAAATCTGTAGATTGCGTTTGCTTTGAACTATACTTTAAAATATTGTTTTTTTTTATTGTTTCCATTTGCGTGATTCTGGGGATCAGAAATAGATCTCCATATTCCAAAATCGTTTGCAAACATCCTCAGAAGAGGATTTCTCAGGAACATTAAGGATTGCCAGGATAGCTTCCAGGATAGAAGTTTATATATTATATTTGTGGGTTTTTATATTATATTTAAAATGATTTCCTCGGTTTTTAATATATATAATCGCATGTAATAGAATAATAACTTTGATTTTCATCCATATATAGTGTAAAATATAATCTCATAATTAGTGAAATGTTATATATAGAATAAATGTGAATATATATGGTCAACACACACGTATGGGTGTACCTGCGATATAAATTCATGAAGGAATACACATATATCTATATATATGCGTGATTTATTATTAATTCAAATATTTTCTATAGGGAATATTTTCTATATACGTTGCGATATATTTATACAAAAACATATCATTATAAAGTTCACTCTATATATATATTTTTTATATATGCATTATTATTATTATAGTTGTCAATAAAATGTTTTTGGTTTTTTTTATCAATAATCATGAATTATACATCAGTTCTTTGTTCTTCGCATTAATTATATATGGTATATATGGTATATCTCTAACCAAAACAAATATGTTACGCGATGTTGCGATTATTAAAATATAAAAATATATAGCCGTGGGTGTGGGGTGGAAAAATTGGTAAAATTTTAATGAGACCTGCACGAGTGATTTAAACTTGAAGGATACTTAAACAATATGTTTTGGTTGTCTAAATATTCAATTGCGGTTTATAAATTAAAAAAAGGCTGAACATTATTTTTTATTACAAATTTGCAGAAATATTTGTTAATTATAATTGATCAAAAATTATATGTCTATGATTAGAATATTTCTGGATTGCGAATGAAAAACAAATACTTATATTGGACCAAAAACGATCATGATCGCGTGCAGTTTCCAATGAAGAAATGTAAAGATATAACTGATCCAGTAATAAAGAAAAAACTTTGCATTTTGGATTATAATCTACAATCTATATAATATATAATCTAATCTAATCTAATGTAATTGCAGAATTCTATTTATTATACTACATATTATATTTATAAATCGTTAAAAAAATTGTTACCTTTTGGTGGCGATGAATGATAATACAATCCATGAGCTGGTTTTCTTTTACGTTTTACCATACTGCTTAATGCAGATTACTCTAGCTCTGCTTCTATAATATACTTTTTGTATAGTATGACTGTTGTTTTGGCTATTGAATTCCTTTTAGTCTTTATGGATGATGATATATCCAATGATTTTTATTATCTAACACACTCCACAAAAGAATTTCTAAATTAATTACCAATTATCAAAATAAATAAATAAAAAAAAAACCCCATCCGCACACAACAAAAGAATTTCGCGGGTAATGATTTTCACGCAGACAACAGACAATTTCAAAAAATATACCGCAACTAAACTAAAAATGTTTATTTTTTATATATACAAAATATATATTTAAACCATTCGCATCATATCGTCAAATTGTTTATAGTGTTTTTTTTTTTTTGTAATATAAAGGATATTTTATTAATCAAATAAGAACGTACACGATAGTAATAATGTACATAAGTACATATATTTTAGATATATATATATATAGAGTGTGGTTGCGCTTGGAGGTATTTTTTATTATTATTTAAATATACTACTCTAACCACTATTATACTCTAACCACTATTTATTCGGATTTAGCATCCCTTAAAGCATAAGTATGCAAGTTTTCAGTCCGCTAGCTCAAACTTAAAGTATTCGGTGAAAAATCGATTTTTTCATAAGGGGTTAGTATAGCAAAACTTTAGGAAATCTTTGTCGGGTCATAACTCAAAAACTAAGGGCTAAAACGTTCTGAAACCTATTTATTCGGATTTAGCATACCTTAAAGCATATATATACAAATTTTCAGCCCGATAGCTCAAACTTAAAGTTTTCGGTGAAAAATCCATTTTTTCATAAGGGGGTTAGTATAGCAAAACTTTGGGAAATCTTTGTCGGGTCATAACTCAAAAACTAAGGGCTAAAACGTTCTGAAACCTATTTATTCGGATTTAGCATACCTTAAAGCATATATATACAAATTTTCAGCCCGATAGCTCAAACTTAAAGTTTTCGGTGAAAAATCCATTTTTTCATAAGGGGTTAGTATAGCAAAACTTTGGGAAATCTTTGTCGGGCCATAACTCAAAAACTAAGTGCTAAAACGTTCTGAAACTTATTTATTCGGATTTAGCATCCCTTAAAACATATATATACAAATTTTCAGCCCGATAGCTCAAAGTTAAAGTTTTCGGTGAAAAATCCATTTTTTCATAAGGGGTTAGTATAGCAAAACTTTGGGAAATCTTTGTCGGGCCATAACTCAAAAACTGGGGGCTAAAACGTTCTGAAACCTATTTATTCGGATTTAGCATCCCTTAAAACATATATATACAAATTTTCAGCCCGATAGCTCAAACTTAAAGTTTTCGGTGAAAAATCCATTTTTTCATAAGGGGTTAGTATAGCAAAACTTTGGGAAATCTTTGTCGGGCCATAACTCAAAAACTAAGGGCTAAAACGTTCTGAAACCTATTTATTCCGTTTCAGCATCCCTTAAAACATATATATACAAATTTTCAGCCCGATAGCTCAAACTTAAAGTTTTCGGTGAAAAATCCATTTTTTCATAAGGGGTTAGTATAGCAAAACTTTGAGAAATCTTTGTCGGGCCATGACTCAAAAACTAAGGGCGAAAACGTTCTGAAACCCATTTATTCGGATTTAGCATCCCTTAAAACATATATTTACAAATTTTCAGCCCGATAGCTCAACCTTTAATTTTCGGTGAAAAATCCATTTTTTCATAAGGGGGTACCCTTTTAAAACTTTGAGAAATCTTTGTCGGGCCATAACTCAAAAAGTAAGGGCTGAAACGTTCTGAAACCTATTTATTCGGATTCAGCATCCCTTAAAACATATATATACAAATTTTCAGCCCGATAGCTCAAACTTAAAGTATTCGGTGAAAAATCCATTTTTTCATAAGGGGTTAGTATAGCAAAACTTTGGGAAATCTTTGTGGGGCCATAACTCAAAAACTAAGGGCTAAAACGTTCTGAAACCTATTTATTCGGATTTAGCATCCCTTAAAACATATATATACAAATTTTCAGTCCGATAGCTCAAACTTAAAGTTTTCGGTGAAAAATCCATTTTTTCATAAGGGGTTAGTATAGCAAAACTTTGGGAAATCTTTGTCGGGCCATAACTCAAAAACTGGGGGCTAAAACGTTCTGAAACCTATTTATTCGGATTTAGCATCCCTTAAAACATATATATACAAATTTTCAGTCCGATAGCTCAAACTTAAAGTTTTCGGTGAAAAATCCATTTTTTCATAAGGGGTTAGTATAGCAAAACTTTAGGAAATCTTTGTCGGGTCATAACTCAAAAACTAAGGGCTAAAACGTTCTGAAACCTATTTATTCGGATTTAGCATCCCTTAAAACATATATATACAAATTTTCAGTCCGATAGCTCAAACTTAAAGTTTTCGGTGAAAAATCCATTTTTTCATAAGGGGTTAGTATAGCAAAACTTTGGGAAATTTTTGTCGAGCCATAACTCAAAAACTGGGAGTTAAAACGTTCTGAAACCTATTTATTCGGATTTAGCATCCCTTAAAACATATATTTACAAATTTTCAGCCCGATAGCTCAACCTTTAATTTTCGGTGAAAAATCCATTTTTTCATAAGGGGGTACCCTTTTAAAACTTTGAGAAATCTTTGTCGGGCCATAACTCAAAAAGTAAGGGCTGAAACGTTCTGAAACCTATTTATTCGGATTCAGCATCCCTTAAAACATATATATACAAATTTTCAGCCCGATAGCTCAAACTTAAAGTATTCGGTGAAAAATCCATTTTTTCATAAGGGGTTAGTATAGCAAAACTTTGGGAAATCTTTGTGGGGCCATAACTCAAAAACTAAGGGCTAAAACGTTCTGAAACCTATTTATTCGGATTTAGCATCCCTTAAAACATATATATACAAATTTTCAGTCCGATAGCTCAAACTTAAAGTTTTCGGTGAAAAATCCATTTTTTCATAAGGGGTTAGTATAGGAAAACTTTGGGAAATCTTTGTTGGGCCATAACTCAAAAACTAAGGGCTAAAACGTTCTGAAACCTATTTATTCGGATTCAGCATCCCTTAAAGCATAAGTATGCAAGTTTTCAGCCCGCTAGCTCAAACTTAAAGTATTCGGTGAAAAATCCATTTTTTCATAAGGGGTTAGTATAGCAAAACTTTGGGAAATCTTTGTCGAGCTATAGCTATAGTTACTTTTTTTTTGTGAAATTGAATCATTTTGAATTAAATTCCATAACCGATATAATAATAGTGGTTAGAGTAGTATATATAATGCAATATATATATATTTAAAAGATAATTTAAAAAAAAAAATAATCAATATTATAATAATAATAAAAATTTATATTCTATAATATATATTTATAGTTTTATACTAAATATAATAATAATAAGGACATAGTTGTTTGATTATTATTATTTATATATGTTCGACACCATCACTTTATTTTTTGTGTTTATATATACTTATTATTGCGTTATTTATAATCTATATTTAAATATATATATATATATTGTAATTTTAAAATAAATACACAGTTTTATTTGTTAATTTCTGTATAATATATATGCGGAAGCGGAAGGTGCAGAAGTAAATCCAAGCAGATTTATTGATAATCTATGGAACTATATATGCGCCCCTTATTTGGTTATATTTAAGATTCGATCTCGATAACCGCGCACTATAAAATATATAGTTTTATCAAATCTGTGTGTGACTTGAAACTATATATAAAAATATTCAGCAATCGTATAACTAAAATCCGCGGTTAGATTATCTATATATATATATAGGAATAAGAAAGTTTAATGATGATTTATAGATAAATTAGACGTTGATTTTCAAGATTCTATATCCAATATATTGGATCAGCTAAAATCATCTGAAACTTACTAAATATCGTTATATAGATCCATCTTTCAGCTGTAAAATTTAATAAAATATTGACTCGTTTACCATTACCGAAAGCTTAAAAAAAAAATACCCCCCTATTTTACTGTATTCAGATTTGCGGGTAAAAACTAAAATTATCTCAATTACACCTCTCACCTATATCGATTACAGGGTGTTTAAAAATGTCTGACACACACCAAAAAAACAATCATATTATTATTAATATTACATTCATTCATTAACTGATTCTAAACCAATTCAACCTCGAATATAATAATCATAAACATAGGCACTTATATTGATATATATAATATTAAACTGAAATTATATTACCTTATTTATATAATGAGGATGTTTTTATATTATAATTACAGCAAATTTATTAGAATTGCCAAATTTTCACATGTTATTTCTTATATTTTACTTATTGATAAGTTTTTGAATGTATAATTAAAATGCAAATATTCTTAATTAATTATTAAATATACTCAATAAAGAATAAAGTGAAAAGTATAATTGTTGAACACTATATACACGCGCAAATAATATAATATGAATGAAATGAAAATTCATTGTATTTTGTTGTTTACCGTTTTTAACGCCGCTAATAATTATTCTGAACCGCTGATGAATCACATGATATTTATGCATAAACATTTTATATAGGTATTCTATATAAATATAACCCAAACACACACTGGCTGACTGGCATCGATCTCATATTGCAAACAAATGCAGTTATAAAAACAATTTATACTGTGTGAGACCTGTACGAATGTTCCAACGTTTTGACGTCGTTAATATCTAAGAATTGTAAGAAGCCTATATATCTTACAATTGTTAGATGTTAACGTAGAAATTATGGAAGATTGAAAGATCAATCAATCTCGTATCCCCATACCAAATAACCACAAATAATAGATTAGATTATACAAACAAAGTTAATACAATTAAGTGAAACATATATTAGCAATCGAATTCCGCAATATACTTTAAACATTAATCTTCATAATCTTTTTGTTATTCCATTTGTTATATTCGAGATTTTTGCTTTAAAATATTGCTAGGATTTTAACAGTTTAATGATTGCGATTAAGAATATCATCCGACGACGGACGAAAGGATAGATTTACCAAGCAACAATAACGTAGAGGACAACACTATGAATTATTATGAATCCTGAATATTTCGTAGGGGTTTAAAAACAACTTTTTTACTAGTTTTTTTTACCAGATTTTCTATACGATTGTAATCAACTCTAGATTATAATGTTTATAACAAAAATCCACGAACCAAAATAAAATTGTATTATTACTTTCATACGATAGAGGAAGTGATTTTTTTTTTAATTTCCAAACCATTATAAGGTTTTACCGTTTTGCATGACTTCTTTTTTTTGTTTTTTTTTTTCATTATAAAATAATCAACAGCAGAAGTGATAAGAAGCAAGTTGAAGACCAACAAAAAGTGTGTGTTATCATTTTAATAAATGATAAACAAATTCGGAAAGAATTCGTTTTTATAAATGTAAATTCACTATAAAAACATTCCCCATCCATCCATCCATCCAAATATTTAGAGTATAATATCATAAAAATCAGTAAGTTAATAATTATTTTATTAATAAAACAAAAAACTAATGTATAATGTGATAATTTTTTAGTATGGAAATGTCATCAAATGTTGGACTTTTATTACTATCAAGTCTATCAAAAACATCTTTAACATCATTATCGGCTGTTAAAAAATATGTTAATAAAATTTTATATATTTCATTAATGATGAAACCATCCACATCATATAAAATACCATTAACATCTTATAGTCGTACAATTTCCAATATTTATTTGGAATCATTGAATTGTGTACCGGAATTGGATGTTCGTATTATTGTATCAAATTTAAGGGAACCATTAGAACATAATGATAATGATCAGCTTCAACAGTTAATGTCATTCCGTAAATCAATTGATGTTCTATTAATTGATGATGATGATGATGATGATCATGATGTTGGGACAGAGATTATATCGTCTGGAAAAGAAATATCAAAATTATTAAATGTTAAAAATGTTATAAAATTATCAAATGAGAAAAATTTTAAACAAAATTTACGAAGAAATGATGGGAATAAAATGGATTATAAAGAACTTTACGATAATAATAATAATAATAATAATACAGAAAATCAGATAATGTATGATAATGTTGTTCTTGGTGGAACCTTTGATCGATTACATACAGGACATAAAATTCTATTAACTGAAGCAATACTACGTACAAACAAACGATTGGTTATCGGTGTAACGGATACAAATATGATAAAAAATAAAACATTATATGAATTAATACTACCGGTTAAAGATCGTATTGCGGCCGTTATTGATTACCTTAAAGATATCGATTGTACATTAAATTATGAAGTTGTACCCATACAAGATCCATTTGGACCAACAAAATATGATCCAAATTTACAATTAATTGTAGTTAGTGCTGAAACTTTACGGGGTGCCATTAAAGTTAATGAAATACGTAAAGAAAATCAATTGTCCCAATTAAATATCTATAGTATTAATGTAATTGAAGAATCTGCCATTAATGACGATGATCATGGTGATAATAATCTACAACCCAAACAACAACAATCAATTAAAGAAACTAAAATAAGTTCAAGTAATCAACGTATGGATTTATTGGGTGTACAATTACGTAAACCCGAATATAAACCGAATTTACCAAATCGTCCGTATATAATTGGTATGATGGGTGGTATTGCATCGGGTAAAACAGAAATGATAAAACGTTTTCAAAAATACGATGGTGTAATTGTAATTAATTGTGATCGAATGGCACATGATTTATATGAACCGGGTCAATTGTGTTACAATAAAATTATTGAACAATTTGGTACGGACGATTTAATTGATTGCAATAATATGGGAAAAATTGATCGTAAAAAATTGGGTGAATTAGTTTTTGGTGATGCAAAGAAATTACAATTGTTAAATAATATTATTTGGCCAATGTTACTGGTAGCCGTTAAAGATTGTATCAAGAAATCGTATTTGGAAAAAAATATACAAATTTTTATAATTGAAGCGGCCATTTTATTAAAAGCTGGATGGATAAATGAATGTCATGAAATATGGTCATTAATTATTTCACCGGAAGAGGTTTTATTATTATTATTATTATTATTATATTTCTTTTCAAAAATTCAAAAATTTAAACAATTCAAAAATTCAAAATTTTAGTTTAGTTATAGAGTTTTAAAATGATATTCCTGTCTTCCTCTGTATGTATCTTTTAGGCTATAAAACGATTGAAGGAACGTAATGGTTTAACGGAAATTGAAGCTAAACAACGTATTGATTCACAAATTGATAATGCAACAATTGTTGAACATTCAAATGTTGTATTTTGTTCACAATGGTCATATGAATTTACACAATTACAGGTAAAACGGATTGATTCGCATATAGAGAGTATTTGCGTGTACTTTATAAAGAAATACCTTATTTATTTCCAGGCGGAACGAGCCTGGAACGGTTTAATGAATCGTTTGAAAGATTCAAATGCAGAAACAAAATCGAAAATTTAACAAAAAATAATGTACTATTTACTTATTTATTATATATATAACGTGTTGGGTGCCTGGGGTTTT
Organism: Dilophus febrilis; assembly: GCA_958336335.1. Taxonomy (NCBI): domain Eukaryota; kingdom Metazoa; phylum Arthropoda; class Insecta; order Diptera; family Bibionidae; genus Dilophus; species Dilophus febrilis. The sequence goes on along the minus strand of OY284469.1, from coordinate 58,100,910 downwards.
TTTTTTTTTTTTATTTGGTGATAATATAAATAATGTAAAGAGCACACGTAATTTTAATTGTATTCAATGATTTCATTTTAAATTGTGTGTATATCCCTGTCGATATTCGTATTAAATCCGACTAGTACGCATAGAAATCCGTTAAGGATCAGGCAAAAACCAGTTTATATTTCTATTTTCCTTCTGGAGGAACAGTTTATATCTGGAGGAACAGTTTTTTATCTGGAGGAACAGTTTATATCTGGAGGAACAGTTTTTTATCTGGAGGAACAGTTTTTTATCTGGAGGAACAGTTTTTTATCTGGAGGAACAGTTTATATCTGGAGAAACAGTTTATCTTTCTATTTTCCTTCTGGAGGTTTTTTTTTTTTTGGGAAATTCTGATCACTTTATATTGGATTATCATGTGACCTTTAAAAAAAAACTGTTGTCAGGTTTTTTTTGTTCATTTGACAAATACGCACTTTTATAGGTTTATAGGCATTTTTATAGGTTTTATAAAAGTTAAACAAAAAAACATTTAGTTTGTTTATATGGTTTGTTTTTAGTTTATTTATCATTAATTACCAGAGTGGACGTACAAAAAATATATATCATATATTTTGGAAATCAATTAAAGTATAATAATTTAATTAAGGGAATAAGACATATCATAATATATAAGTATCCAGTCGTAAAATAATGAAACATTTATATGGATAAAAATAACAACCACAAAATCACAAAATCCACTGTGATGGACACCCCTAAAGAATTAAGTGCGGATGATGAACGTAAAAAAATATTAATGGCACAAAATTCACGTTTAATATCAGAATGGAAAGCAAACGCATTGGAATTGAATGCTAAAAAAAATTGGGATCTATTTTATAAACGTAATGATAGACGATTTTTTAAGGATCGTCATTGGACACCTCGAGAATTTCAAGAAATATTATCATGTAGCGATGATATACCATTAACATTGAATGAAGAAACCCCGGGTATTACCAGCAACAGCAATGATGATCAACCGCAATGTACGATGGAAAAAAAAACAATGCTAGAAATTGGATGTGGCGTTGGTAATCTTATATTTCCATTAATTGAAGATCCACGATGGTATTCATCAAATCAAATCAATTTTATTTATGCATGTGATTTTTCAACAAATGCCATACAATTGGTAAAATCCCATTCATTGTACGACGAAACGAATATGAATGTATTTCAATGTGACATTACGGGAACGGACATTTTTCAAGTGATACCGAAAAATTCAATAAATATTATAACATTAGTTTTTGTATTATCGGCAATTAATCCCGATAAATTTCGAATTGTAATACAGAATATTTTTGATCTGTTAAAACCCAGCGTGGGACTATTATTATTTCGTGATTATGGATTATATGATATGGCTCAGTTACGCTTTAAAGCGGGTAATAAAATTTCGGAAAATTTTTATATGAGACAAGATGGAACAAGGTAAAATTGTAATGATGCTGATCCCCGCATCCACATTTCAACAACAGTCAATTATATCCTTTATTTTTTTGTTGTTTTTTTGTCCACCCACATTATATAGGAGCTACTATTTTTCACAAACGGAAGTAGCAACTCTAATGGAAACCGAAGGTTTTGAAATTTTAACAAATGAATATATTTACCGAAGGACAGTGAATGTTAAGGAAGGAATTGATGTACCAAGAATATTTATTCAAGGAAAATATCGTGTAAAAAAACAATGATTATCATAAATATATATTGTATTTTTATTATTAACGCATATTATTATATATAGAAATTTTTTATATCTGATTATTAAAACCACCAATTAAATTAACCATACGATCTTTATAACGTTTGGAAATATCACGTTCAATCTGTATGTATGGTAAAATGAAAGAAAAAAAAACAAAACGCCTTTGGTTTAATAAAAGTATGGATTATCTTTTGGTGCATTTGCGTAATTTAATTACCTGATTTTGTAAGATTTTTGATTGGCTAATTAATTTCTCAACGGATGGCATTAAATTTTCCTTATCCTTACCATACGTAATAATTTTTTCCTTTAACATTTCACGTAAAACACTTAATTTTCCAATTGAATTTAATTTTTGTGTTAATTTTCCAACCAATAATTGACCATATCTAAAATAAAAAACAATTAATTAATTAATTCAGTATTCCTGTTTGTTTATACTGTTATATACTTACTTTGGTGAATGTTTTAAATAATGTAAATGTTGTATTTGTTCACTGGTTAATTTAGTGTGTACTTCAATGATAACATCTAAAATTTCCTGTATAGTTTTAATATCATGTGTACTGATTCCATCGAATAGAGAAAATCCACTAGTTACACTAGAGTCCTCCAATGATTTCAGCTCATAAATTCTCATTGTTAAAAATGCTTTCAATTCTAATAATTCATCAATAAATTGTTCTCTATACAAAGGACTATCTAATATACTATAAGCTTCATGCATTTTAGCCGTTTCATTGTCTTGTCCACCATCACCATCACCATCACCAGAAGACATCGGTTGTTCTGAAACAATGATACCTGCACTATCTGATTCAACACAACTTATATCAATATCATTATTATCAAAATCTATAATATCATCATCGTTAATCGTATCAAAATCAATTGTATCATCACCATCACCACCATTGCCATCCACATCAAAATTAATCTGAAAATAAACAAATCGATCAATTTCAATCACAATCACATATGGGTATAGACATACCATCTCATTGTTATCCATAGAATTGTCAGTGTCTATGGTAAGATGTAATTGAATTGATGGTTCTTGAATACGTAACGGAATTCGATTGTATAAATATTGAAAAACCGTTGTATTACCATAATTAATCATATGTTTAATTAATGGTATAATTGTTGTAAATTGATTTCCACAAAAATCTAAATATATTTCTAATCCTTTTTTAAGTTTTGGTATTCTAACTGAAATATCCATATATAAATGTGGTAATTCTTTAATTCTCGCCACTAATTGATCATGAACATTTAATAAATCACGATCTTTAATTTTCAATTGTTGACATAATTGTTGATGTTCATTTAATAGTATTGTTTCGGTTTTCAATGAATCTTGTATTTTTTTTTGTGTGTCATCAATTAATTGATCAAATTTTATGATTTGTTTTTTTAAACTTGGTATTTCATAGGTTAAATTCCGGATAAATATTTGTGCTGATTCACCAACATAAATATTATCTTTTTCATATAATTTTAAAATTTCTTGCCAATCTTTCATACGTCGACTACCATAATTACCAAATACACCTTTTGTATCTGCCTCGGTTGTTTTTAATATATCAATAATTTGTAAACAATGAAAATAATTGATATCTGTTTTTTTTTTTTTTTTGGAAGTTTATATATATATAGATATTCAGTATAGCATCAGTTTTATGAAATCAAAAAAAAAACGAAAGGAAATGTTAATGAATGAATCACTGATATGAAAATGAAAATAAAAATACAACTTACGGGCTCCCGTTAATAATTTTAATAAATCTGGATGTTCAGGCATATCATTTACAGCCAATCCAATTTTATTTCTTACCATTCGTATTGATGTATTCCAATTTTTCGGTACAATACGTCTGCTAATTAACCAATCCAATAATTTACCAATATGAATATCAATTGGAATGTCATGTTCCTAAAAATATAATAATATATAAATTGATAAATGAATATTTATTATTTAATTTATCCAAAAAAGAAAATATTTATATTAATTACATTCATTTTTATTTATTTAATTATTTAATTATTTAATTATATAATTTAAAATAAAATTATTAATTTTAGAATGGCCACGTAAATATTGATTGAAAAAGTACGACGAAAACAATTTTACTTTACTAGCAAAAAAAAAAAACCCGAAAAACAAGTAAAAGGTTTCGTAAATTTGATTGGTTTTATTGTATTTTTTTTTTCATAAAATCTTAATGCCATCTGTATATTAACAGCATTATTAATTCTTTTATTTTTTTTTTATTAACTTTATCGGCTTGTTTTTTGATGTATTTGCGCAATTTCGCTATCGCTATCCGGTGCTGTTGTGGTGTTTTTTTTTTTTTTTTTTTTTTATAAAATATGGCGTTGGTTGGTGTAGTGTTTTAAAAAAATGCAATTTAGCATTTTATTTCTTTTATTTTTTAAGTTCTCGTGTTTGTGTGTGTGTGTGTGATCAAAAACATAAAAAAAAAAAAATTAATAAAAAATAAAAAATAAAATCCTTATCGAAAAGCATTTAATTAAATTAAATAAATAATTAATAAAACAAAAATTTAAAATTTAAATAAAACATAATTCAATTGTTACTATTTTGAATTTAAAAAAAAATTTTGATTTGATGGTCAACATATAAAACATCTAATTGATTGAATGATCATAATAAAATGTACTTATTGATTGTTATCGACAGGCAACAGAACTACACAAACAGACACAACCACAATCACCATTCAAATGTTTTAAAATCATAATTATATGTTTGTGAAATACAAAAATTAAAAAATTATTAATTATCACTTAATCAATGTATTAAATGCAGGTGTTCCCTCGGCCAACCAAAAGAAAACATTTACGATTTACCCACTTGTAAACTATTACATATTATTATTAAACAAATTTTTGTATAACGTCGTCACGTCCAAACAAAACAAAAGTGTTTAAACCAATATATAATAATATAATAATAACCTTTTATAATTAAAATAATATGGGATACGAAGTACAACGATTTCAAGGTGAAGTTGATGAAGAATTACTATGTCCAATTTGTTCAGGTGTTTTAGAAGATCCATTGCAGGTAATTTTTAAATCGTATTAATTAAATTAATTTCCGGGCCATTTAAATAACTATATATAACTTGTTGTTTTGTGTTTTTTTTCTTCTTCATTTTTTTTTTAGACTGTTGTGTGTGAGCATGCATTTTGTCGAGGTTGCATAACAGAATGGTTAACGAGACAACCAACGTGTCCAGTCGATAGAAATGCAATAACATATGGTAATTTACGGGCAGTACCTAGAATATTAAAAAATTTATTAACTAGATTAAGTATAACGTGTGACAATGCAATGCATGGTTGTCCAATTATATTAAAATTAGACACATTATCGGGTCATGTGGCCGAATGTGAACATAATCCAAAACGACCATTGCCGTGTGATAAAGGATGTGGTTTTGTAATACCAAAAGATGAATTAAAGGTATGTATTTTGTGTGTATTTTACTACTGTGTGTTAACGTACACGTAATTATAGTGGGTTTTTGTGCCACAAGAATAAAAGCTGGCCAATATATTTATTTCTTACGATGAATTTTCTTGTGTTTTTTTTGTTTTTTTAGGATCATAATTGTGTTCGAGAATTACGTTCATTAATTCATACACAACAACAAAAATTAGGTGAAATGAAAAATGAAATAAGTGATCAAAGTTTAGCGATAAATGAATTGAAACGTGAAATACAATTATTTAAAGAATTTATGAGAGCCATGTGTGTATCAAATCCGGCTGTACGTGCAATTGCCGATCAAATGGAACACGATGAAGTTGTACGATGGAGTCATACATTGGCTAGGGCACGGGTTACACGTTGGGGTGGTATGATATCAACACCGGATGATGCCTTACAGGTGTGTTTTGTTTTTTTTTTTTTTTTTTTTTGGTCAAATAGATATAAAGTGCCCATTTTTTTAAATATTTTCATAACTCCTGCACAACCGAATTTGCATGAAAAATGAATCTTTCTATTTATTATTATTATTATTATTTATATGGTTTTATAACTATTATAGATGATGATAAAACGTGCATTATCAGAATCTGGATGTCCGTCACATATTTTAGAGGATTTAATGGAAAATTGTCATGAACGACGATGGCCCCGTGGATTAAGTTCATTAGAAACCAGACAAAATAATCGTAGAATATATGATTTGTATGTGTGTCGAAGAGTTCCTGGTAAATTAAAAACAATAAAAAACAAATCGTTTAGATCAAATAAAGTTATAAATATAAAAATTTGTTTTGTTGTTGTTTAGGTAAACAAGCGGTTTTAGTTTTAAGTTGTGATAATGCTCATATGGCTGATCATGTACTTTTGGCTGATGTAATGGTAGAACCAGGACTTGTAATGATATTTGCTCATGGAATTGAGTGAATTTTCTTTTTTATAAAAATAAATAAATATATATTTGTTAAAAAAAAAAAATCTGAGATCATCACAATAATTTTAATTCTTTTTTTGTAATTTTTGTTATAATTTTGATTAAGTTCGGCTTAGTATTTTTTTTTTTTATTATTATAAATATATATATAATTGAATAAATATTGAATTAAAAAAAAAAAAACAAGTAGGAATAAATGTAGAGGTGGTAATTGCGAGAATCTCGTTGAGTGAGGTTGGATTTGTTTTATTTTTTTTTTTTTAGTTAAAAACTTTGGTTGTGGACCCCTTTTTTTTCGTTTGAAGTGCTTGAAATGGTTTGAAATTTGAAAATAGATTCATTGATTTACCTGAGAAATTGCCTATTGATTTAACTCCCTTAGAGCAACTAACACAATAACAACATGATTCTTGAGATCCAGGTGTCTGAAGGGATTTCTGTTTGTTTGTTTTTCCTAATCGTTTTCGTAAAATATTCTTGTGACAGACTTTGATTATTGTTATATTTTCTATGCTGTTTAAGAACTTTAATTAATTATTATTAATTATAACAAAAACAAAAAAATATATTTACTTAAAATTTAAAATTTTATTAAAAAAATATACATTAATTTTTGAAGAAGAAACAACAAACAAAACCTTTTTATTAGGTTATACGTAATGTACGTTATGGTTTGTTTGTTTATTATATTATCTTAAAATTATTGTGCTAAAAATTAACGCAGTATCACTATTTTTCCAATGGTGCATAATTCAATAGTTTTTCAATTAGATCAACGTGTCCGAGTAACATTCGCCGGCAACAATAACGTTTTAAACCTAATGCATCTAATGCATCCCTATGTTTGAAATATATGAATAAAAATACATCAAAAACCATTAACTTTAACGGGGGTTTTTATTATTTTAAAATTAATATACATACCCTTCAGTATATTCAGCTTGAAGTAATCCCAAATAGGCTTCCCATTTATTTCCAATTACTTTACCACATGTAAAACATCTTATTGGTATAATCATATTTTGTTATTTGTTTTATTATTATAATTGTTAAATATATATATATGTTGAGTGTATATTTTATGAGTACGACTTCCGGATCAAAATGATTTAAAAATAGATTTTATTTGTTTTTAATTAATTAATAATTAATTTAAAATATAATAATAATAATAAACAAACAAACAAATAATTTGTGCAGTAATTTAACATAAAAAATGAATTTTTTTATATATAAATTGTCAAAATGCTCTCGCAAACATCTAAAAAAAACATCTGGCGTGAAAACAACGTTTCGAATTTGATAGGTTTTGGATGGGTTTAAATGTTGGAAATTTGTTTTTACGGCCATATTGGATTAATTTATTTATCGTTTTTTCGTTTTTTTTTTCAAATCGCTCCCACTCAGTTGTTAATTTATATTGCAATTTGTTTGCAATTGATGATTTGCGTCTATATTATGGAACTGCCGAGGAATATGCGATGATGGGGGATAATTTATCACATAACAATTCTATACTGTGTGTATGTGGAACTTTACTTTTTTGAAATGTAGTTAAAACGTATTTTATTTTTGTCCATTTAAGCGGACTTTTAACAATAACTTTTGCCCAATAACACCCAAAAATGTATGTTACTATAACGACGTAATTGAAATTACGATTTTCCGCAATTTAGGGTGCCACATAGTCAGTAGTAAGTGTTTTTTTTATCACTGTGGTGGTAATATATTATTATACGTACTATATATTTGGAATGTATAACTTTCATTTTTTTTTTCTTCTTCTTCTTCTTCTTCTGCTTATTATCCAACTTCTTCTACTCCTTGCTGCGTTCTTCAATAGTTGCGTTCCATTCAATTACCAGGAGTAGATAAGAGTAGAAACATCTACTCTTTTCTACGCCGAACTACTCCGTGTAGTATAGCAAAGAGTAGTTGGGATTAGAAAACATGTATTCTTACCTACTCTTACCTACTCTTACCTACTCCTGCCTGGTAATTGAATGGAACACGGCTAATATAACTCTGCGTGGTGTAAACGTTAAAAAAAAAAAAAAGCCAACATAAAATTCTGAAACGAAATTTTGGGGTCGTGGTTGAGTTCGAATAGATAATCCTATACTGATGAATATGCATAAAAAAATAAAAGTTTTGTGTTTGCCGGGTTATTTTTCGAATCTGAATTCTGAAAACACAGAGTATTTTGTATTTTCCGCTTGCGGTTGGTCCTATATATACCACACGACTATATAATTTACCGACACCGTAAAATCCACAAATTACGTAACTAACAACAGAAGACTATTGTTGTTGGACGCCAAAAAACCATAGAGAGATTGTTGGTTGTATAGCGAAAAATTTATTTTATTTTTTTTTATATTTGGAATATATGGTTCAAGTCATATTAATTAAATTATGGATTTATAACCATAATGATCCAACCATAGAGATCCCATCCGAAGGGAGGATGCGGAACGGATCGTGATGATGAGGAGCGGATGCGGTTGAATGAGGATACGATACATTCGTCCGGATTACATAGCATTTTTTTTTCTTTATATGCCATTCGCGTCTATATATAATACTATATAGATTTTCATTAAAAATAATAAATATACACTATATATATATATAACAAACAAAAATAAGGTTCGTCGTCTGTTTTCCTTATAAATAAAATTATATCTTTTGTTTTTTTTTTTATATACAGGGTGTACCAGCTAACACTATCCAGCCAATATTCTATCTTCGAAACTGCAGTGGAGTTATCACTAATATGATGTTAGTGGACCCCCACTGCGGATTCTATTTGGCTACATTTTTATGTTAACCCCTTCCTCCCCACGTTAACCCTTATGTGCCCAATTGATATCAACTTTAGAAAATCAAATGTAAACTTATATTTTTTTTTTGCTCATTTTGAAGAACGTATGACGAGTAATTAAAAAAAAAATGTAATAATATGTGGGGGGTCCCATATGGGGAATTTTTCCACAATTGGCGGGGATTGTCCGCATCTAATGGAAAATGGGCAACAAAACTCGCTAAATCTCTATGAAAACATGTGTTGTGTGACTGTTGTGATATATTATAAAGTTGTTCTACGTTGAAAATTAAGGGGGGGGGGGGGTATCCAAACAGCCCAAAAGCCCCCCACGCCCCCGTTTTTTGGGGGGATAAATAGAAATTTAGATTTTTGCATGCGATTTTTGCAAACTATCAAAAAAATATGGGTTTTTTAATGCTAAAATCAAAATTTCTATTTGGGAGGGGGATTGGGAGGCTTGGGGTGTTCGGACACCCCTCTTAATGTTCAACGTAGAAGAATAACTTTCTAATACATATCACAACACATGTTTTCATAGAGATTTAGCGAGTTTTTGCCCATTTTGCCCGTTTATTTTCATTAATAAACCATATTATATATAGAGTTATCGTTTTTTAAAAAAAAAAAAAAATCCGACCTGGGACATCCATCTGGCAGAGCCAAATCCCTTCCAAATCTATACCTCTCATCGCATTCATTGTAATGGAAAAACTTTTATATTCACAGGATACATATACAATTAATACATACATGGAATGCGATTGGATATATATTTCGTTGGTCTCTGTTTCTAATAACTTATTGATTTGAACTGCGGCCACAAATGATAAGATACGTGTATACGTGTGCTTCGCCTTCTGTTTCGGATACTTTTTATTATTGTAATTGCGTGGGTAAATCATTTGTGAAAGTACCTGTGTGATAAACGCAATCAATAATCATCATCTTCATTTTCATCTTCATCATCGCATCGCATCGCATCATCGTGATAGTTAACATTTTACAAATACCTCCCGCATTAAAATTTATATGTTAATTGCATCGTGAAATTTAATTAATTATTCTCTATACTGCAAAGAAAATATTATATATATATGTTATATATTGACGGGATAGACAATTATCATTTTCCAGTATAATTAAGTATCTTAATGTATCGTTTAAAAAATTCCCCATCATTATAATTGCGATAAATGATGATTTAGATTCCTTCTTCTTTACCTACCTGATGATACGTATATCGACAAACGAATATATGTGTGATGCGATGATGATGATGATGCGATATATGTTTTTATTTTATTACATGTTTCTATATATATATGATCGCACACCCCACCATTTAATTATATATATGATAATATATATTTAAATACAGAAATCGCATCGCTATATATCTGCAGAAAATAAAATGGCTCTATAAAATTTATTCAGTATAGGTAATATTCAGACGTTTTATGACAATCACATCAATTGGTTGTTAAAAAATAAATATATATATATATATAGAGAATTATTAATTGTATATTAGTTTTAAAATTATTATTTGGTGTTTTTAAAGTAAATTAATAGTTTAAAATTCAACAATAACAATAACAATATTAATAATAATAATAATAATAATAATAACGTGTTATGGATACAAAAGATACGGATTCAATTGCTACCGTTCAAATGAAACCGGAATATGCATCTAGTGACGTGTATAGTACTGCTAGTGAAGCACCACCAGTAAGTATATATAGAATTTTAATCTGTGTCTTATTATTTGAATTATTTATTGTTTATAATATATGCTGCGCTGTGATGAATATAATAAATCTCTATATATATATGTATATACGATATCGTAATATTAATATATATATAGCAGGATTTCAAAAGAATTATAATGCTTTATATATACGACATTATACCACTAATAGTCGCGTTCCATTCAATTACCAGGAGTGGGTAAGAGTAGGTAAGAGTAGAAAAGGGTAGATGTTTTCTATTCCGAACTCCGAACTTAAGCTCCGAACTAAAGCTATATATTACGGAGTAGTTCGGCGTAGAAAAGAGTAGATGCTTTCTACTCTTATCTACTCCTATACCTACTCCTGCTGGTAATTGAATGGAACGCAACTATAATATCTAATTTATTATTCATTCATTTAAATTATTATTTTTTTTAATTTTATATATGCGCGCGTGACTTGAAAAATAAGTTAAAAAAAAGAAAAAAAAAGATACATAAATGGATAACGAATGAATGAATGAATGAATGAAAAGTATAGAATAATATTATAATTAACAATAATATATATATAAGTAAATACCACTTTTAAAACTAAATTTTGAAATACCCAAGCTCGCGTAATATCTCTATATGTTTTGGTATATTATTATTATTATTATTATTAATATTATACTTGTTGAAATATCATAAGAGGACCAATTACAAAATATTTACGTGACTGAAAGTTATCGAAATATATAAGTTTTTAAAACGCAATACACAATAATCATTATTAGTTTTCAGTAAGTTTTTCTCAATTTTAAACAAAAACGGCATAATAATATAGAAATATATACATTGAGATCGCATCACAAACATAACAAAAAAATGTCTTTGCAATCATATCAAAACTGCACACATACAAAATATATATTATAATAAGATATATGATGAATGAAAGAAGTAAAAAAATTTAATTAAGCTCGTCGTGTATATATAAGGCAAAAAACATACACACAACTCGACTATATTATTAGGTCAAATTAGAATGGCCAAAAGAAACAAAGATTTTAGTTATGCAGTTTTTGTTTTTTGTTCAAATGCAGCTAAAAACAGTGAGTTTCACATGTTTGATAGATTTAATATAGACACACACAGTATAATCAATTTATATAATAATAGTTAATAGTTAGTGCTTTGAATGTTTTTTTTACTGGCGCGGATTCTGAGGCGGATTCCGATGACAGATATTTTGTATTTTTAAATTTGCAAAATAAATTTATATAATTCCGGATGATTCCAAAAAGCTCCATATAGATTTACTTTCTTTAATTTGAAGAAAACCGCTACTGCTACTGTTGCTGAAAGTTATCGTTTGTTGGTTGAAGCTTAATTATATTATGGTGGACATGCTCAAACCGCAGCTCAAACAACTTGGTTGTGAACGATGGTTTGTATACACGCTTCCGAAATGATGGTTATTTTGACTTGGAAGACAAAGAAGAATGGCCAGAGGTCAGCCAAAACAAAGAATTTGAAGACACAGGCGTTATTGGATGAAAATTCGTGTAGAACGCGCAACATGAACTGGTTGCAATTACGTTGAATGTCGACCAAACAACCGTTTGGTGGGGCAAACGTTTACATTTTGTTATAGAAAACCAATGCCATTTCCAAGCAAAAAAAATCCGCTCTAGTTCCGCGATAGATTCGTTATTGCTTTATAGTTTAGATTCGTTTTTGACTTTAGTATATATATATATATAGAATCGCTTTTAACATTACCGCATTATATATAGTATACGAGTTTGATAAAGGCGATTTGTCAAGTATATATAGAATTCACATGCGATTAATACAAAGATGGGATTGTTAGTAGTATAGTAGTAGAAGTTCAGCAAACGTTGTTCAATATGACATACAAATGATTTTCTTTTGGGTCATCAAAAGTTAAAAAAACGACGGGCTGATCGTTTCTGTATACTGTATTGATATAGATGCGATGAAATTCTTTGTATGTAGATTTAGAACAAATATCCACAAGCTATTATATATAGTTACTTTTCTCCGCACGTTTCTCCACAAAGAGTTAATCGTTAAGAATATATTAAGAATAACGATAAAATGAAATTCATAATAAATCATATATTGCTGTTTGCGTTCGGTTATTGTTTTCGTTACACGTTGATTTATCTATATATATATAGAAAAATCTCATTAACCTGCGTTTTACCTATATATAGTATAGTTTGACTTAAAATCACGGCATACACTTGACTCTGTGATGAATGCTATTGGATCTTTTAACATGCCTAAGCATTTTTAGGGAATATTTCGTTTTACCAAAATAAGACATTTATGATGCCTTTGTCACATCATTTCAGCGACGTACCTATAGAGATGAATTAAGTTGACCAGTGACCATACAGTTCAACATATATAGCGATGAACCTCTTTATATAGGTATTGATTTTTTACCAGAAAATTAAACCAGTTTTTGAACAGGAACTTTAAACTTATTGCTGCGGCAATTTTATATAGATGATACGCGCGTCATAATCGCACAATCAGTAAGAAAAAGGGGGTCATAATATTATCGTCGATTTAAGAGGCCGTTAAAAGATAAATCATAATCTCTATACTACTTATTTATATTCGAAATTTTATTAATGGTAAAAAAAATGTCAAAACTTTAATCATTTCTGAACCGATGATTTGACTTCCAAATTCACAAACATCAATTTTTGCATTCATCCGATGTTTTTTGGTATTCCTCATTTCAATGATTTTTCCTTCAATGAATTCTTCACTCCTTCACAATTGTAACTTTCACGATCATGTTTTTACGTTTGTTTTATTAATGTCCACAATATGATTCTATTGGACTTAAATCATGACTTTTGAAGCAGATGTCCATTTCTAAAAGTGGATTTCTAAAACAATTTCTTTAGCTTCCAACCGCAGTTCTTAGTTGCTTTAGCGGTTTGTGGTGTAGACCAAAAAATCTTATTGAAATGTATTCGTTTGCCCTTTTGAATATATAATTTAATATAGTCGATGGCAAAACGTATAGTCATTTAATATATATATATATATATAAATATGCTTTTGGGAGTTAACCGCGCCGTACACTAAATGAAAATGTAAATTAATAATAAAATTAAGTATAAGTAAATTAACGAAACGAAAAAGAAACGATACTCCTTATTTTGAAATGTAAACTCAATAATAATTGGATGAAAATTTCACAGTGCGCGTTTTAAACAATAATCACGCGATGGAATGTTTCATTTTTTGTGTGTGTGAATTACTCGACGATTATCGACGGAATCACCGCAACAATAACAAATTTACATCATAAATCATAAAAAAATATATAATGCTGCTATTCCATTGCCGCAGAAATCAAAATTGTTTATAGTGTTTTGTTTTTTTTTGCCGAAAACAATTTTGAAAGGGGCTTTGCGATTTGTGATGAAAAATTAATATAGGGATTATTATTAGGAAAAAAAAAAACAGTGTTTAATCAAAAATATGTCGCTGTATTTTTTATCTTATATTCATATTATATAGTACGGTTTATGAAACCATTGCCTTGTCCACCACTTTTTGGATTGCTGTTGACCATTTTAGACTTATATCGCACATCATGAGCAGTTCTCCTATTTTTTCACAGTTGCACGTTTATCACGATCGCAGTAACATTAAATTTTACACCACTCTGACTGTGACTCAAATGAACCGCGGTTAAACCACATTTTATTAGAAATATCTGATACGCGGTAGACTTACAATTAGAGTTACATTAAGTTCTTTAGGAATATTTTGTATTATTCTTATTAATAATAATAAGATTAAAAGGAACCGCACAGTCCCGATTTCAGTCCAATAGAATCGTTGTGGTGGGCATTAAAAAAAAAACAAAGTAAAAACATGATAAGAAAGTTACAATTGAAGGAGTGAAGATCTTCCAAGGGTAAAAATCATTGAAATGAGGAATACCAAAAAACACCGAATGAATGCAAAAATTTAGTAAATACCACGTCTAATAGAATGAATGGTGTCATATAGGCCAAAGGAGGTGTTACAAAGGAGATTAGTGGTGTCGTATAAAATATAGAAGGTGTCCGATATAATAGTGCAGGTTAGAGTAGTATATATATATATATGTAAAAGTGATATCTATAAAAGTGTTTTGTTAAGCCAATAAATAAACGTTTATTTATTTTTTTTTTTATTATATTTTGTACGTGCGTTTATTTGAAAAAGAGAAAGGCTTTTTTTTAATAATAATAATAATAATAATAATAGTTTTTTTGTTTTTTTTGTTTTTAGCAAACTCGTGAAGTTGAACGAACGCAATATTTCAATATAGAAATGTAAAAAAATATACACAATTATAAAAAATTAAAACCTCTCCTCTACTTATATATTATAGCTTATTATTATTATTATATTTCATTTTCTATTTACCGAATCAGAAAAGAAAATCTATCTAAAATAAAGTGAAATTTTTTTGTAAAAATTATTCAAATATAATTAATAATAATAATATGCAGCATATAAAAAAGAGTTCAATGAATGTGCAACACATTTCAAAACATATTTTAGATCTTTCATTAGATTAGATATTTATATAAATTTTATGTCTCTATCTGTATGATGTTTGTTTTTCAAATATATTTACGTTATATTCGTTATAATATATGGTTAACATTTTCCCATTATCACATATATATTAGGTGTAGGAATTAATAATGCAGATTTTTTGACTTGAAAATGCCATTTATATTGTATAACAAAATGTAAACGTTTGCCCCAATATGGTTAGGTTTGGTCGACATATTCAACGACACCATTGCAAGTTCATGTTGCGTTCTACACGAATTTTCATCCAATAAATAGCTGCTTGCAAATTCTTCGTCTTCAAATTCTTCGTTTTGGCTGACCTGGCCGTCTTCTTTGTTCTTTGTTCCAAGTCAAAATCACCATTTCGGAAGCGTGTACAAACCATCGTTCCAACCAAGTTGCTTGAGCTCCAGGCATGTCCACCATAATATAACTTCCCCCGCAAAACAACTGTTTTCAGGCATGTGTTTCGACATATATTCGAAGCAAAAACAACAGCTTTGTTGTTTACACTTCACATGAAATGACATATATACTGAAATTTAATGACAGACAAAAAAAAATGAAAATGGCATTTTTAATTCCTACACGTAATAGATATAGAGGTTTGGGAATTGGTGCGTTTTTAATTGCGTTCTAATATGACACTCGCTGTTTCTGTGTATGCCACTCGCTACAAACAATATAAATAAATATATTTTGTCAAGAATAATACATGAAATGAATTCTCTAATATATTCTTTAATTAATAACGACAAGACCTATATATATATATATATATCATGAGAAATATTTATTATTTTTTACCTTGTACAAAATTATTTTTCATATATTTATCATACAAACACACGGTTTTGTGTTTATTCAGTATAAAATAACGAAAAAAAAAAAACCTTGATTTATTATTATTAAATAATATAATATCATAATTGTTTAAAAAAAAAAAAAAAAACACCATAATATTATAATTTATTGCTGCTGTTGTAAGCATATTTTGCTTTTCAACATATAATATGTTAACATATAACTCACAATATATTGTTTGAATTTTTCAATTGCCCTAATAAATAGTATACAATATTCATATATAGCTTCTTATAATATATATACTGGTAACCCTCCTATAACGCGGTCAATAGGTTTCTGAAAAATTTAACTCCATACAAAAATCAGGATTAGGAACCTAGGAACCCTGATTTTTGTATGGAGTTAAAGTCTCCTACAACGCGATTTCCTATAACGCGGAATTTTTCAGGAACCTATTGACCGCGTTGTAGGAGGGTTACCAGTATATAGTTTCTTTGTTGAAGTTAAAATATGGGGCGATTTTGGTTTGTAGTATAGATTTTATCAAAGATTTTTATCTATATATGTTTTATTGTCCTTTTCATATTCGTGTTTATATTATGGCCCCCATTATTATTATTGCGATTCATTAACGCAGAAAGATGCATATATATATATATGTTCGTTGAGTCGCGAGCAGGTTAAGCGCAAGCTCCTGCGAATTATAGAATATCATTCTGTCTGGAAATTCTCTGTTTATGATTTGATTAAGGAAATTTTCTGTTTATGGTTTGATTAAGGAAATTCTCTGTCTATGATTTGCTTAAGGAAATTCTATGAATATAATTTCCCTAGTCCTTGATTTGCTTAAGGAAATTCTGTTTATGATTTGCTTAATGAAATTCTGTTTATGATTTGCTTAAGGAAATTCCATGTCTATAATTTACCTAGTCCTTGATTTGCTTAAGGAAATTCTCTCTATGATTTGCTTAAGGATATTCTCTGTCTATAATATCCCTAGTCCTGGATTTGCTTAAGGAAATTATCTCTATAATTTGCTTAAGGAAATTCTCTGTATAATTTGCTTAAAGAAATTCTGTATATGATTTGCCGAAGAAAATTCTGTCTATGATTGGCTTAAGGAAATTCTCTGTCTATGATTTGATTAAGGAAATTCTCTGTCTATGATTTGCTTAAGGAAATTCTGTTAATGATTTGCTTAAGGAAATTCTCTGTCTATGATTTGCATACGGAAATTCTGTGTCTATGATTTGCTTAAGGAAATTCTGTTTATGATTTTCTTAAGGAAATTCTCTGTCAATGCTTTGATTAAGGAAATTCTCTGTCTATGATTTGCTTAAGGAAATTCTGTTTATGATTTGCTTAAGGAAATTCTCTGTCTATAATTTCCCTAGTTCTTGATTTGCTTAAGGAAATTCTGTTTATGATTGAATTTAAGAAATTCTCTGTCTATGGTTTGCTTAAGGAAATTCTCTGTCTATGATTTGCTGAAGGAAATTCTCTGTCTATGATTTACTTAAGGAAATTCTCTGTCTATGATTTGCTGAAGGAAATTATCTGTCTATGATTTACTTAAGGAAATTCTCTGTCTATGATTTGCTTAAGGAAATTCTGTTTATGATTGACTTAAGGAAATTCTGCTTATGATTTGCTTAAGGAAATTCTGTTTATGATAGACTTAAGGAAATTCTCTGTCTATAATTTCCCTAGTCCTTGATTTGCTTAAGGAAATTCTGTCTATAATTTGCTTAAGGAAATTCTCTGTCTATGATTTGCCTAAGGAAATTCTCTGTCTATGATTTGATTAAGGAAATTCTGTTTATGATTTGCTGAACGAGATTCTGTTTATGATTGACTTAAGGAAATTCTCTGTTTATGATTTGCTCAAGGAAATTCTCTGTCTATGATTTGCTTAAGGAAATTCTGTCTATAATTTGCTTAAGGAGATTCTGTTTATGATTTGCTTAAGGAGATTCTGTCTATGATTTGATTAAGGAAATTCTGTTTATGATTTGCTGAACGAGATTCTGTTTATGATTGACTTAAGGAAATTCTCTGTTTATGATTTGCTTAAGGAAATTCTCTGTCTATGATTTGCTTAAGGAAATTCTGTTTATGATTTGCTTAAGGAGATTCTGTTTATGATTTGCTTAAGGAGATTCTGTTTATGATTTGCTTAAGTAAATTCTGTTTATGATTTGCTTAAGGAAATTCTGTCTATGATTTGCTGAAGGAAATTCTGTTTATGATTGACTTAAGTAAATTCTGTTTATGATTGACTTAAGGAAATTCTATGTCTATAATTTCCCTAGTCCTTGATTTGCTTAAGGAAATTGTCTCTATAATTTGCTTAAGGAAATTCTCTCGATAATTCGCTTAGGAAATTCTCTTTATGATTTGATTAAGGAAATTCTGTCTATGATTTGTCTAAGGAAATTCTGTTTATGATAGACTTAATGAAATTCTCTGTCTATGATTTGCTTAAGGAAATTCTGTTTATGATTTGATTAAGGAAATTCCATGTCTATAATTTCTTAAGGAAATTCTGTCTATGATTTGCTTAAGTCAATTCTGTCTATAATTTGCTTAAGTAAATTCTGTACACATTTTCTTTGGAAATTTTGTAATAATTTCTATTCCATTTTTCCTCCTAACAAAATAATTAATTATGATTAGACAATCAAAAGGGTAATTTATTAAAAATATCATTTAATTTATTTTAAATAATTAACCATTTTATATAATATAGAGGAAATAAAATGCTGAATTGTAAATATTTTAAATTGAATTTGTTCATATAGCGAAATAAAATTTGCTGACGAATTGTTGGGGATTGTTTGTTGTAAAAATACATTAACTTATAATTGAAATAATATAAAAAAAAACTGCGCAAAAATAAAGATTTATTAAATATTAATAAATATTCAAAAAATATTAATAATAATAATAAAAAAAGTCATATTATTTATATAACTAAACAAATAAAATATACAATATAAATTTTCATGGACTTTAAATTTATCTATAGATATAGATATAGAATCTATAGATAGATATATAGATAGATAGATAGATAATTAACAGAAAACTCAAAAATGTTTAACACTTTTTTTTTGTTTGTTATGCCTTTATTGTTGTTGTTGTGTTGTGTTGTGTTGTGTGATATTTACAAATTTTTTTTTAGCTTAAAATATTATTCATATTCATAATATATATATTGAGTAAATAATGATGATGTTTTTTTTTTTGTATATTTAATAATTGAATTTTTTTTATCATCTTTACTTATTTCTATATATAATTATATAGGCATACATACGTAAATCAAATTCTGTACAAATAGCAAAAATAATTGCTATAACAGTGATTGCATCATCGTTTATCATCGGTAGTTTTATATTGGCATCAACGTATTTGCATGCAAAAGCATCATGTGATCAATTACAAACATTAGATTCACTTTTTGAAAAGGAATTATTATTGGAAACATTACAACAGGTAAGAAATTTAAATTATGAATTTGAATTTAAATTTATATTTTAATATTATATATGGGATTGGATTTTATTGTTTGTTGTCTTGTCATATAGTATATTATATGATTGTGATGATTAATTATTGGCAGGTGCGCGTAGAATGGTGCAGAGTAATCAGTTCCTTTTCTTGAGTTTTCCAATATCGGCGCTATATATATATATATATATAGACAATAAATATCTCAACGTGTCTTTCCCTCACCTATATAGACAAATCTGCATAACGTTTTTCCTCGGTATAGAAAAATCTTCTCATCGTTTTTCGTCTCTATCTATTATTATAGAAAAATCCCCAACATTTTTCCTTTGTATATAGAAAAGTCTTTAAACGCGTTTGCAATTGAAACATTTTCTCAACGTGGTTTTCATCTATAGAAAAATCTTTTCCCAACTTGTTTATAGAAAAAATCGCAATACGTTTTCTATATATGGAAAAATTTGAACGTTATCTATCTATCTATATATATATATATATAGAAACAAACCGCCTAAGTGGTTTTCTTCTATATAGAAACATATTTTCAAAACGTTTTTCCTCTATAGAAATATCTCAACGTGTCTTTCCCGCAAATATAGAAAAATCTCAACGGGTTTTATTCTATAGAAAAATCTCAACGTGTTTTTCTTCTATAGAAACATTGCCATAGGGGATATTCAAATAGAAAAATCTCAACCGGTTTTCTTCTATAGAAAACTTTTAACGTGTGTTATTCTTATAGAAATAAATCTCAACGTCTTTATTCCTTATTATTTATAGATAAATTTCAACGTTTTTCCTCTATCGAAAAATTTCCTCAAAAATCTCACCGGTTTTTTCTTCTATATATAGAAACATTCATTTCAACGTGTGTTATTATTCCTATATACAAAAATCTTAACGTCTTTTTCCTCTATAGGAAAATCGCAACGTCTTTTTCCTTTATACAAAAATCTCAACGTCTTTTTCCTCTACAGATAACTTGTATCATTATTCCTCAATAGAAAATTTAATGCATCAATATTCCGCTATTGAAAAATCTCAACGTGTTTTTCCGTTATTGAAAAATCTGAACGTGTTTTTCCTCTATATAGATAACTTGTATCATTATTCGCCTCAATAGAAAACTCGCATCAATACTGCTCTATTGAAAAATCTCAACGTCTTTTTCCTCTATAGAAAAATTGCAACGTTGTTTTTCATCTATAGAAAAATCTTCTCGTGTTTCCTTCTATAGAAACATTTCCGCAGTTATTATTCCGCTATAGAAAAGATAGCTCTGTACAAAAATGTCAACGTTTTTTTTCTTCTACAGAAAAACTTCCTCAAAATGTTTCTTCTATAAAGGAAAAATCTCAAAGTGTTTTTCATCTATAGAAAAATCGCAACCGTTTTTCCTCTATATAGATAACTTTTGCATCATTATTCTTCAATAGAAAACTCGCAACGTGATTTTCCTCTATTGAAACATCTCAAAGTATGTTTTTTATCTGTAGAAAAATTTTCACGGGTTTCTTCTATAGAAACATTTCCGCATGTGTTATTCCCATTTGAAAAATCTCAAAATGTTTTTCCTCTATTTAGATAAATCGTCTCGTTTTTCCTCTATAGAAAAGATTCAATGTGTCGTTTTTCCTATAGAAAAATGTCAATGTGTTTTTTGAACATAGGAAAAATCTCAACGTGTTTTTCCTTTATAGAAAAATCTCAACGTGTTTTTCCTCTACAGAAAAATCGCAACCGTTTTTCCTCCATTTAGATAAATCGCCTCGTTTTTCCTCTATAGAAAATAGAAAAGATTCAACATGTTTTTCCTATAGAAAAATCTCAAAATATTTTCTATAAAGGAAAAATGTCAAAGTGTTTTTTGAACATTGAAAAAATCTCAACTTCTTTTTCCTTTATAGAAATATCTCAACGTTTTTCTTCTATAGAAACATTTCCGCAGGTGTTATTCCCATTTGAAAAATCTCAAAGTGTTTTTCCTCTATAGAAAAATCGCAACCGCGTTTTTCCTCTATATAGATAACTTGCATCATTATTCCTCAATAGAAAACTCGCAACGTGTTTTTCCTGTATAGAAAAATCTCAAACTGTTTTTCCTCTATAGAACCCTTTCTTACATCGCTATATATATTCTTATATAGAATCATTTCCTCAAACACGTTTTTACTTCAGAAAACTATTATGGTAACATTTACCCGTATAGAAAACTCACAACATTTCCAACTTGTTTTCTTATATATAGAAAAAATCTTAATGTTTTTCTATAAGGAATTAAATCTCCGTGATTTTCTTCTATAGAAAATCTCCTTAACGTACGTTTCTTCCATGGAAAATTCTTAACATTTTTCCTCTATAGTCAATAATAGAAATAGAAATAGAAATAGAAAGAAAATAGAAAACCTGAACGTTTTTCCCTATAGAAAATCTCAACGTTTTTCAATGGAAAATCTTAACGTTTTTCCCTATAGAAAATCTCAACGTTTTTCAATAGAAAACCTCAACGTTTTTCAATAGAAAATCTCAACGTTTTTCAATAGAAAACCTAAACGTTTTTCCCAATAGAAAATCTCAATGTTTTTCAATGGAAAACCTGAACGTTTTTCAATGGAAAACCTGAACGTTTTTCTATAGAAAACCTGAACGTTTTTCTATAGAAAACCTGAACGTTTTTCTATAGAAAACCTGAACGTTTTTCAATAGAAAACCTGAACGTTTTTCAATAGAAAATCCCAAAGTTTTTCAATAGAAAATCTCAAAGTTTTCCCTATAGAAAATCTCAACGTTTTTCAATAGAAAACCTGAACGTTTTTTAATAGAAAACCTGAACGTTTTTCAATAGAAAATCTCAACGTTTTTCCCTATAGAAAATCTCAACGTTTTTCACTATAGAAAATTTGAACGTTTTTCAATAGAAAATCTTAACGTTTTTCAATGGAAAATCTCAACGTTTTTCAATAGAAAACCTGAACGTTTTTCAATGGAAAATCTCAACGTTTTTCCCTATAGAAAATCTCAACGTTTTTCAATAGAAAATCTCAACGTTTTTTAATAGAAAATCTTAACGTTTTTCAATGGAAAATCTCAACGTTTTTCAATAGAAAATCTCAACATTTTTCCCTATAGAAAATCTCAACGTTTTCCAATAGAAAATCTAAACGTTTTTCAATAGAAAATCTAAACGTTTTGCAATAGAAAATCTCAACGTTTTTCCCTATAGAAAATCTCAACGTTTTCCAATAGAAAATCTAAACGTTTTTCAATGGAAAATCTCAACGTTTTTCAATAGAAAATCTCAACATTTTTCCCTATAGAAAATCTCAACGTTTTCCAATAGAAAATCTAAACGTTTTTCAATAGAAAATCTAAACGTTTTGCAATAGAAAATCTCAACGTTTTTCCCTATAGAAAATCTCAATGTTTTTCAATAGAAAATCTGAACCTTTTTCAATAGAAAACCTGAACGTTTTTCAATAGAAAATCTTAAAGTTTTTCAATGGAAAACCTGAACGTTTTCCAATAGAAAATCTAAACGTTTTTCAATAAAAAATCTCAACGTTTTTCCCTATAGAAAATCTCAACGTTTTCCAATAGAAAATCTAAACGTTTTTCAATAGAAAATCTAAACGTTTTGCAATAGAAAATCTCAACGTTTTTCCCTATAGAAAATCTCAATGTTTTTCAATAGAAAATCTGAACCTTTTTCAATAGAAAACCTGAACGTTTTTCAATAGAAAATCTTAAAGTTTTTCAATGGAAAACCTGAACGTTTTTCAATAGAAAATCCCAAAGTTTTTCAATAGAAAACCTCAACGTTTTTCCCTATAGAAAATCTCAACGTTTTTCCCTATAGAAAATCTCAACCCTTTACCCTGTAGAAAATCAATCGTTAGTTCATAATAGTAATAGTTAATCATTTTGAGATAACTACACGGATTTTGCGGGTACTGTGTGTACTCCAGATTTTTAGAGATATATCAAACAGCATATATATTCGCATGATAAACGCGAACGCGAGATCTTTATTTGTTTGCATATACATATATACTAACTTATTATACTGTCGTAATAGTCGAATAATATATAAATTATATAATTACACGATAGGTACTATACAATTTATTATTATTATGTAATATCACCTAAAAAAAAACAAAAATATCACATTTTAAATCATTATTTATTTTGTTATTATGTTCCAATGACTGATTAATTTAATGAGTTAATAATTGCGTTTATATTCATTCCACTGTTTTGTTTTTTTTTTACGTTTTACGTTTTATAAAAATGCTATGCAAACATCATGGAAGATTTTAAAATGTTATTATAGAATATGTTATTATAGATAAAATCAGCGAGATATATAGAGGATAGAATTTCGTCTCTATATAATAGAAAATTAAATCTTCTTCTATATAGAGATATATCAAACTAAATACCTCATCCTACCGAGAATACCCCAAACCCGCGCAGTCATATGGATATGACAAAAATGATTAATTGTGGTGAAAGGTTTCTATCGGAAATACACATTTTGCTCTTTCTATACTGGAAAAAAGTTGCGATTTTTCTATAGACGAAAACTCTGAGATTTTTCTTACGGTAGAAAAACTTTCAGTAGATTTTTCTATGAGGAAAACGTATTGAGATTAATTGTCTATAGAAGAAAAACATTGACATTTTTCTATAGGGAAAACAAATTGAGATTTTTCATCAGAGGAAACGCACTTTGGAAGTTTTCTATGTAAAGAAAATAATACACTTGAGATTTGTCTACATAAAAGAAAAAGTTATGATCTTTCTATATAGAAGAAAATCGTTGTGTGGGTTTTTCTTATAGAAGAAAATCGTTGTGTGATATTTCTATAGGTAAGAAAAGCGTTGCAATTTTTTTGTATAGATGAAAAACACGTTACGATTTTTCTATATATAGGAAAATATATACGGTTGAGATTCGCGTCTATATAAACGAAAAACGTTTCGGTTTTCCTATATAGGTAGGAATAAATGGCGATTACGATTATTCTGCAGAAGAAAAACGTTTCGGTTTTCTATATATAGGGTAGAAAATGGCGATTGCGATTATTCTATACAGAGGAAAAACGTTGTGATTAATATTTCTATATATTTGAATTTAAATTAACCATAGAATTGTCTCTTCTATATATACAAATTTCAACAGAATTTTCTCTTCGCTTTAGAAACTTTAACCCAAATATAATTTCCTTTTCTATATATATATATATATATAGAAATGTACTGCATGATAATCTGACAATAATAAAACCCACACGCATATAATAATTCACTAAAGAAAAGAGTACAAATAACAGGAAATAAAAAATTTAAAGTGTTCCCATTTAAAATCAAATATATATATATATATATAAATAGTTTTAACAAATTGATGGTGATTGCATTACAAAATTGACTTAACACTTCTTATTTTCTTAATTTACCGCATCTTTATACTTACGCAAACAAAAGACTATCAAAACAATAAAAGACTCAAAACAATTACAAATAAATATACCTAAAATTTGCAATATTATTATAAAATATATACCGCATCATCATCATTGATTATATATGAATACTCTGTGAATATATAAAATAAAATACAACGACTTTATTTCGGATTTATAAATATATATATATGTAAAATTAAGTGAAAAAGTGAAAGTATAGAGCCACTTAAAAGTCGCATATAGTCACTATATATATATTAATATACAAATTATTTATATTACATTCGCATTCATACAACAAACAAATAATATAAGAAAGAAAAACAAAGAAAAAAAAGAAATCCATTATTTCACGGAACAATGATAAATAATATAAACACCTTAGTGAATGGTAAAATAACAAAACAAAAAACAAATAATTTTTACAGATAGAGGTTTGGTTAATGTTTATTATTTGTATAAACTATATATATTGTATTACAAAATATTTGAATCATTACCTTTTGGTAAACGTTTACTTCTTTGATCAGATATTTGATCATATCCACCACCTCCACATGCCAAATCATCTCTGACCTATTTTATTCATCATCAACATCATCATGATCACGTTTAAGAATATTAACTTAAAAGTTATCCGATGAACACAGCAGTATAGAGAGACATTCAGAGACATTCATACCAAATCCCCCTCACAAATCTCCACAAATCTCTGCCATGTACCAATTCGTTATTTTACAATTTATTAATAAGAATATTATTATATTATTATTATTAACAGGAACTTCCAAAAGCCGAACCACTTTTACAAGATAAAAATACTTTATTAGAAAATAATAATTCATTAGAAAATAATGATATTATTATGGTGGATAGTGGAAATAAATTAGATGATGTAAACAATAAAAAGGAAACAATAACAACAACAACTACCTCTACTATGACTACTGATAATCCAACGACAACAACGAATAATAATGATTCAATTGATTCATCATTTTCGGAAAACGATGATGCAGAAGAACTTATTAATCGTATAAATATTAAAATTCCATTAGATTTGGATTTAAGTGATTTAGCTAATGCTCTATTAGAAAACAATAATCAAAAGTAATGAATCAAATATAGTCCAATTTTTTTTTTTATTTTAAGTAAATCTAATTGTTTTTTTTTTTTCAATTCTTTATTGTCTATACAGATCACGTATGAATTGTGTTGTTGAACGTCGTCATGCTGAAGAATTAGTTCATGATGCAAAACAACAACGTATTACTGGTGAAAAAATTACAATTATCTGTGAAAGTGGATCGGAAACAATTCCAATTATGGGAATGCCAAAGTAAAAATTATAAATTAATGATTTATAATAATATTGAATTTGAATTTATGAATTGAATTTTATCTGTTTTATTTGTTTTAGGAATATGGAAACTGAAGAGATTCATCCAATAATAATTCCATTAAATCGTTTTGGTTCAATGATACCATATGGTCGAATGCCACAACAAATACCATTAACACATATGCCACAACAACAACAACACGAACAACAACCGTCACCACCACAATCCCAAATGCAACAACCCACATTTTTATCACGTCCACAATTTCTAATCAATCAAATGTTACAACAACAACAACAACATCAACAACAATCACCACCACCATTTATGATGCGACCAAATATGTCACCATTACAATATCATTATCAACAACAACATCATCAACAACAAATGCCACCAGTACCTGATCAAATAATGCAAGCACCCCGACCACAATTATCAGAAATGCGTTCAATTCAATTACAACGTATTCCAATGCGTAATGAAATGTTTAATTATATTCAACAGCAACAACAACAAGAACAACAACATAATCAACCGCAACCCCAACAACATCAACCGCAACCGCAACCATCAATTCAAATGCGTGAAATTCCAATTCCATTAGAAATCTTTAAAAATTTAATCAATAGTGAAATTGAAGGTACATCTGCTTCTTCGGATAGATCACCATCATCATCATTATTCTCACAACAATTACCATTACCACCACAAGTTCAAGTACAACGTATACCATTAGCTGTAGCATTACAACGTGCCGGTATTACACAAGATGATTTAAAAAATATTCAACATATGGCTGAAGAACGTATACAAGATGAATTACGTCATTTGGCTTTAGAAGATTTAATTAAGGAAAATGGTTCAGATACAAGTAGTAGCAGTAGTAGTAGTAGCAGTAGCAGTAGCAGTAATTCAAATGGTGATAGTTCTGAAGAGGATAGAAACGGTGATGATAATGAAAATGATAATGATGATGATGATGAATCAACATCAATTCATCAACATACAAAACAATTAGTAGAACCACAAATATTACAAATTGGTCGTACAACATATGGTCGTAGTCTTTTAAATCCTGTACGTATACCAGTAAATATGATGCAAACACAATTATTACCACAATCAGATATTGTTTCTGGTTCTGATTCTGATTCTGATTCTGAACGTCCACATTTTGTTCAACCACGTTCAGTACGTAGCATTCCTGATGAGAATCCATTTGTTGTTGGTAATAATGATAAAAAACGTGTTAAACGTTGTGCATGTGATTGTAATTGTTAAAATTTTTTCGAATTTAAATTCATTTAATCGACTGTTTGTCAGTCCGTCCATCCATCCGTTTGTCCATCTGTACTAATTGTTTATTATGTCCTCTTAATAATCATATAATCATTATAATTATATTATAGTGTAAAGGGAGGAAGATACGGAAATAAAAAATGTAATATCCTGTATATATATAAAATATAATAATCGCATTTTGTGGATTAAATAACTATTTTTTTTTTTTAATAAATATACTTAACTTACAAAAATCACACGCCAGTCTTATTTTCATATTTAATATGCTGATTGTTTTAATTTTTGTTATTCCTGGATGATGATTTAAAAGAAAAAATGATTTATTCGACTTTTAATCATAAAATATATTGTGTTAAGTTTGTATATTTTTTTTAATTTTTTTTTTAAATAGTTTTTTATGGGGGCTTAGAAATTATTATTATTATTATAATTATATTACATAAATAAATATGGGAATTATATATTCGAAATAAAACAAAAATTGATTTGATTTGATTTATATATTATTATATGATTTGCACTTATATATTTTTAAAAATGATCTATATATAAATACAGTGATTATTAATTAATTAATTAATTAAATTAAAACTATATAATTATTTTTTTATTTGTTTAGCAAATATAATAATCCCTTTTTTTTATAATATATACATATTTTTATATTTTTTTTCATTATTCCTACATCAGAATTTTAATTATAATAATAAAAAAAATTAATTTTTTAATTAATTCAAAGCTAACAAACAAATTTTTTTAGCTTATACATATATATATATATATATATATTTATAAGAGAAAAAAAAAAAAAACCTAAAAAATGTTGAGATTACGTTGAATAAATTTTTTTTTTTTATCTTTTCTTAAATAAAAGATTTTGGGTACTACTTTAAAACAAAAATGATAAAAATACAATGAAATTATGATGGGAGGGATGGAATGGGGATGGGATGATGTCTATAGTATATTAAGAAAATGAATATAGGAAAATTTGGACACACACAAGGGGGATGAATTGATTTTTTTTTATTTTTTTTTACAAAATCAACCACTTTTTTTTTTTATTATGTTTGGGAATATTATTATTATTGTCATATATATATATATATATATATATATTGTTAAAAATCTATATAATTGTGTTTGTGTTATTAAAAAATAATATTTAATTTATATTATTATTATTATTAATGATTATTATTTAACCATTATCACATAAATGTCCGGTACAATTTCCCCAAAATAGGCAATTGCCAACACCACTGTAACATATTAAAAATACGGCTGTTAAAAAAACAATACTACAAATTGTACATGGTTTACGTTCCAGAAAAAATCCAATTAAATACAAAACAATAAACATTATATGGGTTTGCATTAATGCAGGATTCGTTGGTTTTGGTATCAATAAAACGGGTATTAAACATTGTAAACAATACATTCTGTCGTTGGTGGGGTTGGTGGCTCTGGTGGCTGGTGGCTGGTGGCTCTGGTCACGGCCTCGTCAAATATAATAATAAAAAAAAAAAACACGCTTCCTTTCCTGACTACTGCTGCTGGGTGGGCGGGCGGGCTCTCCCCCGCAACACAATTTTTTTTATATCAAATAATATATAATATTGTGCGATCTGCTGCGACAGTTATATAGTTGTTTTTATGTTAAAAAAATTAATTATTTTATTATTTAAACCATTAATTATTATTATTATTAATATTTTTTTTTAGTTTAATTTAATCCTTTTTTTTTAATTTTTTAAGATTAAAATATAATATTTTTCATTAAAACACAACACAAAGTACAAACAAGAACGAACACAGAACAAAAACAAAATACGTGGTGTTATTTATTTTTATTTATATTTTTTTCCAATTTCTCCCATTTTTTTTTTTTTTTTTGTGTTTTGGTACATCAAATTTCGAAATTATTTGCGGCGGCGACGGCTAATAAATTAAAAAAATAAATAAACCTATAAAAAAAATGTCTTTTAAGGTTTTAAGATAAAAAAAAAAAAAAAAAACATTTATGTGGGTTTTTCATTGATAATTTAATAAAAAAAAACACCCACTGTATTCGATACAATCCAAAAAAGGTTTTGGTTAAAAATTAAAAATCCCCACAATTGTTTTGTATAAATGGTTTTTTTAAAGGTTTAAGCCTGGTATTTTTTATATAATATTAAAAATCCATATGTGAAAAAGAAATGAGACAAAAAATTTGAAATTGTTTTCTGCGGATATGGGAAAAATACTTTAAATCATCTATTTTATATAGTAACTATATAGAGATTGTCTATATAGACGGAATTTTATATGTTTTAAATGTTTAAATATCAATGTGGATATGTTTAAATATCCTAAAATCAATTTAAAAACATAAATTAACAACATTATATCCATTTAAATCATTAAAACTCTACCTGTTGATAAGATAAAATCATAATTATAAAATAAAATCCAAAAAAACCTTAAAAAACTTACGATTTTTTGCAATTTCTATTAGGATTTCAGAATTTGGGATAAGAAAGTGGAGCTAGGGCTATAGGGCTGATGAATTGAATGAATAAATTATTGGAATAGTTTTTATTGTATTATATATTATATTATATTTTGATTAATTTTAATTGAAATTCCCATAAAACCGCGATCTGTTTGGTGGGTACAATTATATACTATACTCTAACCTGCACTATATTATATCGATCGGACACCTTCTATTTTATTCGTATATACTCGCGACTTTGAGATGCCCGCGAGAAAGGACTTTAAACAATAATTTTTTAATTTCTTCTAATTTTATTTTGATAAAATGATGGTTTTAGTTAAATAATTGTGGCGCAGACAGAGAAGTAAAAAAAAACTTTTAAATTCAATTATATAGTTATTTAGAATTTAATTCAAAATGATTCAATTTGACCATTATAATATCGGACACTTATATATTCTATAGACGCCACACTAATCTCGCCTTTGTAACATCTCCTTTTGGCCTTTATATAATAGCATTTAACATTCTCTTATAGACGTTGTATTTACTAAATTTTTGCATTCATTCGGTGTTTTTTGGTATTCCTCATTTCAATGATTTTTACCCTTGGAATACTTCACTCTTTGAATTGTAACTTTCATATCATGTTTTTACGTTTGTTTTATTAATGCCCACAATATGATTCTATTGGACTGAAATCGGGACTGTATATAGTTCTTTATAATATTATCCTTATAATTAGAATAATACAAAATATTCCTAAAGAACTTAATGTAACTCTAATTGTAAGTCTACCGTATCAGATATTCAAATAAAATATCGTTTAAGCGGTTCTTCATTTGAGTCACAGTCAGAGTGGTGTAAAATTTAATGTTACTGCGATAATTCACACACACAAAATGGAAGCATTCAAAGCAAACGCATGGAAGCAGGAAGCAAACGCGCACTGTGAAATTTTCATCCAATTATTATTGAGTTTACATTTCAAAAGGAGTATCGTTTCTTTTTCGTTTCGTTAATTTACTTACTTAATTTTATTATTAATTTACATTTTCATTTAGTGTGTACGCGGTTAACTCCCAAAAACATATTCATATATATTAATAAATGACTATATCTTTTGCCATCGACTATTAAATTATATATTCAAATGACGAATATACATTTCAATACGATGTTGCTCTACCCCCAAACCGCTAAAACAACCAAGATAACTGGATGGAAGCTAAAGAAATTGGTGTAGAAATCCACCTTTAGAAATGGACATCTTCAAAAGTCCTGATTTAAGTCCAATAGAATCATATTGTGAGCATTAATAAAACAAACGTAAAAAAATGATCGTGAAAGTTACAATTGTGAAGGAGTGAAGAATTCCATAAGGAAAAATCATTGAAATGAGGAATACCAAAAAACACCGGATGAATGCAATAACTTAGCAAATATCACGTCTAAGAGAATGGATGCTATCTCATAAAGGCCAAAGGAGGCGTTACAAAGGAGATTATGGTGGCGTCTATAGAATATAAGTGTCCGATATTATAATGGTCAAATTTTTTTTATATAATAGTGGTTAGAATTGAAATAATTTGAAAATAATTAATATAAAAGGTTATGCAAATATGTATAATGCATTTGTTTAAAACTATATATAAGATATATATATAACAAAACGTATTTTATTATATAGATTGTATAATAAGTTTGTGGATTTTTTATCCCATATTTCACCTTCTTTTATCTCATATTTCACCTGTGGTCTGTGCCTCGACGGTCACCATAGCAGGGTGCTTTTCATCGTTGTTTTAACATTACACGTTTTCCATTGCTTTTCGGCCTCACTTTCTACACGGCACCAGATAACTTTATCCTTTTTTTGTACGTAAGAATCACCCTTCTTATTGGATGCGATTCCTCTAGTGAAAAAAATCCAGCGCTTTTGTAGTCTGATATATGATCGAAGGAAGTCTCTGGTTGAAAATTGACACAATATTGGACGTTTTTTTTGTTCTGTTTTGCTTCGTCCTCTCTCTGTTAATAAAATATAGCTTTCAAATGAGTTTTTAATTGTAATTTCTTGTATAATATGCGAAAGATTAAATGAAATATAATATAACCACGTATGAGTACTCCGTGAATTTAATGGACCTACCGCATAGTTTGTATTAACTATTATACATTATATATTTATATGATTTTTTAAGGTTTCATCAGTGTTTTTTTTTTATTATCATTCACATATTCATTATATATTGATTGAAGGAAAATATATATTGCGTTATTAATATACATACAATAATAATAATATTCGCATTTACTAAAATAAAAAATAAACCAAAAAAAAAATTAGGTATTATTATATAGTCTTTACTATTGTATAGTTATTATACGTGTTTGCGATATTGCGGTCGTTTAAAAATATATCAATTTGAATATAGTGATTTTTTTTTTTCGTTTTTCGATCTCTGGACCACCTGCTTGCAAAATTTTCCATATATCTCTTTTTAAAAATTTTCCTAAAAAACATTCAGCGATCAAATATTACGAATAAAAATATGAAATTATCTATTTCTTATTATAATTATTATTATTATTATTATTATTGTGATGCATTATTATTATTTAATTATAATAAATTATTCCTATTCATAATAATGTTTGTATTATTTGAAGTTAAATCAATTTTAATTACTGAATCATCAGAATTGAATCACCGTGATATGCGTTATGCTAATAATAATGTTCCGGATGATAGCAGTGCTCCGGATGCTGATGTATTATTACCAACACCACCAACAATAATTTTACATGGTGATGAAATTTGTAAAATGCATAATGGAAAAAGAATTTATGTAGAACCAGGTGATAAAGGTCTATTGATAGCTGATAAAAATAGTTCAACACATTTTCATGTAAGTACGCAGAAATTATTTAGTAATATTATTGATTTTATTTCTGTGAATTATATAAAACAGATAGATAAATGATTAACTTAACTCCTAAAAAATATTCTGTCCATCTATTTATTATATTTTTAATTTATGTCAATGTTATATAAATATATATAAAGGGTGATTTTTTAGCTATATTATCTTTTTGGTAACACTGCGCGGTTTAAAAACAGCTGACGCACATTTCGTGTCTTTTTGTTTCACTGTCAAACATCTTCAGTTTGGTCTGTAGTATAATTTAACCATGTGAATCGTCGTCTTACAAACAACGAACAACGCTTGCAAATTGAAATTGAATTTTATTATCAAAATGCATTGGCTCTGCGTTAAGAAAGTTCGTCATCGCCGCGCGCTTATTCCATTTTATTTTATAGTTTAATCGAACCGCACTGACCCAGCGGCTACTATTCGGGTTATTGTGACTAAATTTCGCACCAAAATTTACATTGTTATGGACATTTAAACCACCAACGACCGCTTATGTAGAATGCGAACTGAAGAAAATATCACAGCTATGTATCGCGGCCATAGTGTATTAATCAAATGACCAACCAAATTATCGATTCGTCGCCGTTCCCCATAGCAATTGGGCCTCTGTTCTCACTCAACACAACGTGGAAAATTTTGCGGAAGGATTTCGGAAGGTGTGTGATGCCTTTCAAAAAAAAATACAGCTGCAGGTGCAAGAATTGAAGCCAAACGACCGAACGACCTACCGCAACGTAAAATTTTTGATGAATGGGATCTTGGAAAAAGTTGGCCGAAGATCCACTTCTTATTTACACTTAAAAATTGTGTTCAGCGACGAAGCAGCTCATTTTTGGCTCAATGGGTACGCAGAATAAGCAGAATTGATTGTAGATTTTGGAGTAAATATCAGCCAGAAGCATTGCAACGCATTGCTACCCCATAATGCATCCAGAAAAAGTCACAGTTCGGTGCGCGGTTTATGGGATGGTGCGGCATTATTGGACCGTAACGTACTTGAAAGATGATGTGAATCGTAACGTAACTGTGAATGGTGGTGAGCGCTACCGTCAGATGATATCCAACTGATTTTTGTTTTGAACAAAATGCAAGAGCTTGACTTGCATAACAGATGTGGTTTCATCAACAAGACGGTGCCTTCAATGCCACACAACACGCGCAACAATGAACAATGGATTGAGAGGCGAGTTCGTTCGGTGAACATTTTATTTCACGTTCAGGACCGTTCACGTTCAATTGGCCGTCTAGATCGTGCGTGATTTAACGCCTTTAGACTATTTTTGTGTTGGGATATGTTAAAGCTCATGTCTATCCAGCAGACAAGCCCGCCCGTCAATTTTGACGCATTGGAAGACAGACAACATTGAAGCATTTTTTTTTTATCGTGAGATACCGGCCGAAATGTTGGCCAAAAGAGTATGCCAATAAAATTGAACTAAGCGGACCATTGGACCATTTGAGGCACAGCAGTTAAGGTCAACATTTTCATGAAATGAAATCTTCAAACATTAAATTATATGGATCGTCGCGTACTATCGATGATTCAAATAAAGTTTTCATGCATTTTTCTGAATTTTATGTGTTTTAGAGTCAATATAGAGTCAATATGAGTTTAGGTTTCTTTTTTTTTTTTTTTATTGTTTGATGGCGGCGATTTCTTTTTCACTTTTTACCGGCGACGCGAATCGCATCAACAGTTGTTAATATTTACCAAAAAAATGATACATTTTCTTGGATAAATTGTTTATATGATCCCGCGTATTAGATTTGATCCACTCCCGCCGCACATAGAGATTTATTGCCATATATATTATAGAAGAGAACTAGAAAACTGGGAGATTGTTATTGCCGCAGATGTATAGTATAGTCTTGATGTTCTTTGTGGAAATAATGGAAATTTACGTTGATTGTTTAATTGAATCCTTATATGCGACGTTCTTTGCAGTGACTGAATCTTACTTATGAGACCTGCTTTGTAGTTTAAGTATTCTCTAACTTTTGTGCGTCTATAACTTATATTGTTAATATTTTTGGATTTTAGAAATCTTCAAAAAACAACAATTCAACAATTCAATCACAATCACCATTTTTGTGTAACATTGAATTGGTTACATGTTCAACGTGTATAATTAAAGTTAAAATAAGGTAATAATGAGATCGAACGCTGAACGATTAAATTTTATATACTTATATTATTTATTAATAAAAAATTAAACTATTATACTGCCGCATAGTAACGAGAATTTTTCAACACATTGTTTAAATCAAAAAACAAATGATAATAATAATAATAATAATAATAATAATCAACATCATCATCAGCAGCAGCAGCAAACGTGTAATTGTGATTATTTATGGTTTTCTGAACCACCATATGATTCATTAAAATTTGGTACATTAATTTGTGGTAGCCAAAACAATAATAATAATAATAATAATAAATTACAGTATATTTATAGTAAAACAAGAACCTTATCAATAAAATATTATTATTATTATTATTACAATCATAATCATTCAAATGGTGCTGCTGCTTCTGCTGCTTCTGCTGCTTTTTTCACATTGAATTATTCGGCTGAAAGTAAATAATATTAATAATATATCAATGAATTTATAAATAAAAACAAACAAATACAAAATTTCTATGGATTCATTTATATATATACATTTATTTTTAGGAAATCGTCATGAAATTTTTGGTGTACCACCAACAAACAATAATAATTCAATGCTGCCACAACAACAACAATCTCAACAATCTCCACAATTTATAACATCACCATTTTTTCCAATGTTATATCCACGTGATTTTGGTATAGAAAATATAATAAAATGTCAATTGGAAAATTGTCGAATACGTGTATTATTTTCCGATTATCAAATATCAATTGTTTCTTCAATGGAGGTAGGTATAACATATATATGGCATATATAACAGAAAAATAACTCGCTGCATTCACAAAACAATTCTTTTATTATACATAGTTTTTTTCCTTATTATATAGTTTTTTGATTGGAATGGTGAAAGAATTGCAATATTTTTCGGTAATATATTTCGTCCACCGATTATAATTAGTAATGGACCATCAATGTTAATACGTTTTTTGGCAAATGGTGATACGGCACCAGGATATCGTATGGAATTTACATTTTTATCATCAGAAGGAGGAACGCAATCGGAACGTATTGCCAGTAATAACGCTCACCGACCATACATGAATTGTGGTGGAATTGTTAATTCATTAGGCGGTGCCATTACCATGATGAATATGATTTCGAAAAATGATACAATTCATCAGCGTCGTGAAAAATATTATGATTGTATATGGTTAATTAAAATAACAACTGAAAATTATTTATTACATATGAAAACACATATTTTATTAAAAATTGATTCATTTAATAATATGGGTAAGTTATATTATTATATGTATACAGGGTGGTTAACCCGAAACAGGCATAGGTTCTACACCCTCATTTCCAATCAAAAAAATGTATGGCAATAACCCCATGTCTGGTTATCTCGTTTGGGTTTCGAGCTAGCCCCCGAAAAAAAAACCCATTTCGTTGAAGTTCAATAAGGTACGTAGTACGCGTAGATGTTATTTACCATATCTCTTTTACTTACTTCTTACTTACTTCAGCGCGCTTACAATCTACAAACAATTGGTTTTGGCGTCCATCATTAACAGCCTCCTCCAACCGCGGACCTATATTCAAACCGCCAACGTCGTCCGCCAGCCGGAAACGTCGAGGTCCCCCAAGGTCCACTTCTACTTCTATTTCGTCTTTCCACCTACCCCGCCGCGGTCTTCCCACACTCCTAGATCCCGGCCCGGTTTGCTGTCCACATCATTTTTGACGGTATATACGATCGCCATCCATTCGTACCAACACATGACCATCAAACCGCACCTCAGGCGATCAATCTTAATTTATATAGCTCAAAATCGAACCGGCTACACCACCATCCCACCATTCCTTTGTCTGTCGTCCAAAGATGCGGCGTAGTATTTTCTTTTCGAACCCTCCAAAAGTGGCCGTTCGTTCGTTCGTTGGCCTGTGTCATTTGTACCACGTTTCAGAACTGTAGATGACAATTGGTCGAATCAGTGTTTGATATATAACTTTAGTTTTAATGTTTTACTCACCATGTCGCATTCGACGAGAATGCGACATCTTTCGTAAACCGTAAAAGACCTTGTTCTTCCCGAAGCAATCCTGCGGGATTGAACTTCCTCATCGGCTATATTTGCTGTTTTTGCTGTTTATGCTGCTTCCAAGGTAGTTTCCAAACCTGTCCGCAGTTTCATATGTGTTCTGACCAATTGATATACGCTCTGGATGTTGTCATTGTGCCATAAACCTACTACTGTTCGTTGGTGCGATCATTAGTACTTGGTTTTCTCCTCGTTTACCCATTTTACCATATGAAAAATTTCCATTTCAATGTTATTTTTGTCATATCTCCGAAACGAGTTGACACATTTTAAAATTTTGTACATGAAATTAAAGGTAAAACATCAGTAGAAGTTTTCCTAAAAAACAGACCGCACTAATAAATCTAAAAATTCCTACAGTTCTAGGTTTGCAAAATAACAAAAAAAAATTTTTTTGAACCCATTGAAATTTCTTGTGTTTGACCAGCTTAGATAGCACATGAAAACCGGTTGTCGCCCCGATGTTTATATTCTTAGAAAGAGTTAAAGATATAGTTAAAATACCTTTCCAACAACGTTATAATTATATTAGATTCCGATTCATGGTTGCTGAAATAACATCTACGCGTACTACCTTATTGAACTTCAACGAAATGGTTTTTTCGAGCTAGCTCGAAACCCAAGTGAGATATGGGGTTGCCATACATTTTTTCATTGGAAATGAGGTGTAGAACCTGCCTGCTGTTTCCAGGTTGACACCCTGCGTACTGGGACCGCGACTGTATAATGACCGCTTTTAAAATGTATCCTCCAATTCGCGCATTTGTTCATATTATATATAGTTATTCAATTATTATTATATATATATATAGCTAGATATGCGACTATCCCGTTGATAAAGTTCCAACACCGCGATCATCATCATCATCATCATCATCATCATCATCATCACATAAACATTATAATATTATTACTAAAAATCTCATCGTAGTGATTTCAGAGATGTACTCAAAAAAAAAAAAAACGGAATGACGGAAATTTAACTATTCTATATATATATATATATATATATAGGTATTGGTTCAGAATTGATTGTGAAACAAGGAATAACATCGGCTGGTTTAAATTTAGAAACCATCCATTGGTCGTCGTCGGAATGGAACCCCGTGGGATTAACAACAAGTAAATCTTATGTGGTTACAATAACAACAGGATTTTATATACGATTACGTGGTTATTTTAATTCTGAATCACGTTTAGCCTTAGTTTACAGTGCATTCAGTTATATGGGTATCAAAATTAATCATATTTTAACTGATAATTATTTTATATATCGCAATTAATTTTGTTTTATTTTATTTTATTTTATTTTAAACCTCCCGCGCGCATGCTTTATATATAGATTGTTACATTGGATCGGAATTTTTATGTCAAAATCAAAGATGTATTCAAATGCATTTACATTGTGATGGTTTTGATCATTGTGGTGATAATAGTGATGAACCAGAATCGTGTATTACTGGTATATATAATTTATATATAAATTAATTTTTGATCCTTTATTGCGCTCCTTTCGTTCGTTCGTTCGTTCGTTCGTTTGTTCGTTTTTTTTTATATATTGTTTAGGTTAATATATAAGATAATTAATTTGTAATTTCTCAATTTCTCTATATTAAATAAGAAATAAAAACGGAACTTGGAATGGAAAAAAATTGGTATGCTCATCGTTCGAATTATTTTTTTCCAAAAATTGATGATTATCCAGATTTAAAAACGGCAACTGTAGTATTTATAATTAGTTGTATAGGTAAATGGGTGGGGTTTTTTTATATATAATTCATATATATCCCTTTTTAAAGTTAATCTTACCATAAATATAACTTTTGTTGATCCCAATTAATAATAAAAGGTTTAATATTTATAATTACCACATTGATAATTCTACTATTAAGAATTGGAAGTCGTGCCCGTCATCATCGTGAATTACAAAGTCATTTACAAACAATCAGTGAACTTTTAGGTATATTATATTGTTTGTATTCTTATGAAAATACAAATCATATAAGCAGCAACGATTGTAATGTTATATTAATTAATATTGATTTATTTAGAAAATAATTCACCGCATGAAGGTGATCCATCAACATCATCATCACCACCAACACAACCATCACCACCAGAAGAACCTCCAGAATATGAAGCTCCACCGACTTATGATGAAGTGATAAAAGTTGGTATGGAAGATCAAATGATGAATTGTACAATGGCACCGAAAACAATAAATAATTATTCAACCAATCATCTTATTGATATGAATAATAATAATAATAATGATAATAATAATACAATGTAATAATACCTATAAAAAAAACTGTTATAAAAAATGATCTTTTATAATTGAAAAATCTATTTCTCCATATATAGAAGCACGATATTTTTGTCAAATGGGCTATCAATTGAAAGTAGTGCTGAACCGGCTGCTGCTGCTGCTGCTGCTGTATACGAATTAATAATACCTTGTCCGATTATTTCTTTGACACGATCGTCAAATGATGAAACTTCTTTGAATAACCAAACCACTTTGGACCCGACTGAAATCAATACAACATTAATAAATGGATCAAATAATAATGTACCAACTATAGATAATAATAACAATAGATTTTCCGAAATATTTCTATCATCAACACAAATTATAGGTATATATATCTATGTATATATTTTATATGTTTTTGTGAGATTGTAAATTATAAACGATATGATTCAACGAATTTTTAGAACGTATATGGTAAATTTTTTTGTAAATTTAAAGATTCTCGTTTACAGAAGCTACAACGTCGATTGCGTCGGAATACCCATCATCATACAGCCAAGGTAATTACCTTTCGAAATATACCATAAATAATATCATATCAGACAGCTCCCAACCACCGCCATCATACACAATGACGACGACAACAACCGCAACCGCAACAATGATTCCGGCCATCCGATCAACAAATATCAATGATGAATCATTATTATTACAACAATTACAACCATTACAACAACAACAACAACAATCATCCAATCAATCATCATCAACATCATCATCAACATCATCCACCGGAAATATTCAAAATGATGAACGAATTCATTCAACAACAACAAATCAATCAACACCAATTTCATCCCTTTGCCGTATTTTAAGTTAGTAACATAATAAATAACTAATAATTTTTTTTTATTAATATATTAGGTGTAGGAATTAATAATGCGGATTTTTTTTGGTTTGAAAATGTCATTTATTTGTATAAATAAAATGTAAACGTATGCACCCCAATATGGTTTGGTTTGGTCGACATATTCAACGCGGTCATTGCAATTTCATGTTGTGTTGTGTTGCGTACACGAATTTTCATTCAATAAATAGCTGCTTGCAAATTCTTCGTTTTGGCTAACCTCTGGCCGTTCTTCTTTGTCTTCCACAAGTCAAAATCAAAACCATTTCGGTTTCGGAAGCGTGTACAAACCATCGTTCCAACCAAGTTGCTTGAGCTGGTCCTGCATGTCCACCATAATATAAGCTTTAACCAACAAACGATAACTTTCAGCAGCAGCAGTAGCGGTTTTCTTTAAATTAAAGAAAGTTATTCAAGAACTTCCCCCCCCCCGCAAAACAACTGTTTTCAGGCATGTGTTTCGACATATTGGAAGCAAAAAACTTTGTTGTTTACACTTCACATGAACTGAAATTTATAGCCTTTATAATGACAGACAAAAAAAAAAAAAAGAAAATGGCTGCGGTGTTATCTAAATCCGCCATTTTTAATTCCTACACCTCTAATATATATGGAAATTTTAAATGATATACGTATATATATATTCTATAAATAAAT
The DNA here is from genome assembly GCA_958336335.1 of Dilophus febrilis. NCBI lineage: Eukaryota > Metazoa > Arthropoda > Insecta > Diptera > Bibionidae > Dilophus > Dilophus febrilis. The sequence goes on along the minus strand of OY284469.1, from coordinate 58,059,638 downwards.
GACAGACAATAATAATGATGAAATTCAATCATCCTGTAATGATGATGATGGCCGATGGGATATAAATAACAATAATACATCATGTGAAAGAACTATTATGGACGGAACTTTAACTTCAACATCAGCGATTTCAACATCATCACCTAATAATAATTCATGGATAACATTTGATAATGAAACAACAATAAATGACAATCATGGACAAACATTTAATTGCATACAGCAGAATAATAATAATAATGATGATGATGATGAAGTAGAAGCAGATACAATAATAACCATCAGCAATAATAATAATAATGATGATGATGATGATGAATCAATAGAAAACTTATCAATCGCGATATAGTTCCGTTGGTGAAATCATTTAGTGAAATTGTTAGGTTTGTTATTGTTCATTCGTTTAAAAGATTCGTCAATCAATCTAGTATATATAAAAAGTTGTTTTTTTTTTAAGTAATTCTTATGATAATGTTGAAGAACCGCCGCATTTAACTATATATTTAATAAAATGGATAGGACTACTCTATACTCTCATGCAAGCGTAAATATATTTAAAAGATATAGAACCCACGAACGACAGCACGACAGTATTACTATATTATTTTGATTAACGATTAATTTTCATCACCATATTCGATCGATCAACAATCAACATCAAATAGAAAAAAACTATGATAGGATAACTCTGATGGATGACCGCACGCACAGACAGCAGATAGATAGTAAAATATTCGATAACTTCGCTATTATATGCATGGGAGCATCTCAATTTTTGCAAATCTGATGAACAAAAAGGGTAGTATAATTAATTTTATTATTCCTTAATCCCCAAAACCCCATAATAATAATAATAATGAAGGAATGAATATGTATATATTGAATAAAATTCTTTAGAATTGCTTTATTGATGTGTTTAAATAGAATTTTAAGATAAGGGATGGCGAGATGCGGATAAGCGATGGTCCAATTTTGCCATACTCTTTCCAACATTTCGGCCGGTATCTCACCTCACGACACAAAAATACTTCAATGTTGTCTTCCAATGCGAGTCAATTGAAGCCGGCTTGTCGTCTGTATAGACATGAGCTTTAACATAGCCCAACACCAAAAAATAGTCTAAGGGGCGTTAAATCGCACGATCTAGGGGCGGCCAATTGAACGTGAACGGGCCTGAACGTGAAATAAAATGTTCACCGAACTATCGCCTCTCAATCCATTGTCCATTGTTGCGCGTGCCGTGTGGCATTGAAGGCACCGTCTTGTTGATGAAACCACATATGTCATGCAAGTCAAGCTCTTTTTGGACAAAAAAATCAGTTGGATATCATCTGACGGTAACGCTCACCACCAAACAGTTACGTTACCATTCGCATCATCTTTGAAGAAGTACGGTACGGTTCAATGATGCCACCAGCCCATAAACCGCACCGAACTGTGACTTTTGCATTGTATGCATTGGTATAGCTGCGTTGCAATGCTTCTGGCTGATATTCACTCTAAAATCGACAATCAATTCTGTTTATTTACATACCCATTGAGCCAAAAATGAGCTTCGTCGTCGCTGAACACGGTAATTTTTCGGTAAATGGAAGTGGATCTTCGGCCAACTTTTTCCAAGAGCTCATTCACCAAAAATGTTACGTTGCGGTCGTTCGGTCGTTCGGCTTCAATTCTTGAACTTTCAAACCAGCTGTATTATTTTTTTTGAAAGGCATCACACCTTCCGAAATCCTTCCGCAAAATTTTCCACGTTGTGTTGAGTGAGAACAGATGCCCATTTGCTATGGCGAACGGTGACCAATCGATAATTGATGGTCATTTGATTAACACACTGGACGACTGGACAACTGTGATATTTTCTTCAGTTTGCACTCTAATGTAAGGCGGTGGTTGGTGGTTTAAATGTCCATGTACAATGTAAATTTTGGTGCGAAATTTAGTTACAAAAGCCCGAATAGTAGCCGCTGGGTCAGTGAGTCGATTAAACTGACCATAAAATGGAATAAGCGCGCGGCGATGAACTTTCTTAACGCAGAGCCAACGCATTTTGATAATAAAATTCAATTTGATTTGCAAGCGTTGTTCGTTGTTTGTAATAAGACGATTCACATGGTTAAATTATATAGACCAAACTGAAGATGTTTGACAGTGAAACAAAAAAACACGAAACGTGTGTCAGCTATGTTTAAACTAGTGTTGCCAAAAAAAGATAATATAGCTAAAAAATCACCTTTTATATGGTAAAATCTCATCAATAATGCGTTAATTTATATACCATATTTGTTTAAGAAGGGTGTATGTATATATAGAGCGATAATAATAATTTTGCTGGGTGTTTTAGGAAAATTTCATACAGTAGTATAATATAATAATGATTGCGCGCGTGTATGTATGTGTATGCGGGTACATACTCTGTACTACAGAGTACGTTGAGGATGTTGTATATTTTCATTCAAACAGGGATATATCGTCGTCGACCATGACCTATTTATCCTTTTTTTGTTGTTATATATATACTCTATATATATATATAAACATTATATAAAGAAAAAAGGCATTTCCTCATTCAATACAACCGCAGCAACTTTCTATATATATTATAAAAATATTTCAGTATTTATGATGTCTCTGCGTCTTCTTATCTTATAGCGATTTAAAAACATATTCGGCGTGTCGTATACGTTTTAAAAAGATTTTCCTAATAATTTTATTACAATAAAATAAAATAATTAAATAATATTTTGTTTCATAAATTGATTATCGTTTATTATATTGTCAATATAATAATAAGGATGACAACGTGATTTTTGTGTGGTTCTTCAAAGATACAAAATCGAATTTTGAGTGATTTTATTAAAATAAAATAGCATATGTTTTTGTGTACAATGAGATTAAAGTTAATTTATAATCGCGATTAATTATAATTTTGTTAAAACCATGTATATATAATGATCATGAGATACCGACGATCGGGTCGGGTCAACGACAATATTAAATGGATCCTCAAAACAAAAATAACCAATATTATTTATTGGCAAAAAAAAGGTAAATTTCTATATATATATTAAATTGCGTCCTTTTTAGCGATCGCTTCCTTTGGAATTAAATAAAAATTTTTTTATTATTTTTTGTGGTTTATAGAATTAAAAAGGATCATGTTATTGCAGCCGCAATAGAGACCGCACCAAATATAATTGAATTAATAAATGAACCCACCGTGGATGAATATTGCTGTACGGCATCATCTTCGTCCATGTCATTATTGCCAAGTTTTGAAACAAATAACAGTGGAAAAATTCAAGATTTAATAATAGTTAAATCTAATCAAACAATATTATGTAAGTATATTGTGGTTATTAATTTCTGATAACCACAATTTGGGATAGAATTACAAAAAAATCTCTGCGGCACTTGGAAATGGTCTGAAATTGTCACTATAAAATCCCATTTTAATTATCTTGAGAATTAAAGAGAAAGATACTTAACTATATGCTTCAATACAACTGTAAGATACTGATTCAACAATACAACTGTTACATCGATTTAATAATGCAATTCAAATGCGTGTTCCAGCTCACATTTGTGGTATTGCCTCTATAGTGCGCGTGTAGATGCTGTTTTAATGGTTTAAATATCCTGAAAAAACATCCTTTATAAGTTTTAAGGGAACAAGGAGAAGTCACATCAGGTTCTAAATCAGGTGAATACACGGTGGATGGATGATTTAACACACACATACTTGATTTCGAGCCAAAAACTGACGAACAATAAGTGAAGTGTGATTTCATGATCCATTATCGTGTAACAAAACACCAACAATCTGATACAACGACGAATCCTGCGCCCATCAAACACTTCAAAAAAACTTCGATATAATATACGGCGCCACTATACTGACTGTTTGACCAGAGTTGGAACGAATTCTTTATTGATATAATTCCCTTGCTATACCGAAGAATGTTACTATAGCATTTGTCTTAATTTTCTTGATGGAACTTTTCTTCATTTTTTTAGCCTGCGTTTTAACCACCCACCCACCCACAAAACATTTATACCACTCAAAAACTTTTGTGTTATCTACCCATATACAATTATGGTCGCATTAACTTGCTGCTGCATCGACTTGCTGAACGTTCGTTTCTGTTGCGCAGATTTACCAATGTTTTGCGCGTTGACTGCTCTTTATATTGTTCCTTGTTAAAATCAATCTACTTCAACTTCAAAATATTGTTTCACCAGGAACTTTTTTATATTTGTCCAATTGCAAATGCAATATGAAAACCATTTACATATAGACGATATATAGAGAAAACATCAAGCTTCGCGCGAAACGCTTGTTTCGATCACATATAGTTCGATTGTCCTACTATGCGGTTATTGCGAGATATGGTTTGAGTCCGGAATAAACCAATATTAGTCGCACTATGTATATATAGTGAAAGCAGAGTATAGTGGCCCTATGATGGATGATTGTGATACAAATAAATAAAATAGATACAGATGTTCATTTATGTCCATCATCATCAGTAACTATATGCGTAACTGCGACACCAATTTAAAATTTCATTTAAATTTTTTTTTAAAGATACCATTGAAGATGAATCTGTTGTTTGTGGTAGTAATAGTAGAAGTAGTAGCAGTAGCAGTAGTAGCCCTAATTCATCATGTACAGGTTATAATAATGATCAAGGATCAGTTGAATCACCGCTGAAATCAAAACAACAATTATTAATAATAAAACAGAATCAGCAGCAGCAGCACAAACAACATTCTTCATCATTAACATCATCAACATTAAATTCTGATGAACCTACATCACCAACACAATCATTATCTTCATCGTCAACATCACCAATCACAACGGCGACTACAACTAGAACATCGTCTAAAATCTCAATAGCTCTACCGAAATTACAATTAGAATCTGCGGTTATTTATAATAATAATAATTTATCATCTATTGAAAATTTAAACACCATTGAAATATTAAATGATGATGATGATGATGATGATGAAATTTATCAAAATCAATTAGCAGAAGATAGAGTTAATTCCGCCGCACAAATTGGTAAGTTTTTATATTTAATATTTGGGGAAATTCTTGAGATCTTTGTAAAATAGACATATATATTGAAGTTTTTCCGATTAAATTTTACCATAACCATATAATAGCTGATGAAACTACAATAACACCATCATCATCAAAAACTTTTGTACAATGTAAAGTTTGTGGAGATAAAGCATCAGGTTTTCATTATGGTGTAACTTCATGTGAAGGATGTAAGGTATATATATATATAATAAATAATTAAAAATATTTAGTAATTTATTATTAAGATATTGTTCAGTAAAAATTCATCCTTTATAATAACAATAACGAACACACACGCATATAGGGATTTTTTCGTCGAAGTATCCATAAACAAATTGAATATCGATGTTTAAAGGATGGCCATTGTTTGGTAATTCGATTAAATCGTAATCGTTGTCAATTTTGTCGTTTTAAAAAATGTTTAGCCGTTGGAATGAGTCGTGATTGTAAGTGTATATTTTTTAAATGATTCAAATTCAAATTTTGAAGATCTTTAACGAACCCAAACGAAATCAAATTTTTTCATTTTTTTAGCAGTGCGTTATGGACGCGTACCAAAAATAAGATCACGTGAAATTATTGAAAGAAATGATGAAGATGTTCAATGCAAATCGTGGTCAACCGCAATTGAATTGAATAATAATGGAAATGTTTTAACAAAATCGGATACAATCAATAATAATAATAATAATAATGTCACAATAATAAACGGATCTGATGAATTATCTGTTTATGATGTAATATTTTGTGTAGCTCAATCACATATCACCCATTGTTCGTATACTAATGATTTGATTAAGGGATTAATCAGACGACCAATAATTCATCACAATAAGTACATCTTGAAATTAGATAATGATCAAGGTGGTACGGATGATGATGATATGGATGATATGGATGACGATATGGTGGATCACGTGAATAATGATAATGAAAAGAATAAACAATTACAAGGAAATAATAACCATAATAAGGTATATATTTTTTATTTTAATTAATTAATTATTATTATTATATTCAAAAAGGTATTTATTTGGCCTGTCAGATCATTTCAACTTCGTCAAAACAAAAACCGGATGAGGGCACCGCCGCCACCGCCGCCACCGCCGCCACCGCCACATTATTATTATTACATAAAGAAAAAAAAATATTTTTATGGCAACAATTTGCAAATCGAATTACCGTTGATATCCAAAGGGTTGTTGAATTTGCCAAATGTGTACCTGGATTTTCCCATTTTCCACAAGACGATCAATTAATATTAATTAAATTAGGATTTTTTGAAATATGGTTAAGTTATATATCGAAAATTGTTATCAATTCATCGTTAACCTTTAACGATGGATATTTTTTAACAAAAGAACAACTTGTAATATTATATAATGTAAGTATATATATCTATATCGTCGCTGCTTATTTATACAATTAGACTTGAACTTATAATTGATTGCGAATACAATAAAATATATTTCAGAATGAATTTTTAACAGCATTTCTGAAATTCACATCCGATTTTAATCAATGTAATTTAAGTGATACGGAAATTGGTTTATTTTCGGCATTAGTATTGATGGCATCGAATCGTGGTCCCGGGATAACCGCACCGAAACTCATATCGAAAAGTCATGATCAAATTGCCGAAGCATTACGGTTACAAATTGCACGTTCACGACCACAATCAAATGTAACACTACAGATAATGTCAACATTACTGGTAAAACTACTACCGGAATTACGAGCGTTGGGTGCCCAACATCTATTACACTTAAATTGGGTTCGAAATAATTATAAAAAAATTAAACTTCCACCGTTGTTTGCCGAACTATTTGACATATAAAAATAACTATGCTACATAGCTACTAATAATTATAATAATGATACAGATGAAATATGAAACCCTCCCCCCCCCCCCCCCCCCTCTATATATTAGATTTAAAAATTATATTATAGTATTTTAGTGCCAAAAATTTAATTAATTAATTAATTAATTAATTTTTAAAATTATAAAACTACGAGACATATCAAAAAATGTTGTTGTTGATGCAGAATAAGATGAAGATGGAAATGCGATAAGGATGGCGATAAGGAGGGCGCCGGGCGATGTTGATGAGGCGCGATCATTTATACTATAAAACTTTAATTCTGTTGTGAATTTTATAATATTAAATTTAAACAATTTACACACAGTTAGATTAGATTTATTATAGATTATGTTTTTAAAAAGACCTACTTTTATTAATTAATTATGATAAATGATATAATCAAAAATTAATTATACATATTTTAAAATATAAATATTAATATAATAATAATAAAATCTGTGTAGGTACAAATTAAAATTAAAAATAAAAAGTTTATTTTCATAAAAACCTCGCCCCCGAAAATTCCAAACCACACTTTTAGAAACATCAGAGAACGTCGAGAAATATAATCCCATTTGGATCTGCCATAAGAGATTTAAAAATATATTGATGAATGTATTTAAACCGCATATTTCTATAAATTTCTTAATTGGAATTGAATTTCAATTGGGCATTTAGATCGTAAAACAAGATCAGCTATAAAAATCACTTCATTCAATTTTGTAATTGGTGTCAATTTGAAATTTTTTATTATATGCGAAACTAAACTTTTAATTTCTAAAATAGCAAATTTTTGTCCTGCAAAATATTGTAAAAATAAAGGCATATATATAAATAAAAAAAACAAGAAATTCTAATCAAAACTTACCAATACAATTCCTTGGACCGGCACTAAACGGTATATAAGCATACGGATGTCGTTTATCACATTCTTCGGGTAAAAATCGATCAGGATCAAATTTTTCCGGATCCGGAAATTGTTCGGGATCACGATGTAAATCATATATGTGCATATGACATTGAGTGCCAATGGGTAATTCAATTCCATTACCTATGTTATATGTGGGCGTACGTGTTATTATACCACCATACAACAACATTAATAACTGGATTATAGGATACAATTTCTTAACAGATAAATAATAATTAATATAAATTACTTATTACTTAATTGTAATGGTTCCCGTAATTCTCGTCCGATAAATGATACCGGTGGATATAATCGTAATGTTTCCTTAATAACTCTATCCAAATATTTCATATTATTAAAATCAGTGATTGTTCCGAAATTTTTTGATGATTGACCTATAAAATATATTAGATATTACGGTTTTTGATTAATGCGATCCGATTAAGGTGATTTTTATGAGAAGATTTTGTGTTTCGGTAATTTTTCCAAAGAGACCCCTAAATATTATTGTAAATTCGTAAAATTCAGTTAATTTTACATAAAATTCACCCTTAAAATCAATACCATTTAATGGAAATTTCACCCTTAAAAATTGAAATGATAAGAGGTTGATTTTGAAAAATTAAAGTAAAATTAATTTTTTTCTACTGCATAAGGGTTGTAGTAAAAACATCATAACTTGGAAACCCGATGAGGTAGAATAAAGTTTAGGAATGCGTTGGATAGATAATTAAATTCTCTAAAAACTTCCCATACTAATCAATAGGGGTTGTAAAACAAATTCTATAGTAAAAATCTGTAAACGTGAAAAATTCTCAATTTAATCCTAATTTTTCTATAGAGACCCCTAAATATTATTGTAAATTCGTAAAATTCAGTTCATTTTACATAAGATTCACCCTTAAAATCAATACCATTTAATGGAAATTTCACCCCTAAAAATTGAAATGATAAGAGGTTGATTTTGAAAAATTAAAGTTAAATTAATTTTTTTCTACTGCATAAGGGTTGTAGTAAAAACATCATAACTTGGAAACCCGATGAGGTAGAATAAAGTTTAGAAATGCGTTGGATAGATAATTAAATTCTCTAAAAACTTCCCATACTAATCAATAGGGGTTGTAAAACAAATTCTATAGTAAAAATCTGTAAACGTGAAAAATTCTCAATTTAATCCTAATTTTTCTATAGAGGCCCCTAAATATTATTGTAAATTCGTAAAATTCAGTTCATTTTACATGAGATTCACCCTTAAAATGAATACCATTTAATGGAAATTTCACCCCTAAAAATTGAAATGATAAGAGGTTGATTTTGAAAAATTAAAGTAAAATTAATTTTTTTCTACTGCATAAGGGTTGTAGTAAAAACATCATAACTTGGAAACCCGATGAGGTAGAATAAAGTTTAGGAATGCGTTGGATAGATAATTAAATTCTCTAAAAACTTCCCATACTAATCAATAGGGGTTGTAAAACAAATTCGATAGTAAAAATCTGTTAACCTGAAAAATTGTCAATTTAATGGTGATTTTTCTATAGAGACCCCTAAATATTATTGTAAATTCGTAAAATTTAGTTCATTTTACATACGATTCACCCTTAAAATAAATACCATTTAATGGAAATTTCACTCTTAAAAATCGAAATGATTAGAGGTTGATTTTGAAAAATTAAAGTAAAATTAATTTTTTTTTATTATATAAGGGTTGTAGTAAAAGCATCATAACTTGGAAACCCGATGAGGTAGAATAAAGTTTAGAAATGCGTTGGATAGATAATTAAATTCTCTAAAAACTTCCCATACTTATCAATAGGGGTTGTAAAACAAATTCTATAGTAAAAATCTGTAAACGTGAAAAATTGTCAATTTAATCCCAATTTTTCTATAGAGACCCCTAAATATTATTGTAAATTCGTAAAATTCAGTTCATTTTACATAAGATTCACCCTTAAAATTAATACCATTTAATGGAAATTTCACCCTTAAAAATTGAAATGATAAGAGGTTGATTTTGAAAAATTAAAGTAAAATTAATTTTTTTTTATTATATAAGGGTTGTAGTAAAAACATCATAACTTGGAAACCCGATGAGGTAGAATAAAGTTTAGAAATGCGTTGGATAGATAATTAAATTCTCTAAAAACTTCCCATACTATTCAATAGGGGTTGTAAAACAAATTCTATAGTCAAAATCTGTAAACGTGAAAAATTCTCAATTTAATCGTGATTTTTCTATAGAGACCCCTAAATATTATTGTAAATTCGTAAAATTCAGTTCATTTTACATAAAATTCACCCTTAAAATGAATACCATTTAATGGAAATTTCACCCTTAAAAATTGAAATGATAAGAGGTTGATTTTGAAAAATTAAAGTAAAATTAATTTTTTTTTATTGAATAAGGGTTGTAGTAAAAACATCATAACTTGGTAACCCAATGAGGTAGAATAAAGTTTAGAAATGCGTTGGATAGATAATTAAATTCTCTAAAAACTTCCCATACTATTCAATAGGGGTTGTAAAACAAATTCTATAGTAAAAATCTGTAAACGTGAAAAATTGTCAATTTAATCGTGAATTTTCTATGGAGACCCCTAAATATTATTGTAAATTCGTAAAATTCAGTTCATTTTACTTCAGATTAACCCTTAAAATTAATGTCATTCAATAGAAATTTCACCCTTAAAAATTGAAATGATAAGAGGTTGATTTTGAAAAATTAAAGTAAAATTAATTTTTTTTTTTATTATATAAGGGTTGTAGTAAAAACATCATAAATTGGAAACCCGATGAGGTAGAGTAAAGTTTAGAAATGCGTTGGATAGATAATTAAATTCTCTAAAAACTTCCCATACTAATCAATAGGGGTTGTAAAACAAATTCTATAGTAAAAATCTGTTAACGTGAAAAATTGTCAATTTATTCCTAATTTTTCTATGGAGACTCCTAAATATTATTGTAAATTCGTAAAATTCAGTTCATTTTACATAACATTCACCCTTAAAATCAATACCATTTGACGGAAATTTCACCCTTAAAAATTGAAATGATTAGAGGTTGATTTTGAAAAATTAATTTTTTTCTACTGCATAAGGGTTGTAGTAAAAACATCATAACTTGGAAACCCGATGAGGTAGAATAAAGTTTAGGAATGCGTTTGATAGATAATTAAATTCTCTAAAAACTTCCCATACTAATCAATAGGGGTTGTAAAACAAATTCTATAGTAAAAATCTGTAAACGCGTTTATAAATCCAAATAAATTATACCTAAAATTGAACAAATTTCTTCGTAAACTTTTTCCTGTACATTTGGATATTGGGCTAATGTGAACAATATAAATGTTAATGCTGATGAGGTTGTATCAAATCCTTCAAACATAAATGTATCCACTTCCTCTTGAATACCGCCCCCATCAATATCACCATTTAATTCAGCAAATAATAATGTATCTAACATTGCAAATCGTTTACGTTTCGATTCATATCTAAAATAAAATTTAAAAAGAAATATAAATATTTAAATAAATTGTAAATCCCTCAAACAATTAATGCGTTCTTATATAAAATAATAGAAAATTCTATATATATATGTATATTACACATTTTCATTATCATGATCATCATCATCATCATTTGTACCATTTTCCACTGTTTGATTATCAACATTATTATTATTATTATTATTATTGTTTATTATCATCATATCATTTTGAATCCGAACGTCCTGACGTCTTTTCTCGATAACATTGGCCGTAAATGCATGAGCTGATTTTGTAAATGTATGTAATGTGTTTGGTAAATTTGTTGAATTGTAAAAAATTTTATAAAATAAATGTGGATGAACAATTCGATAAACAAGTAATTGACCAATTTTTATAACATCAGAACGATATTTATCGGCTTCCTTTAACGTTTCCAATTTAACACCCATTGCCGTTTCACAAATTGTATTCAACGTAAATCTTGGTATTACTTTTAATAAATCAATTGTAATCCGCTTTGTCATCATCATAATATCATCATCCTCCGCCAGCTCCACCGTATTATTATTATTATTATTATTATGGGATTCATCGTCAATTGAACGTTTTATTCTATCAACAAATTTCATAGATTCTTCACTGTAAATACAATTTTTAAAAAATAATTAAAAATTAAGTCAAAAAAAAAACTCCGTAAATCAAGCACAAAATACCGCAAAAACCGCATATACCATACCGAAATATTAGAAAAAAATCCTGTAACATATTAAAATGAAATCCAGGTGTTAAAATACGTCGACGTTTCATCCATTTATTACCACCGGCAGTTAACAGTCCGGTTCGTAAAAATGGATGTAAAAATTCATAAACAAATGATTTATAAGTGTGTTTTGTATTGTTTGTTATTAGCTATATACCAAAATCAAAATAAAATAATTAAAATATATTAATAGAAAGGTTTAACTAACAAACCATTCAAATTCATTCCCTCCTATATTGGTGGATCCTATATTTTTTGGCGATATATAGCAAACAAAATAGAATTCTTTGATTTCAAGTTATAATTGCCATTAAAAATAGAACTCTAGCTCGAGTTCTATCATAAAAGAAATACTTTATAATATTGAAAGGGTTTCACAATCAAATTGGTCGAGAAATAAGGAGACCCCATACCGCCAAAACTATCTGTTTAATAAAAATATAATAAAATACCTCAACATCCTTGGCACGGATTACATTCAAATGAAGTACACCCAATGTATAAAATCGATAACTACACTGAAAATCTTTGGCAAATTGTCGTAATTTCAGAAATAATTGTTCTATTCAATCCAAAAAAAAAAATCATCATTGAATTATTCCGCGAATAATAAAAACAAATAATAAATATTTACCTTGTCCAACACCGAATAAATCAAATGCATTACCAAATATTGGATAAAATGATTTACCTGGTAATTTAATAGCTGCCTGATATTCTAACGTTTTTGTCATTAAAATATGTACAAAATATAAAATCAATAATGATAGAATTAAAAATAAAATGATAAACATATTTTTTATACAAATTAAAAATCAAAATTGCACTTTTAATTTTAATATAATTTATTATATTAAATTCAAGTCACGATTTTAACAAAATTTATTGCTTATAATTAATATAGTCAGAGTGTATAGTAACATAATAATCGATCGTATTCATTCGAATAATTTTTCAAGTATTCAAATATGATACGATCATCTGCGACGACGGTTAACTGATAACAGAACGGCTGACCCTTTATATTTATAAAAAAAAAAACATTAAATTAAATTTATAACATTCAATATATATATAATTTTAAGTAAACATTAACATTAATGACTACGATAATTAAAAGCTCGCGCGTTATCGCTTTTTGCTATCTCTATCTATATATATATATTGCACAATAAATATTCGCAGTACAGCATATCGTCGTCGTCGTCGTCGTCGCCTTCGTTGTCTCCTATCTGTAATTATATTCAAAATTCAATGATAATAGTCTTTTTTAGCAATGTATTTATCCAACCCCGTTTGTACCTGGATGGATGGATAACGTCGATTTGTTGCTTTTGAAATTACGATATCAAATTTTCCAATATTAACTGTTTTGTTGGGAAACCTCATCTGTAGTCAATTTAATCCCAATTTTTCTATAGAGACCCCTAAATATTATTGTAAATTCGTAAAATTCAGTTCATTTTACATAAAATTCACCCTTAAAATGAATACCATTTAATGGAAATTTCACCCTTAAAAATTGAAATGATAAGAGGTTGATTTTGAAAAATTAAAGTTAAATTAATTTTTTTTTTATTATATAAGGGTTGTAGTAAAAACATCATAACTTGGAAACCCGATGAGGTAGAATAAAGTTTAGGAATGCGTTGGATAGATAATTAAATTCTCTAAAAACTTCCCATACTAATCAATAGGGGTTGTAAAACAAATTCTATAGTAAAAATCTGTAAACGTGAAAAATTCTCAATTTAATCCTAATTTTTCTATAGAGACCCTTAAATATTATTGTAAATTCGTAAAATTCAGTTAATTTTACTTAAGATTCACCCTTAAAATCAATACCATTTAATGGAAATTTCACCCCTAAAAATTGAAATGATAAGAGGTTGATTTTGAAAAATTAAAGTTAAATTAATGTTTTTCTACTGCATAAGGGTTGTAGTAAAAACATGATAACTTGGAAACCCGATGAGGTAGAATAAAGTTTAGGGATGCGTTGGATAGATAATTAAATGATCTAAAAACTTCCCATACTAATCAATAGGGGTTGTAAAACAAATTCTATAGTAAAAATCTGTAAACGTGAAAAATTCTCAATTTAATCCTAATTTTTCTATAGAGACCCCTAAATATTATTGTAAATTCGTAAAATTCAGTTTATTTTACTTAAGATTCACCCTTAAAATCAATACCATTTAATGGAAATTTCACCCTTAAAAATTGAAATGATAAGAGGTTGATTTTGAAAAATTAAAGTAAAATTAATTTTTTTTTATTGAATAAGGGTTGTAGTAAAAACATCATAACTTGGAAACCCGATGAGGTATAATAAAGTTTAGGGATGCGTTGGATAGATAATTAAATTCTCTAAAAACTTCCCATACTAATCAATAGGGGTTGTAAAACAAATTCGATAGTAAAAATCTGTAAACGTGAAAAATTGTCAATTTAATCTTAATTTTTCTATAGCGAACCCTAAATATTATTGTAAATTCGTAAAATTCAGTTCATTTTACATAAGATTCACCCTTAAAATGAATACCATTTAATGGAAATTTCACCCTTAAAAATTGAAATGATAAGAGGTTGATTTTGAAAAATTAAAGTAAAATTAATTTTTTTCTACTGCATAAGGGTTGTAGTAAAAACATCATAACTTGGAAACCCGATGAGGTAGAATAAAGTTTAGGGATGCGTTGGATAGATAATTAAATGATCTAAAAACTTCCCATACAAATCAATAGGGGTTGTAAAACAAATTCTATAGTCAAAATCTGTAAACGTGAAAAATTATCAATTTAATCCCAATTTTTCTACGGAGACCCCTAAATATTATTGTAAATTCGTAAAATTCAGTTCATTTTACATAAGATTCACCCTTAAAATCAATACCATTTAATGGAAATTTCACCCTTAAAAATTGAAATGATAAGAGGTTGATTTTGAAAAATTAAAGTAAAATTAATTTTTTTCTACTGCATAAGGGTTGTAGTAAAAACATCATAACTTGGAAACCCGATGAGGTAGAATAAAGTTTAGGGATGCGTTGGATAGATAATTAAATGATCTAAAAACTTCCCATACAAATCAATAGGGGTTGTAAAACAAATTCTATAGTCAAAATCTGTAAACGTGAAAAATTATCAATTTAATCCCAATTTTTCTACGGAGACCCCTAAATATTATTGTAAATTCGTAAAATTCAGTTCATTTTACATAAGATTCACCCTTAAAATCAATACCATTTAATGGAAATTTCACCCTTAAAAATTGAAATGATAAGAGGTTGATTTTGAAAAATTAAAGTAAAATTAATTTTTTTCTACTGCATAAGGGTTGTAGTAAAAACATCATAACTTGGAAACCCGATGAGGTAGAATAAAGTTTAGGGATGCGTTGGATAGATAATTAAATGATCTAAAAACTTCCTATACAAATCAATAGGGGTTGTAAAACAAATTCTATAGTCAAAATCTGTAAACGTGAAAAATTGTCAATTTAATCCCAATTTTTCTACGGAGACCCCTAAATATTATTGTAAATTCGTAAAATTCAGTTCATTTTACATAAGATTCACCCTTAAAATCAATACCATTTAATGGAAATTTCACCCTTAAAAATTGAAATGATAAGAGGTTGATTTTGAAAAATTAAAGTAAAATTAATTTTTTTCTACTGCATAAGGGTTGTAGTAAAAACATCATAACTTGGAAACCCGATGACGTAGATTAAAGTTTAGGAATGCGTTGGATAGATAATGAAATTATCTAAAAACTTCCCATACTAATCAATAGGGGTTGTAAAACAAATTCGATAGTAAAAATCTGTAAACGTGAAAAATTATCAATTTAATCCCAATTTTTCTACGGAGACCCCTAAATATTATTGTAAATTCGTAAAATTCAGTTCATTTTACGTAAGATTCACCCTTAAAATGAATACCATTTAATGGAAATTTCACCCTTAAAAATTGAAATGATAAGAGGTTGATTTTGAAAAGTTAAATTAATTTTTTTCTACTGCATAAGGGTTGTAGTAAAAACATGATAACTTGGAAACCCGATGAGGTAGAATAAAGTTTAGGGATGCGTTGGATAGATAATTAAATTCTCTAAAAACTTCCCATACCAATCAATAGGGGTTGTAAAACAAATTCGATAGTAAAAATCTGTTAACGTGAAAAATTGTCAATTTAATCCTAATTTTTCTATAGAGACCCCTAAATATTATTGTAAATTCGTAAAATTCAGTTCATTTTACGTAAGATTCACCCTTAAAATGAATACCATTTAATGGAAATTTCACCCTTAAAAATTGAAATGATAAGAGGTTGATTTTGAAAAATTAAAGTTAAATTATTTTTTTTTATTATATAAGGGTTGTAGTAAAAACATCATAACTTAGAAACCCGATAAGGTAGAATGAAGTTTAGGGATGCGTTGGATAGATAATTAAATTCTCTAAAAACTTCCCATACTAATCAATAGGGGTTGTAAAACAAATTCTATAGTAAAAATCTGTAAACGTGAAAAATTGTCAATTTAATGGTGATTTTTCTATAGAGACCCCTAAATATTATTGTAAATTCGTAAAATTCAGTTCATTTTACGTAAGATTCACCCTTAAAATGAATACCATTTAATGGAAATTTCACCCTTAAAAATTGAAATGATAAGAGGTTGATTTTGAAAAATTAAAGTAAAATTAATTTTTTTCTATTGCATAAGGGTTGTAGTAAAAACATCATAACTTGGAAACCCGATGAGGTAGAATAAAGTTTAGGGATGCGTTGGATAGATAATTAAATTCTCTAAAAACTTCCCATACTAATCAATAGGGGTTGTAAAACAAATTCTATAGTAAAAATCTGTTAACGTGAAAAATTGTCAATTTAATCGTGATTTTTCTAGAGAGACCCCTAAATATTATTGTAAATTCGTAAAATTCAGTTCATTTTACATAAGATTAACCCTTAAAATCAATACCATTTAATGGAAATTTCACCCCTAAAAATTGAAATGATAAGAGGTTGATTTTGAAAAATTAAAGTAAAATTAATTTTTTTTTATTATATAAGGGTTGTAGTAAAAACATCATAACTTGGAAACCCGATGGGGTAGAATAAAGTTTAGAAAGGCGTTGGATAGATAATTAAATTCTCTAAAAACTTCCCATACTAATCAATAGGGGTTGTAAAACAAATTCTATAGTAAAAATCTGTAAACGCGTTTATAAATACAAATAAATTATATTTAAAATTGAACAAATTTCTTCGTAAACTTTTTCCTGTACATTTGAATATTGGGCTAATGTAAACAATACAAATGTTAATGCTGATGAGGTTGTATCAAATCCTTCAAACATAAATGTATCCACTTCCTCTTGAATACCGCCCCCATCAATATCACCATTTAATTCAGCAAATAATAATGTATCTAACATTGCAAATCGTTTACGTTTCGATTCATATCTAAAAGAAAATATATAAATTTATTATATTATAATAAGGCAGATATTTAACCTTTTTGAGGGTTTTGCAGCATATTTAAATAAATTTTAAATCCCTCAAACAATGCGTCCTTATATAAATTAATAGAAAATTCTATATATATATGTATATTACACATTTTCATTATCATGATCATCATCATCATTTGTACAATTTTCCACCGTTTGATTATCAACATTATTATTATTGTTTATTATCATCATATCATTTTGAATCCGAACGTCCTGACGTCTTTTCTCGATAACATTGGCCGTAAATGCATGAGCTGATTTTGTAAATGTATGTAATGTGTTTGGTAAATTTGTTGAATTGTAAAAAATTTTATAAAATAAATGTGGATGAACAATTCGATAAACAAGTAATTGACCAATTTTTATAACATCAGAACGATATTTATCGGCTTCCTTTAACGTTTCCAATTTAACACCCATTGCCGTTTCACAAATTGTATTCAACGTAAATCTTGGTATTACTTTTAATAAATCAATTGTAATCCGTGTTGTCATCATCATAATATCATCATCCTCCATCGTATTATTATTATTATTATTATTATTATGGGATTCATCATCAATTGAACGTTTTATTCTATCAACAAATTTCATAGATTCATCACTGTAAATACAATTTATAAAAAATAATTAAAAATTAGATCAAAAAAAAACTCCGTAAATCAAGCACAAAATACCGCAAAAACCGCATATACCATACCGAAATATTAGAAAAAAATCCTGTAACATATTAAAATGAAATCCAGGTGTTAAAATACGTCGACGTTTCATCCATTTATTACCACCGGCGGTTAACAGTCCGGTTCGTAAAAATGGATGTAAAAATTCATAAACAAATGATTTATAAGTGTGTTTTGTATTGTTTGTTATTAGCTATATACCAAAATCAAAATAAAATAATTAAAATATATTAATAGAAAGGTTTAACTAGCAAATCATTCAAATTCATTCCCTCCTATATTGGTGGATCCTATATTTTTTGGCGATATATAGCAAACAAAATAGAATTCTTTGATTTCAAGTTATAATTGCCATTAAAAATAGAACTCTAGCTCGAGTTCTATCATAAAAGAAATACTTTATAATATTGAAAGGGTTTCACAATCAAATTGGTCGAGAAATAAGGAGACCCCATACCGCCAAAACTATCTGTTTAATAAAAATATAATAAAATACCTCAACATCCTTGGCACGGATAACATTCAAATGAAGTACACCCAATGTATAAAATCGATAACTACACTGAAAATCTTTGGCAAATTGTCGTAATTTCAGAAATAATTCCCAAACAGCAATTATAATGGCAGGAACATAAAATATAGTGAAAATTACTAATTTGTTGTCACAGGTATGTGCCTGGGATCTTAAATGTTAACATAATATGACCGGTACATATTCGAACCATTTTAATATGAAAATTCACTGATTGGTACAGTATATTGTTACTATATAGTACCGGTCAATTTATTGTACAATCCGTAGTTATTGGTACCGTAGCTGGTACTACGGTGGGTACCATACAAAGACGGTAACATATAGTACCCTTAAACATACCGGGTACAGTAACAGGCACTACAACAATTTTCATATAGAGTGACTGGTACAACACAAATGCCAGTGATTGTACCGGGTTCATTGCGAGAAACTAAGCTTGGTCTCATGCAGTACCTGGTATACTTAAATATACTCTGAAATATGTTAGTATACATTTAAGTCTACTGTAAATGATAAACTTTTTTGTATACATCAGATAGATCAATTGGTAGCGCGACTCGTGATCATATACAGACAGCAGGTTCGAACCCCGTTCCGTAACAATAGGATTAAGTGAGAAAATTAAAAAAAAAAACAATAAAAATATATAAAATAAATAAAATGAAAAAAATTAATTTAAATAAAATTAAAAATATAAGATCAAAAAATAATTAAAAAAAAAGAATTAGGAAAAAAAGAATTAAAAAAAAGTACATTAAAAAAAATTAAGTTAAAAAAATAATTAAATTTTTTTTGTTGAGAAGTACCCGATTTAGTACCAGGTACTTACCCTTCCCATATGGGGTACTAATTTTATTTATACCTGGTACTAAGCAATACTCTATAAATTTGTAGCGGCTTAATACTTGTTAAGCACCCGTCATCATTATATAGTACCTGGTTTATACCATATACATAAACCTGCCACATAACTATCATGTGGCTGGAACTACAAAATCATTCGCCAAAATAGGGTAAGGTATTTTCCCATTCTGTAGCAGAATCGTACCGGGGACTAAATTTGTGTGGTGCCTGTTACTATTGAGTTACAAAATAGTGTTCCGGGAACGTAACCATCACAATAAATGCTATTTGGGAATTCTTCTATTCAATCCAAAAAAAAAACGAAAAAAAAACCATCATTGAATTATTCCGCGAATAATAAAAACAAATAATAAATATTTACCTTGTCCAACACCGAATAAATCAAATGCATTACCAAATATTGGATAAAATGATTTACCTGGTAATTTAATAGCTGCCTGATATTCTAACGTTTTTGTCATTAAAATATGTACAAAATATAAAATCAATAATGATAGAATTAAAAATAAAATGATAAACATATTTTTTATACAAATTAAAAATCAAAATTGCACTTTTAATTTTAATATAATTTATTATATTAAATTCAAGTCACGATTTTAACAAAATTTATTGCTTATAATTAATATAGTCAGAGTGTATAGTAACATAATAATCGATCGTATTCATTCGAATAATTTTTCAAGTATTCAAATATGATACGATCATCTGCGACGACGGTTAACTGATAACAGAATTGCTGACCCTTTATATTTATAAAAAAAAAAACATTAAATTAAATTTATAACATTCAATATATATATAATTTTAAGTAAACATTAACATTAACGACTACGATAATTAAAAGCTCGCTCGTTATCGCTTTTTGCTATCTCTATCTATATATATATATTGCACAAAAAATATTCGCAGTACAGCATATCGTCGTCGTCGTCGTCGTCGTCGTCGCCTTCGTTGTCTCCTATCTGTAATTATATT
This sequence comes from Dilophus febrilis, assembly GCA_958336335.1. NCBI lineage: Eukaryota > Metazoa > Arthropoda > Insecta > Diptera > Bibionidae > Dilophus > Dilophus febrilis. Next base: position 58,038,944 of record OY284469.1, on the reverse strand, counting down.
CAAAATTCAATGATAATAGTCTTTTTTAGCAATGTATTTATCCAACCCCGTTTGTACCTGGATGGATGGATAACGTCCAATATTAACTGTTTTGTTGGGAATCCTCATCTGTAGTCAATTTAATCCTAATTTTTCTATAGAGACCCCTAAATATTATTGTAAATTCTTAAAATTCAGCTTATTTTACATAAGATTCACCCTTAAAATCAATACCATTTAATGGAAATTTCACCCTTAAAAATTGAAATGATTAGAGGTTGATTTTGAAAAATTAAAGTTAAATTAATTTTTTTCTACTGCATAAGGGTTGTAGTAAAAACATCATAACTTGGAAACCCGATGAGATAGAATAAAGTTTAGGGATGCGTTGGATAGATAATTAAATTCTCTAAAAACTTCCCATACTAATCAATAGGGGTTGTAAAACAAATTCTATAGTAAAAATCTGTAAACGTGAAAAATTGTCAATTTAATCGTGATTTTTCTATAGAGACCCCTAAATATTATTGTAAATTCGTAAAATTCAGTTCATTTTACTTAAGATTCACCCTTAAAATCAATACCATTTAATGGAAATTTCACCCTTAAAAATTGAAATGATAAGAGGTTGATTTTGAAAAATTAAAGTAAAATTAATTTTTTTCTACTGCATAAGGGTTGTAGTAAAAACATCATAACTTGGAAACCCGATGAGGTAAGATAAAGTTTAGAAATGCGTTGGATAGATAATTAAATTCTCTAAAAACTTCCCATACTAATCAATAGGGGTTGTAAAACAAATTCTATAGTAAAAATCTGTAAACGTGAAAAATTGTCAATTTAATCGTGATTTTTCTATAGAGACCCCTAAATATTATTGTAAATTCGTAAAATTCAGTTCATTTTACTTTAGTTTCACCCTTAAAATCAATACCATTTAATGGAAATTTCACCCTTAAAAATTGAAATGATAAGAGGTTGATTTTGAAAAATTAAAGTAAAATTAATTTTTTTCTACTGCATAAGGGTTGTAGTAAAAACATCATAACTTGGAAAGCCGATGAGGTAGAATAAAGTTTAGAAATGCGTTGGATAGATAATTAAATGATCTAAAAACTTCCCATACTAATCAATAGGGGTTGTAAAACAAATTCTATAGTAAAAATCTGTAAACGTGAAAAATTGTCAATTTAATCGTGATTTTTCTATAGAGACCCCTAAACATTATTGTAAATTCGTAAAATTCAGTTCATTTTACATAAGTTTCACCCTTAAAATCAATACCATTTAATGGAAATTTCACCCTTAAAAATTGAAATGATAAGAGGTTGATTTTGAAAAATTAAAGTAAAATTAATTTTTTTCTACTGCATAAGGGTTGTAGTAAAAACATCATAACTTGGAAACCCGATGAGGTAGAATAAAGTTTTGGGATGCGTTGGATAGATAATTAAATTCTCTAAAAACTTCCCATACTAATCAATAGGGGTTGTAAAACAAATTCTATAGTAAAAATCTGTTAACGTGAAAAATTGTCAATTTAATCGTGATTTTTCTATGGAAACCCCTAAATATTATTGTAAATTCGTAAAATTCAGTTCATTTTACATAAGATTCACCCTTAAAATGAATACCATTTAATAGAAATTTCACCCTTAAAAATTGAAATGATTAGAGGTTTATTTTGAAAAATTAAAGTATAATGGATTTTTTTTTATTATATAAGGGTTGTAGTAAAAACATCATAACTTGGAAACCCGATGAGGTAGAATAAAGTTTAGGGATGCGTTGGATAGATAATTAAATTCTCTAAAAACTTCCCATACTAATCAATAGGGGTTGTAAAACAAATTCTATAGTAAAAATCTGTAAACGTGAAAAATTGTCAATTTAATCGTGATTTTTCTATAGAGACCCCTAAATATTATTGTAAATTCGTAAAATTCAGTTCATTTTACGTAAGATTCACCCTTAAAATCAATACCATTTAATGGAAATTTCACCCCTAAAAATTGAAATGATAAGAGGTTGATTTTGAAAAATTAAAGTAAAATTAATTTTTTTTTATTGAATAAGGGTTGTAGTAAAAACATCATAACTTGGAAACCCGATGAGGTAGAATAAAGTTTAGAAATGCGTTGGATAGATAATTAAATTCTCTAAAAACTTCCCATACTAATCAATAGGGGTTGTAAAACAAATTCTATAGTAAAAATCTGTAAACGTGAAAAATTCTCAATTTAATCCTAATTTTTCTATAGAGACCCCTAAATATTATTGTAAATTCGTAAAATTCAGTTCATTTTACTTAAGATTCACCCTTAAAATCAATACCATTTAATGGAAATTTTACCCTTAAAAATTGAAATGATAAGAGGTTGATTTTGAAAAATTAATTTTTTTCTACTGCATAAGGGTGGTAGTAAAAACATCATAACTTGGAAACCCGATGAGGTAGAATAAAGTTTAGAGATGCGTTGGATAGATAATTAAATTCTCTAAAAACTTCCCATACTAATTAATAGGGGTTGTAAAACAAATTCTATAGTAAAAATCTGTAAACGTGAAAAATTGTCAATTTAATCCTAATTTTTCTATAGAGACCCCTAAATATTATTGTAAATTCGTAAAATTCAGTTCATTTTACGTAGGATTCACCCTTAAAATCAATACCATTTAATGGAAATTTCACCCTTAAAAATTGAAATGATAAGAGGTTGATTTTGAAAAATTAAAGTTAAATTAATTTTTTTTTACTGCATAAGGGTTGTAGTAAAAACATCATAACTTGGAAACCCGATGAGGTAGAATAAAGTTTAGGGATGCGTTGGATAGATAATTAAATTCTCTAAAAACTTCCCATACTTGTCAATAGGGGTTGTAAAACAAATTCTATAGTAAAAATCTGTAAACGTGAAAAATTGTCAATTTAATCGTGATTTTTCTATAGAGACCCCTAAACATTATTGTAAATTCGTAAAATTCAGTTCATTTTACATAAGTTTCACCCTTAAAATCAATACCATTTAATGGAAATTTCACCCTTAAAAATTGAAATGATAAGAGGTTGATTTTGAAAAATTAAAGTAAAATTAATTTTTTTTTATTATATAAGGGTTGTAGTAAAAACATCATAACTTGGAAACCCGATGAGGTAGAATAAAGTTTTGGGATGCGTTGGATAGATAATTAAATTCTCTAAAAACTTCCCATACTAATCAATAGGGGTTGTAAAACAAATTCTATAGTAAAAATCTGTTAACGTGAAAAATTGTCAATTTAATCGTGATTTTTCTATGGAAACCCCTAAATATTATTGTAAATTCGTAAAATTCAGTTCATTTTACATAAGATTCACCCTTAAAATGAATACCATTTAATAGAAATTTCACCCTTAAAAATTGAAATGATTAGAGGTTTATTTTGAAAAATTAAAGTATAATGGATTTTTTTTTATTATATAAGGGTTGTAGTAAAAACATCATAACTTGGAAACCCGATGAGGTAGAATAAAGTTTAGGGATGCGTTGGATAGATAATTAAATTCTCTAAAAACTTCCCATACTAATCAATAGGGGTTGTAAAACAAATTCTATAGTAAAAATCTGTAAACGTGAAAAATTGTCAATTTAATCGTGATTTTTCTATAGAGACCCCTAAATATTATTGTAAATTCGTAAAATTCAGTTCATTTTACGTAAGATTCACCCTTAAAATCAATACCATTTAATGGAAATTTCACCCCTAAAAATTGAAATGATAAGAGGTTGATTTTGAAAAATTAAAGTAAAATTAATTTTTTTTTATTGAATAAGGGTTGTAGTAAAAACATCATAACTTGGAAACCCGATGAGGTAGAATAAAGTTTAGAAATGCGTTGGATAGATAATTAAATTCTCTAAAAACTTCCCATACTAATCAATAGGGGTTGTAAAACAAATTCTATAGTAAAAATCTGTAAACGTGAAAAATTCTCAATTTCATCCTAATTTTTCTATAGAGACCCCTAAATATTATTGTAAATTCGTAAAATTCAGTTCATTTTACTTAAGATTCACCCTTAAAATCAATACCATTTAATGGAAATTTTACCCTTAAAAATTGAAATGATAAGAGGTTGATTTTGAAAAATTAATTTTTTTCTACTGCATAAGGGTGGTAGTAAAAACATCATAACTTGGAAACCCGATGAGGTAGAATAAAGTTTAGAGATGCGTTGGATAGATAATTAAATTCTCTAAAAACTTCCCATACTAATTAATAGGGGTTGTAAAACAAATTCTATAGTAAAAATCTGTAAACGTGAAAAATTGTCAATTTAATCCTAATTTTTCTATAGAGACCCCTAAATATTATTGTAAATTCGTAAAATTCAGTTCATTTTACGTAGGATTCACCCTTAAAATCAATACCATTTAATGGAAATTTCACCCTTAAAAATTGAAATGATAAGAGGTTGATTTTGAAAAATTAAAGTTAAATTAATTTTTTTTTACTGCATAAGGGTTGTAGTAAAAACATCATAACTTGGAAACCCGATGAGGTAGAATAAAGTTTAGGGATGCGTTGGATAGATAATTAAATTCTCTAAAAACTTCCCATACTTGTCAATAGGGGTTGTAAAACAAACTCTATAGTAAAAATCTGTAAACGTGAAAAATTCTCAATTTAATCGTGATTTTTCTATAGAGACCCCTAAATATTATTGTAAATTCGTAAAATTCAGCTCATTTTACTTAAGACTCACCCTTAAAATGAATACCATTTAATGGAAATTTCACCCCTAAAAATTGAAATGATAAGAGGTTGATTTTGAAAAATTAAAGTAAAATTAATTTTTTTTTTATTATATAAGGGTTGTAGTAATAACATCATGACTTGGAAACCCGATGAGGTAAAATAAAGTTTAGGGATGCGTTGGATAGATAATTAAATTCTCTAAAAACTTCCCATACTAATCAATAGGGGTTGTAAAACAAACTCTATAGTAAAAATCTGTAAACGTGAAAAATTCTCAATTTAATCGTGATTTTTCTATAGAGACCCCTAAATATTATTCTAAATTCGTAAAATTCAGTTCATTTTACATAAGATTCACCCTTAAAATAAATACCATTTAATGGAAATTTCACCCTTAAAAATTGAAATGATAAGAGGTTGATTTTGAAAAATTAAAGTTAAATTAATTTTTTTTTTTATTATATAAGGGTTGTAGTAAAAACATCATAACTTGGAAACCCGATGAGGTAGAATAAAGTTTAGGAATGCGTTGGATAGATAACTAAATTCTCTAAAAACTTCCCATACTAATCAATAGGGGTTGTAAAACAAATTCTATAGTAAAAATCTTTAAACGTGAAAAATTGTCAATTTAATCCTAATTTTTCTATGGAGACTCCTAAATATTATTGTAAATTCGTAAAATTCAGTTCATTTTACATAAGATTCACCCTTAAAATCAATACCATTTAATGGAAATTTCACCCTTAAAAATTGAAATGATAAGAGGTTGATTTTGAAAAATTAAAGTAAAATTAATTTTTTTCTACTGCATAAGGGTTGTAGTAAAAACATCATAACTTGGAAACCCGATGAGGTAGAATAAAGTTTAGAAATGCGTTGGATAGATAATTAAATTCTCTAAAAACTTCCCATACTAATCAATAGGGGTTGTAAAACAAATTCTATAGTAAAAATCTGTAAACGTGAAAAATTGTCAATTTAATCCTAATTTTTCTATGGAGACCCCTAAATATTATTGTAAATTCGTAAAATTCAGTTCATTTTACATAAGATTCACCCTTAAAATGAATACCATTTAATGGAAATTTCACCCTTAAAAATTGAAATGATAAGAGGTTGATTTTGAAAAATTAATTTTTTTTTATTATATAAGGGTTGTCGTAAAAACATCATAACTTGGAAACCCGATGAGGTAGAACAAAGTTTAGGAATGCGTTGGATAGATAATTAAATAATCTAAAAACTTCCCATACTAATCAATAGGGGTTGTAAAACAAATTCTATAGTAAAAATCTGTAAACGTGAAAAATTCTCAATTTAATCCTAATTTTTCTATAGAGACCCCTAAATATTATTGTAAATTCGTAAAATTCAGTTCATTTTACATAAGTTTCACCCTTAAAATAAATACCATTTAATGGAAATTTCACCCTTAAAAATTGAAATGATAAGAGGTTGATTTTGAAAAATTAAAGTAAAATTAATTTTTTTCTACTGCATAAGGGTTGTAGTAAAAACATCATAACTTGGAAACCCGATGAGGTAGAATAAAGTTTAGGAATGCGTTGGATAGATAATTAAATTCTCTAAAAACTTCCCTTACTAATCAATAGGGGTGGTAAAACAAATTCTATAGTAAAAATCTGTAAACGTGAAAAATTCTCAATTTAATCCTAATTTTTCTATAGAGACCCCTAAATATTATTGTAAATTCGTAAAATTCAGTTCATTTTACATAAGATTCACCCTTAAAATCAATACCATTTAATGGAAATTTCACCCTTAAAAATTGAAATGATAAGAGGTTGATTTTGAAAAATTAATTTTTTTTTATTATATAGGGGTTGTAGTAAAAACATCATAACATGGAAACCCGATGAGGTAGAATAAAGTTTATGGATGCGTTGGATAGATAATTAAATTCTCTAAAAACTTCCCATACTAATCAATAGGGGTTGTAAAACAAATTCTATAGTAAAAACAAAAAAAAAAACCATTATTTATTGAGATTAGCGTTTTTTTTTTATTTTATTTCCGATCTCCTTATATTTTTTATAAACAAAACTAACAACTAACAAATAAAAAAAAAAAAAAAAAGAATTATAATTTCAATTATGTATATTAATTATTCTTATGATTGTAATAAATGTTCTTAAATATATATAATATTATTGTTGTTCTTATACATAAGTCAAAATTCTACTACATTTTTCAATTATTATTATTATTATTATTTTAATTATTAACAAAGAAGAAAACAAAAAAAAAAAAAAAAATAACCCCTAAGGGGGATTTGTGGGAGCATACAATTCATTATGCATAATTTTATAGAGCAGCTTTATAATATAATAGCTTGATAATTTGCTGCCCCAGCCCCAAAAAGCAAAGTATTTTAATTATAAATTAATTAAAAAAAAAAAACAAAAACAAAATATCAGAGACTAACACAAGAAAAAAAAAAATTAAATTTCATTTCATTTCAAATTCTCTCTCTTCTTTTTATTCATTCATTTTCCTTTCCTTTCCTTTACCTTTTTATCATTTTATCATTTTATTGCAATTAATTTTTACACAATTTTTCTAATTATTTTTTTTATTTTTTCTTATAGAATATTTGCCATTTTCCATCATTTTTCCTTTAAAAAACAAAAAATAGAAATTATTTAATTAAAATTATTAAAGTAAATAAATAAATAAATAAATAAAACAACAAACAAACAAACAAAAAATTATGTAAAATAGGAAATTAATAAAATTAAAATCAAAAGATCGCAAAATATCGATTTGTGTTGATCATTTTTTCTTTTTTGGTATTCAAACCCCCACTTTTTTTCCTTTTAAACTATTTTTAAGAATAAATAAAATTAAATTATTTGGTTTTCAACAAAAAAAAAAGTCTAATCGAATCCAAAATACACCAAAAACAAAAATCATTAAGTACATTTTGCTTATATAGAAAAATTGATCTGTTTGAGAAATGATCAATTGTGCGGTCCTCAAATTAAACGCATTCCATTTATTATTTTATCTTATCTCTATGATCTTCTGAATGAATATTTAACATATTATTATTATTATTGATATTAATATTACTGTTAAATGTTGTTGCGGTTGCAGTCGCTGTTGTTATTGTTGCCGTTGTTGTCACTTCAGATGTTTTATTATTATTATTTTTTGTTTCATTTAATCGAAAAGAACCATCAGCAGCAGCAGCAGCAGCAGCAGCAATTGGTTCCATTTGAGTGCAATTAGTAATGTTGTTGCCAGTACCAGTACCAGTACCACCACCACCACCACCACCACCACCCAATCCATGATTTATTGAAATATTTTTTGGTCTAACATTATCTAAACCTAAATTACTTAACATTTTTAATGCATTAAATGATGCAATTTCATGGGATTCTTCGGTACTATTACCAGAACCATGACATAATTGTGGTGGTTCCGTTGACAGCGTAACTAATGTTAAAAATTCACCATGATTACCTTTTGAAAAATCTGAATATTGTACCTATGGATTGATGGAAAATTGAAAGAAAAAAAAATGGTTTGCTGTTTACTTAATTTACCCACTTATTTATTATATGTCATCAAAACCAAACGTTCCAGATTTTTATGGTTTTGAAGTGAATTGGATAAAAACGTGAATGAGATATATATATATATATTTATTTAATCTTTAATCTTTTAGATTTCCATTAGATATTCGTATGGGAGGTCGTCCCGATGATCTGGATCTGGATGCAATCAGAAAAGAATTCCAACTAAGATAAGTGGAAGAAGGCATTTGATTTTATTAACCTTAATGTTGAATTTTGTTGAATTCAAGGTTGGTTGGTTGGTTGGTTGGTTGGTTTGGATTGGGATCAATAGGGTATAGGCGGCACTGACTGGCACTGACTGACCCAGTGAGTGTTGCAACTGTTGAGTTCGCTGATCAAATGCTTAATTTACCTCCTCTACGTGCACAGGTAACCAACGGTAACCCGTATGATACCAATCCGTATCATTTAGAGGCTAAAATTGTAAATGTGAATCCCATGCAGTTGGTCGTACGGATACTAATACTGTACCGACGACACCGTAAAAAACAACAAAATTATGAAACTAAACTAGAGACGTTAAAGTTGAAACGTGGCGTGGTCGCAGAAATGGTTGGTTCGACGTTGACGTTGACGAATGTAAAACACGGCTCAACCAAGCGCGTTTACCAAATATCTTCAGCGCGCCACACAAATTGCCATGGATGACTACAGAACCCCAAAACCCATCCAATTGAACGCAAATTATTCCGAAACAACAAGAAAATGGGTCATGAGCAGGATATTTTGCGGGATATAGACACGAATAAGATCTGTAACTATAGCGGATTTATACAACCCTCCCTCCCCCCGTTCTTTGTAAGGATACCAGCGATGAAATTTTGGTGGATGAATAAAGAGCCATATCGCGAGCGATGGGCGGAGTATTTTAAAGATCTGCCTAATACAGCAAGCAGCCCAATTGGTAGAAATGCAGAAAACAGCACGAACAGAAACCGTACCAAACTGCAGCACAACCACTAATTTATTGGAACCAACATCATATGAGGAAACCAGATAGAAGCCGCATATTCTGAAGCGCTCAATGGAATGGAAAGGCGGCTGGATCTGCGACGGCGTACCTAGATGGTGAACTCTTAAAATGTGGTGGGGATGTATTATTGTGGAATAGTATACGCACGAGCTAATTGTGCATGTTTGGAACTATGAAGAGTTATATATACCATATAGGAGTGGAAGCTTGCTGTAATTGTGCCAATAAACACAAGAAGGGAGACAGGATATGGAGTGTTCCAACTATTATGGGTGAATATCTTTGCTGAATGCAACATATAAGGTGGTACTCGCTTATGTGTTGCATATTAGCGCCTTTTACCATATATGCGGATGAAGTCATTAGTGAATGGAATCAATGTGGTTTCCATAATAATCCTTCAACAACTGATCAACTGTTCGTCATACGACAGATAATGGAAAATCCGAGTAGGGAGTTACGTACGTACAAAACACACAACCTATTTGTTGATTTTAAGACCACATACGACAGTGGTGTTATTAGGGGGAAAAATTATGGCGCACGAATTATGGAGGAATTTGCGGATTCCCACACAAAAATTGATAGCCATGTCAAAACTAACTAACTAACACAGCAAGTTACATCTCGCAGGTACAACAAATAATAAGGGGGGTTATCAAATCGGATGCATTTTAGTAACCATTGACGGACGGATAGTACGGCAAGGGGACCCCCCATTGCGGCTACATTGTTTTTCAATGTATTATATTGGAAAAATGTAGAACGAGGAGGACGGACGACCATCAAACCGCAACCAGCAGCACTATTTTCTGTTCGGTCATCTGTTCAATTACTCGGCTATATGCCGATGACATTGACGTATAGTGGGTAGAAGTATGGTTTAAAGAAGCGTTCTTACTTCTTTTGGTACGTGCGAAGCTTCGGAAATGGGATTAAATGAGGTGGAAACGAGGAGAAAACCAAGTACTAATGATCGCACCAACGAACAGTAGTAGGTTTATGGCACAACGACAACATCCAGAGCGTATATGGCAATTGGTCAGAACAAATGATGAAAAGGGGATGGTGGCGTAGTCGGTTCGATTTACCGAGCAATATAAATTATATACCGCGAACCCGGTATATAATTGTTCGCCGGTTCATTAAGATTGATCGCCTGAGGTGGTTTGGTTTGGTCATGTGTGTTGGTACGAATGGATGGCGATCGTATACCGCGTCAAAAAAATGCTGGACAGCAAACCGGGTGGATCGATCTAGGAGTGTAGGAATACCGCGGCGGGGTAGGTGGAAAGTAAAAGTAGAAGTAGAAGTGGACCTTCGGGCCCTTGGCGTTTCCGGCCGTTGGCGGACGACGTTGGCGGTTTGAATATAGGTCCGGTTGGAGGAGGGAGGCTGTTAATGATGAACGCCAAAACCAATTGTAGGTTGTAGGCCGGCAGAAGTAAGAAGTAAGTTGAATTTTGAATTAAAACATCTGAACATCTGAACACATTAAGGACTTTCAACTGAAATCGATGAAGTTTCAGCGCTTCTCTCAACAAGTGATGTTGATGTTTAAGTAATGCTTTTCATGAAATGCCGACGGCAGACGACGGCAAATGTCAAATTGAAAATACATGCATTTCAATGGCGGTGCTTTTTGTGATTATTGGACGGCGGACTGACGGCGGACATTGATATTTTTTCTTCTATTGCCGTCGGCTGACCGTCGTCCAAACTTCATTTTTCATGTTATTTACATTTTATTTAATTTTTATGATTTAATTTCATAATAATAAAATATCCAGTTAATTTACAAACTAATAAAAAATGGAATTATTTAACAGCAATTGGTATTTATTATTAAATTTCGGTTTTTTTATCCAGGCAAAATAAATTTCAGAAAAAGCACATTTTTTTTTATATCACAAATATCATATTTGTGATAAATAAAATATTTTCATAGAAATCGAGGCTTTAGAGGTCAAAACAAAAAGAATATTATTACCAATGCTACAAAGGTGTTCTGGATAAAAAAAAACAAACCGCCAATAACCAGAGTACGTTGTTGAGAGCCCCCAAACAGCAAAGAATCGCCAATAACCAGAGTACATTGTTGAGAGGCCCCCCCCAAACAGCAAAAAAGCAACACCACCATCATACCAATAGATTCTACTGCTGTAATGATAATATCGATTATGCTATAGTCCCCTCAAAAGCACCGTTGTCTTAAAGCACCCAAAGTAATAATATAAATTACAATTCAAATGGCGGAATGAAGGATAATAAACTATTAACTTACTTGAAAACCTAACAATTGAGCCAAATATAATAGTTGATCTTTTGGACGGATACTATTTTCAGTGATGGTGCTATTGCTGCTGTTGCTGCTGCTACTGCTACTGATGTTATTCCTATTCGTACCTTGAACATTACCTTGACCGCTATTCGCAATATCACTACTAATAATCCCATTATTATTATTAATTTTTGGCACATCTACATAACAAAAAAACAACGATACAAGAGTTTAAAACAGATATCTATTTGGAAATTTTAATTTCGGGGGGATTATTCATTCAATTCATTTATCACATTTACCTCGTCGTTCAGCAGTTTCACGTTTTAATATTAATATTTTACCGGGTGTGGATGACGATGATGATGATGATGATGAAGATGATGCGGCATGCATTAGTTTATTAATTTTTTCATTTGATTCATTTGATTCGGATGATAAATTTAATGGTTTACCAATTATCGACGAATCAACGTTAGTCGTTTTATTTAAATTAATATCTGCACTCTGAATTATTTGATCACCTTGAATTTGTTGATGTTGATGATGATTAATATTATTATTATTATCAATGGCAACATCCGCCACTTCATATCCCATTAATGCTAAAAGTTCTAAATGGAAGAAGAAAAGTAAAAAAAAAAAAAAAACCATTATTTTACTGTAAATGGAATGGAATGTGGAATGTGGAATGAACATTTAAATGAGTAATAGAATTAAATTAATAGAAAAATTACTTGTAGCTGCATTTTTTTTGGCAATTTTTTTCGTCGGTCCAATACCACTAGCAAATAAATCACCATTAATACGTGCTTCAATGGTAAATTCACGACGCCTTGCTTGACCACGTTCATCAATCACAATATAATTTGGTTCTTTTTGTTTGGCCACTTGTTGTATTTGAATTAAACGTGATATTGGATTTAAATCATTTGCAGCGATTTCCGATGAATCAATAAATTTTTCCTTAATTAAATTACGTGGTTTTTTTGATTTTGTCGTGGATTGTTTACGTTTATTTTTTCCCTGTTTTGTTGTTACGTTTTTTGATGATGTCGATGATGCAGATCCAGATGATGCAGATGCAGATCCAGATGATGCAGATGCAGATCCAGATGATGAAAATGATGATGATGCAATTTCTGTCAATCCGTTAACTACCGGTATTGGTATTTTTTTTAATTCTTCAACCATACGTTCAGCTGCTCGACGTTTTGATAATCGTTTACCATTGCCAATGCCTTCAGTCTGGATTTTTAAAAAAAAAAAAATGATATTAGATACAAAATGAAATTAATACTAAACTAAATGCTGTCCGACAAACACCTGAAACCCAAAGCAAATGTCTAGGTGGACGGTGACCAAAACGAGGGAGAGTTTGCTAAATTTTAAGAACGTAAAACTGGACAGAATCCACAACTACACTACCATTTCAGATATCATCATATACGGCTACAAAACTTAGAGACATAAGACCAGTTTAACATGTTTATTTAAATGAAAGGGTCAAACGTGTTTTGGCCGTTTTGGTTCATTCAGAACAATGAAAGGTCCAATGAAAGTTGCAGAATCTCCAGGTTTTGATGAAGAATGATTATTATTATTTCCATTTAATCAAAACTTACCGTTAAATTGCCAACTTTACATAAAGTTGTAAAGATTTTCATGTGCGGTGGACCCTTTTCAATGTGCGGATCAAATATTACGGTTAAATTACGTTTTAATGCCATTTCATGAACCAATGATATTGGTGATTTTAAATCATTAATATTATTATCATCATTATCATCTGTATTATTATTATTATTATTAATATTATTGCCATTCAAATGATTTTCATGATAATCATTGGCTGATGTTATTTTATTTTTTAATAATAAAATAGCTCTATAGATAGAAGAATAAAGACACAAATGAGGAGGAAATGTTATTAAATTATCATAATGTAATCTTATATTTATTGATATATATACGTACTTTGAAGCTGCATCATGTTTTGCCGATTGAATTGTATGTCCAATACCATTAAATTTCCATTGATTTCCAACGGTTAATGTTACAAAATATGGTTCCTGTGGGATATCCTTTACAAAAAATTTAAAAAAAAACAAAACAAAATCATTTATACAAAGACAATCCAAATCATTACAGAGACAATCCAAAACATTCCACTTACAGTATTTTCATAAAATTTACGAAAACGACTAGGTGGTTGTTGTGATGATGATGATGATGATGACAATAATGGTAATGGTGATGGTGGTGGAAATCTACGATATTGATCATTATTTTGATAATGTCCATTCATTATCATTGATAAATCATTTAATTTATTATTATTAAATTTATTTGGATAATAAAAATTTGATTGATTTATAAAAGCAGTTTGTTGAGGATGTGAATGTAATAATTGCATCATTGATGAACCACCACCACCACCATTCATAAATGGTATTTGTTGGTGTTGTTGTTGTTGATGTTGTTGGATATTTTCATTATGCATTCGTTCATTATCCACTGTGTACATTGTCGGTTCACCTAATTTCATTGCCAGAGCGTTCAATTCGACGGTGGGTGGAACCAATGCTATTTTTTTTTGTAATTAAAATATTCATAATTAGTTAATGTGGAATTGGAATTCAATTTAGTATACAGGGGTAGTTTTTAAATTAAAAAAATTACCTGATGTTTTCCCATTTTTACGTGAACGATTACTTTTTTCCGGTGGATGTTTATAACCGGTATTTTCGTATGCAATCATTGCCGCTGCATGTTGTGCTTTTTTTATACTTGCACCTTCCGCCGTAAATTCTTCATCGCCCAATTTTAATGTGACCGTAAATGTTTTTTTGTGCGCCAAACCTTGTTCACTTGTTAAACGATATTGATGTAAAATCTTGATGCCAGCCAGATGGTAAATTGTAATCATAATAATAATAATAATAATAATGAAAAATTCATTAGTTTTGTGATTAGTTTTGTGATTAGAAAGAAGTTTACCAGATTTATATAGAGTATAATTCCGATTAGAATGTTTTCATGGACAATGTTACTAAAAGATTGATTGGTTCACATCGGCTGCAAGATCAATACGTGATTGACAATTTATAGAAAACCTGCTTGACAGAAGTCACATGACAACTGGTGACTGAATGGAGATATGAAGAAAAGACATCTCGATGACAGCACGTTTAGCACGAATGGATGCAAATTCGCTATACTACGCTATACTTCGATTAAGAATCTCCGGCTCAACCTTGCCGGAAAAAAATACAATGGAACATATGGACGAAGTACGAAGTTTATACCAACCATAGGAAAAAAAAAGTACATAATGTGTAATCGAAGAAAGGTGCGCAGCAGAGATGTTTTGTTGATGAAATAAGTGAAATGAAATGGCC